>JAAAWM010012117.1:0-180067 GCA_036873465.1 Thinopyrum obtusiflorum | reverse complement strand
TTGTTCATCCTCAGCCCCTCGTGAGGCAAATCCACCACAAAGCAGGAGTAGGGTCTTACACCGCAAAGTGGCCCGAACCTAGGTAAACTGATGTATTCATCTTCTTCCTTGTTCCTCGAGCTAGGCCGTGGGACGACAAGCTGGTTGGCTGGATTGGTTGAGTTCTTCGCACATGCCCCAGAGTTCGAACCTTCCTTGGGTCTGCGGAGCCCTGAATCCGACAGCATGGAAGATACTGACAGCGCCTAGTCACTACATGAGTGATTCGGGCATACAAAATAGATTTTTATTTGAAGGTTTAGAGTTTGGTACATGCAAATTTACTTGGAATGGCAGGTAAATACCGCATATAGGTAGATATGGTGGACTCATATGGAACAAATTTGGGTTTAAGGAAATGGATGCACAAGCAGTATTCCCGCTGAGTACAAGTGAAGGCTAGCAAAAAGATTGAGGAGCGGCCAACTAGAGAGCGACAATGGTCATAAATATGCATTGAGATTAATCAACATTGAATGCAAGCATGAGTAGGATATAAATCACCATGAACATAAATATCATGGAGGCTATGCTGTTTTCGATTTCAACTACATGCGTGAACATGTGCCAAGTCAAGCCACTTGAATCATTCAAAGGAGTATACCATCTTATCATACTACATCATAACCATTTTAAATGCATGTTGGCACACAAGACAAACCATTATCCACTCCTAGCTAATTAAGCATGGCATGAGTAACTATAATCTCTAATTGTCATTGCAACCATGTTTCATTCATAATAGGCTGAATCAGGAACGATGAGCTAATCATATTTACAAAAACAAAATAGGTCGAGTTCATACCAGCTTTTCCTCATCTCAATCATTTCATCATATATCGTCATTATTGCCTTTCACTTGCACGACCAAACGATGTGAGTAATAATAATAGTGCACATGCATTGGACTAAGCTGGAATCTGTAAACATTTATTCAAAGGAGAAGACAAGGTAACATGGGCTCTTTGTTAGATCAACAATAATGCATATGAGAGCCACTCAACATTTTCATCGTGGTCTTCTCCTTACGACCCAAAGAAAAGAAAAGAATTTCAAAGAAACACACTGAAATATCTTTAGAGTTTTTATTTTTCTAAAGCAAGTAAAAAAACAAAAATGTGAAAAACTATTTACACGGGAAATCTCCCAATAAGTAAAAGAAGAACGAGAAATCTTTTTGGGTTTTCTTTTAATACTACTCCTAAATAAACTAGAAAGAAAAACTGAAAAGAAGGAAGAAATATTTTTGGATTTTATCAAAGTTTTTCAAACACACAAGAAGAAAACAAGAAAAATAAATTAACATGGATTATACAATGAAAAAGGATGAGCATCGAAAACTAGAAGGAATGTGTGAACATGAATGTAATGTCAGTGAGAAATACATACTCCCCCAAGCTTAGGCTCTTGGCCTAAGTTGGTCTATGGCCACGGCTCGAAATAACCCTCTCCTCGATACTGCGGAGGGTCCTGAGGGTTCCACTGGTTTGCGAGCTCCTGTAGCTCCCACTGATAAATAGGCTCCTGATACAGATCAGAAACTAGTGCTGGCTCAGGTGCTGGAGGTTGCGTTAAGCTCCAGTACGCATAAATGTCATCGGGCATAATAGTGTACTTGCCTGAATGAATATCGAACAAAAAAGGTGCAAGCAAAGTAATAATCTCACAAGTACCCTGACTCAATACCAAGTTGTACTGGAGTCACTTATGCTTATCACTGTTAATAAAATCATGTGCTACCATGCTAGCATAATCTAAATATTTAGTGGGTAGCAACATCTCCTCCTTCTCATCATGCCTAATGGGTATCTCAAAATATTTAGCAAGGCGGGAGGCATAGACACCTCCAAAAATACTACCCTTCGTACGGTTTGTATTTAACCGCCGAGTAACTATAGCGCCCAAGATAGCAAGGTCAGGTGAACTGAGAGTTCCATTCTCCCCTCGACCAGTCACACATCTCCCGGCAAATAATGCATAGTAACGTAAAATGAGAAAATGTAAACTAGCAACTCTAGCTTCTGACACTCCTCTCTCTTCCCCCACAGTGGTGTTAGCGATGAAATCTGCCATGTCCCTAGGACGTGGCTCGCTGATGCGGCCATCATAAGGTATTTTGCAAACATTGCAAAAATCATATAGTGTCATTTCCTTAGGCTCATCATATAAGTGAAATTCTACCATGGGAGGATCCTTCCTAGAATGAAAGCAAAAAATTTGCCCGAAGGTGTTAGTGAGTAGGAGGTATTGGTCACACTTATCTTGGAGGAAGGGGATAATGCCGGCATTCTCCGCCAAATAATAGAAGTCATCATAAATTCCCGCCTCCTTCAAGAATGTATCACTTGGCCATTCACACGGCCAAACCTCCGCCGCACGTGGAAGATTGTACTTGGGATTCTCTACCGGAGTGTCCTTCGAAGTTTCCTTCGCATTACGGCTTGACGAGCCCCTTAACCACCTCCTCATGGTCTTTCTTTCCTCTGAAATTTTCTGAAATTTTTAGTGACACAAAATAAAAGTGACCCAAACTCAATAAAACTGATAGCAACTACTCCTACAAGTGTCTAGAGGCTATATCATGCAACAAAACCACTTTGGACCATATAAATTTAACATGCAAGCTCAAGAACATGTTTACCACAGTAGCAAAAATTTGTAATATATAAAGCACTATAGCAAAAACTAATTAGACCAACGGAGGAGTCACATACCGATGAACAATCCCCCGAAATAGTTTCAGAAATGGAGTTCCGAGCAAGGAGATCGAAACTGGCAGCAAAATGAGCAAGAACACGAGTTTGAGCAATGGTGTGATTTTTTCTGGAGGAACACAAAGTGAATGGGTGGCCGGAATAAGTGAGGGGACCCACGTGGGCTCCACAAGCCTCCTAGGCATGCCCGGGGGGTGGGCGCACCCTGTGGGCTTGTGGCTCACAGGTGCACCCCCTGGGTGTGTTCAGTTACTAAAAATTCTAAAATAATGCATAAAAAATCATACTAAATTTTTAGGGCATTTGGAGAGCTTTTATTTTCTGGTCATTTTTTCTTGCACGAATAATTCAAAAAATACTAAAATAATAGCATTTCTACTTTATTAATTCTAAATAATAGAAAGTAAAAAGTGGGTACAGAGAGTTGTGTTTACTAAATTCATCCATCTCATGCCTGTCAAAAGGAATCCATTAACAAGGTTGATCAAGTCTTATTAACAAACTTCTTCCGAATGGCATGAAACCGAAGAATCTTCGTATAGCACTAGGTTACCTCAACGGGGATATGCATGTCCCCAACAATAAGAAAATCATATTTCTTTTTGATAGTAGGAATAGGGAATTCAAAACCTCCAATAGTAATTGTCGAAATTTTTCCAATAGAATTGATACTATTCACTTGAGATTGTTTCTTCGGAAAGTGTACCGTATGCTCATTACCATTAACATGAAAAGTGACATTGCCTTTATTGCAATCAATAACAGCCCCTGCAGTATTCAAAAAGGGTCTACCAAGGATGAACGACATACAGTCATCCTCGGGTATATCAAGAATATCAAAGTCTGTTAAGATAGTAACATTTGCAACTACGACAGGCACATCCTCACAAATACCGATGGGTATAGCAGTTGATTTATCAGCCATTTGCACAGAGATTTCAGTGGGTGTCAACTTATTCAATTCAAGTCTAAGATATAAAGAGAAAGGCATAACACTAACACCGGCTCCGAGATCACATAAAGCAGTTTTGACATAGTTTCTTTCAATGGAGCATGGTATAGTTGGTATTCCTGGATCTCCTAGTTTCTTTGGTATTCCACCCTTAAATGTACAATTAGCAAGCATGGTGGAAATTTCACTTCCGGTATCTTTCTTTGATTTGTAACAATATCTTTCATATACTTAGCATAAGGAGACATTTTCAAAATATCAGTCAGACGCAAGCCCAAAAAGATAGGTCTCAGCATTTCAACAAAGCGCTCAAATTCTTCATCATCCATTTTCTTGGATGGTTTAGGAGGAAAGGGCATGGGTTTCTGAACCCATGGCTCTCTTTCTTTACCATGTTTCCTAGCAATGAAGTCTCTCTTATCATATCTTTTATTCTTAGGTTGTGGTTTATCAAGATCAACAGCAGGTTCTATCTCCACATCATTATCATTACTAGGTTGAGCATGAACATGAACATCATCATTATCATTATTACTAGGTTCATGTTCATAACCAAATTGTGTTTCAGCATCAGAAATAGAAATATCATTTGGATTATCAGGTGTATCCATAATAGGTTCACTAGAAGCATGCAAAGTTCTATCATCTTTCTTTTTATTTTTAGATGGACTGGGTGCATCAACATTAATTCTCTGAGAATCTTGCTCAATTCTCTTAGGATGGCCCTCAGGATACAAACGTTCCTGAGTCATTTTACCACCTCTAGTCACAACTCTAACAGCATGATCATTCATCTTATTGTTCACCTCATTAAGCAAATCATTTTGTGCCTTAAGAACTTGTTCTACTTGAGTTTTTATCATGGAAGCATGTTTACTAACAACCTTAAGATCATTAATAGTTATAAACATATAGTCACCCAAGTGTTCAATCATATAAGCATTTCTTTTCAATTGTCTACTGACATATGCATTGAAGTTTTCATGTTTAACAATAAAGTTATCAAAATCATCCAAGCATTGACTAGTAGATTTATTATGAGGAATATCACCTTCATCAAATCTATAGAGAGAATTTACCTCTACTACCTATGTCGGGTTATCAAGACCATGTATTTCTTCAATAGGTGGTAAATTCTTAACATTTTTAGCTTTAATACCTTTTTCTTTCATAGATTTCTTTGCCTCTTGCATATCTTCAGGACTGAGAAATTGAATACCTCTCTTCTTTAGAGTTGGTTTAGGCGGTGGTTCGGGAAGAGTCCAATCATTATCATTACTCAGTATATTATTAAATAGTACTTTAGCTTGTTCAACAGTTCGTTCCCTGAAAACACAACCAGCAAAACTATCTAGGTGGTCCCTAGAAGCATCGGTTAGTCCATTATAAAAGATATGAAGTATTTTATTTTTCTTGAGAGGATGATCAGGCAAAGCATTAAGTAATTGGAGAAGCCTCCCCCAAGCTTGTGGGAGACTCTCTTCTTCAATTTGCACAAAGTTAAATATTTCCTTTAAAGCAGCTTGTTTCTTATGAGCAGGAAAATATTTTTCAGAGACGTAATATATCATATCCTGGAGACTACGCACGCAACCAGGAGCAAGAGAATTAAACCGTATCTTAGCATCACCCTTTAATGAGAAAGGAAACAACTTAAGAATATAGTAATAGCGAATTTTTTTCTCATGAGCAAATAGGGTGGCTATATCATTTAATTTAGTAAGATGTGCCACAATAGTTTCAAATTCATAACCATGGAAAGGATCAGATTCAACCAAAGTAATTAACTCAGGATCGACAAAGAATTCATAATCCTTATCAGTAACAAAGATAGGTGAAGTAGCGAACTTAGGATCATATTGCATTCTAGCATTCAAAGATTTTTCTTTCAACTTGACCAGTAATTTCTTTAGATCCTCTCTATCTTTACAAGCAAGAAAGTCCCTAGCTACCTCTCCATCCATAACATAACCCTCAGGTATAACAGGCAATTCATATCTAGGAGTGCTAGGTCTAATGGGTGTTTCAAAGTTTTCAGTTTCAATAATTTCATCAGTTTCAGAAATATCATCAGTTTCAGCATTCTCAATATCTTTAGCTCTAGCAAGTTGTTCATCAAGAAATTCACCCAGTGGCACAGTATTATCAAGCATAGTACTAGTATCATCATAAGCATCATTCATAGCAGAAGTAGCATCATCAAATACTTGTGACATATCAGGATTAATAGCAGGTGTAGGTGTCGCAAGCTTACTCAAAACAGAAGGTGAATCAAGTGCAGAGCTAGATGGTAGTTCCTTACCTTCCCTTGTCCTAGAGGGAACGATCTTGGTTTTGGTATCTTTCAGATTCCTCATAGAGATCAACAGATATAAATCCCAAGTGACTCAGCAAATATAGCTATGCTCCCCGGCAACGGTGCCAGAAAAAGGTCTTGATAACCCACAAGTATAGAGGATCGCAACAGTTTTTGAGGGTAAAGTATTCAACCCAAATTTATTGATTCGACACAAGGGGAGCCAAAGAATATTCACGAGTATTAGCAGTTGAGTTTTCAATTCAACCACAGCCGAAAGACTTAATATCTACAGCAAGGTATTTAGTAGAAAAGTAGTATGATAGTAACGGTAACAGTGGCAAAAGCAACAGTAGCAGTTTGTAGTGATTGTAACAGCAGTAGCAACGAAAGTAACTTAGCAAAGATCAATATGTGAAAAGCTCGTAGACATTGGATCGGCAATGATAATTGTGTTGGATAATATTCATCATGTAGAGTTATAACCTAGGGTGACACAGAACTAGCTCCAATTCATGAATATAATGTAGGCATGTATTCTATATATAGTCATACGTGCTTATGGAAAAGAACTTGCATGACATCTTTTATCCTACCCTCCCGTGGCAGCGGGGTCCAAAAGGATACTAAGGGATATTAAGGCCTCCTTTTAATAGAGAACCGGACCAAAGCATTAGCACTTAGTGAATACATGAACTCCTCAAACTACGGTAATCACCGGAAAGAATCCCAATTATTGTCACCTTAGGGTATGCGGATCATAACACGTAATAGGTGTCTACAACTTGCAAGATAGGATCAAGAACTCACATATATTCATGAAAATATAATAGGTTCAGATCTGAAATCATGGCACTCGGGCCCTAGTGACAAGCATTAAGCATAGCAAAGTCATAGCAACATCAATCTCAGAACATAGTGGATACTAGGGATCAAACCCTAACAAAATACTAGGGATCAAACCCTAACAAAACTAACTCGATTACATGATAAATCTCATCCAACCCATCACCGTCCAGCAAGCCTACGATGGAATTACTCACTCCCGGCAGTGAGCATCATGAAATTGGTGATGGAGGAAGGATGATGATGAAGATGGCGATGGATTCCCCTCTCCGGAGCCCCGAACGGACTCCAGATCAGCCCTCCCGATGAAGAACAGGAGGCGGGGTGGCTCCATATCGTAAAACGTGATGAATCCTTCTCCCTGATTTTTTTCTTCACGAATAGGTATACATAGCGTTGGAATTAGGATCGGAGACGGTCCAGGGGCAGACAAGCCTGGGAGGCGCGCCCCCAGGGCTTGTGGCCTCTGGGTTCCCCCCCTCTAGTATCCTTTTACGCCAATATTTTTATATATTACACAAAAATTCTCTGTAAATTTTCAGGTTAATTCGAGAACTTTGATTTCTGCACAAAAATAACACCATGGCAATTCTGCTGAAAACAGCGTCAGTCCGGGTTATTTCCATTCAAATCATGCAAATTAGAGTTCAAAACAAGGGCAAAAGAGTTTGGAAAAGTAGATACGATGGAGACGTATTAGGCCGATCCTCAACCTATTTGCTAGCCTTCGCCTCTACTAAGCGTGAATACTGCTTGTGCATCAAAATCCTAAAACCCAATATTCCAGATGAGTCCACCATATCTACCAATATGCGGTATTACCCTGCCATTCCAAGTAAATTTGCATGTGCCACCTATAAAATTTCAAATGAACATCTGTTTTGTCTGCCTGGACCGCTCATGGGGCGACAGGGGGCGGTCAGTATATTCCATGCTAAGCGGGTTATTCTCATGATGAGTGTTTATTCACTTGTCCTTATTGGGAAACGTTGCATGGAAAAAAAATTCTACGCACATGCAATGATCTGTCCATGGAGATGCATAGCAACGAGGGGGAGAGTGTGTCTACGTACCCTCATAGACCATAAGTGGAAGCGTTTCTCAATGCGGTTGATGTAGTCAAACTTCTTCGCGCTTCAACCGATCAAGTACCGAACGCACGGCACCTCCGTGTTCTGCACATGTTCAGCTCGATGAGGGGGGGGGGGGGGGGGGGGGGGGGGGGGGGGGGGGGGGGGGGGGGGGGGGGGGGGGGGGGGGGGGGGGGGGGGGGGGGGGGGGGGGGGGGGGGGGGGGGGGGGGGGGGGGGGGGGGGGGGGGGGGGGGGGGGGGGGGGGGGGGGGGGGGGGGGGGGGGGGGGGGGGGGGGGGGGGGGGGGGGGGGGGGGGGGGGGGGGGGGGGGGGGGGGGGGGGGGGGGGGGGGGGGGGGGGGGGGGGGGGGGGGGGGGGGGGGGGGGGGGGGGGGGGGGGGGGGGGGGGGGGGGGGGGGGGGGGGGGGGGGGGGGGGGGGGGGGGGGGGGGGGGGGGGGGGGGGGGGGGGGGGGGGGGGGGGGGGGGGGGGGGGGGGGGGGGGGGGGGGGGGGGGGGGGGGGGGGGGGGGGGGGGGGGGGGGGGGGGGGGGGGGGGGGGGGGGGGGGGGGGGGGGGGGGGGGGGGGGGGGGGGGGGGGGGGGGGGGGGGGGGGGGGGGGGGGGGGGGGGGGGGGGGGGGGGGGGGGGGGGGGGGGGGGGGGGGGGGGGGGGGGGGGGGGGGGGGGGGGGGGGGGGGGGGGGGGGGGGGGGGGGGGGGGGGGGGGGGGGGGGGGGGGGGGGGGGGGGGGGGGGGGGGGGGGGGGGGGGGGGGGGGGGGGGGGGGGGGGGGGGGGGGGGGGGGGGGGGGGGGGGGGGGGGGGGGGGGGGGGGGGGGGGGGGGGGGGGGGGGGGGGGGGGGGGGGGGGGGGGGGGGGGGGGGGGGGGGGGGGGGGGGGGGGGGGGGGGGGGGGGGGGGGGGGGGGGGGGGGGGGGGGGGGGGGGGGGGGGGGGGGGGGGGGGGGGGGGGGGGGGGGGGGGGGGGGGGGGGGGGGGGGGGGGGGGGGGGGGGGGGGGGGGGGGGGGGGGGGGGGGGGGGGGGGGGGGGGGGGGGGGGGGGGGGGGGGGGGGGGGGGGGGGGGGGGGGGGGGGGGGGGGGGGGGGGGGGGGGGGGGGGGGGGGGGGGGGGGGGGGGGGGGGGGGGGGGGGGGGGGGGGGGGGGGGGGGGGGGGGGGGGGGGGGGGGGGGGGGGGGGGGGGGGGGGGGGGGGGGGGGGGGGGGGGGGGGGGGGGGGGGGGGGGGGGGGGGGGGGGGGGGGGGGGGGGGGGGGGGGGGGGGGGGGGGGGGGGGGGGGGGGGGGGGGGGGGGGGGGGGGGGGGGGGGGGGGGGGGGGGGGGGGGGGGGGGGGGGGGGGGGGGGGGGGGGGGGGGGGGGGGGGGGGGGGGGGGGGGGGGGGGGGGGGGGGGGGGGGGGGGGGGGGGGGGGGGGGGGGGGGGGGGGGGGGGGGGGGGGGGGGGGGGGGGGGGGGGGGGGGGGGGGGGGGGGGGGGGGCCACCAAAGTCCACACTTTGTTCTCATAAATGGATCATATCTCAGATTTCATGGCCTCAAGCCATCTATCAGAATCTGGGCTCATCATAGCTTCTTCATAGTTCGTAGGTTCGCCATGGTCTTTTAACATGACTTCTAGGACAGGATTACCGTACCACTCTGGTGCGGATCGTGCTCTGGTTGACCCGCGAGGTTCAGTAGTAACTTGATTTGAAGTTTTATGATCATCATCATTAGCTTCCTCTCTAGTTGGTGTAGGCATCACGGGAACGGATTTCTCTGATGTGCTACTTTCCAAATTGAGAGAAGGTACAACTACTTCATCAAGTTCTACTTTCCTCCCACTCACTTCTTTCGAGAGAAACTCCTTCTCTAGAAAGGACCCATTCTTAGCAACAAAGATCTTGCCTTTGGATCTGTGGTAGAAGGTGTACCCAATTGTTTCCTTAGGGTCTCCGATGAAGACGTACTTCTCCGATTTAGGTTCGAGCTTATCAGGCTGAAGCCTTTTGACATAAGCGTCGTATCCCCAAACTTTAAGAAACGATAGCTTAGGTTTCTTGCCAAACCACAGTTCATATGATGTCGTCTCAACGGATTTAGACAGTGCCCTATTTAACGTGAATGCTGCTGTCTCTAATGCATAACCCCAAAATGATAGTGGTAAATCGGTAAGAGACATCATAGATCGCACCATATCTAATAAAGTACGGTTACGACGTTCGGACACACCATTACGTTGTGGCGTTCCAGGTGGCGTGAGTTGTGAAACTATTCCACATTGTTTTAAATGAAGGCCAAACTCGTAACTCAAATATTCGCCTCCGCGATCAGATCGTAGAAACTTTATTTTCTTATTACGATGATTCTCCACTTCACTCTGAAACTTTATTTTCTTATTACGATGATTAGCTAATGGACCCCACCTGTCAGTGACTAATTAGGTTAGCTAATTAGGTTAGCTAATTAAGTTTTAATTAATAAAATGTTGATTAAGTGGTGGGGCCCGCATGTCAGTGGCTCTGGGCTGCCCAGTCAGCACGTTGACTAGGTCAACCCAGTCAACGGGGCCCGCAGGGCCCAGCGTCCATGGCACAGGGGGCCCACTTGCCAGGCCACATCAGCGGTAATTGGCGACTCAACGCCGGCGACCAAATCGCGCGGCGGCACGTTCGGGAGGCGGCCGAAAATCGAGCTCTGGCCACCGTTTCGAGCGCAATTTGAACCATTCGATCGAGCAGAGTGAGCTGCATCGATTCGCGGTGGTGGCATGGCCGGAGTTGGCTGGAGTCGACCAGAAGATCATCGAAATCAGCGCCTGTGTTCGGGCAGAATCGGGCACGGCGCCACGGGGCTTGGCAAGCGACGCGGGTGGTGGCGTTCGAGCCGCACGAGCATGCTGAGCATGAGGCGGTGCTTGGTGGAGCTTGACATTCAGCAGGGCATGGCTACGAGCTCGCCAGCAGCGACGGCGTTCAGGTGGAGCTCGGGATCAGTGAGGCAACGTGCTAGCGAGCGATGCGAGGGGCTAGGCGAGGTCTACACGACACGACGAGCTCAATGGACTCGGTTGTGAGGCCATTTGGTCGCCGGAATGGCGCCGGCGATGAACACAGGCAGCGGTGGGTTCGAAGCTCATCGAGGACGGCAGCTATGGCTACGGAGAGAGAGTGAGGAGAGGAGGGATCGACGCGGCTGCTCACCGGGAGCCTGTAGATGTGCGAATGTGTGCTCGGGGAAGCGTGACGGTGGCGAATCGACGGCGATGACGAAGACGACCGTAGGAGGAAGGAGGGGTCACCGGGCTCGCGGTGGTGGCTCCCGTCTCACTCCGATTGACGCAGAAGAAGGAGTCAAGGATGGCATGTTGATCCGGCACGGAGACGAGGTGCGGCGAGGTCAGAGGCCACGGCTACGGCGAGCCATGGCGGCGACGGCGTCGGGTGTTTGCAGGGAGGGAGAAGACGGGCGAGAGAGGGGGGAATGAGAGCGCTAGGGTTTTGGGGGAGGAGGGAAGCATCCAGGGGAGGCTTTAACGGCGTCGGGGAGCCGCGGGATCAATGACACAGCGACGATCGGAGCCCGGATGCGCGCGCGTTGACGCGTGCGAGAGGAGGACGATGACTGTGATTTTGGGCTGGGCCGGCCATTGTAGCCCATAGGCCTTAGTGCACAGTGTGCCCGGCCTTTTTCCCATTTTCTATTTCTGCCTTTTGCTACAGAAGGTTTTCAGAATTGAAAGAAGCTGGCAGATGACTTAGTGTAAAAGTGAAACTTGGCCACAAAAGTGCAATGCAATATTATGCCCTGCCACAAAAAGTTTGGGAATTTTTGGAACTCATTTGAATTTCCCAAAAATAGAAAAGGCATTTATAGTGCTGTTTTCAGCACAGTTTTAAATGCTTTGGCCTATTGCAAGCTGATGGTGATGTTGTTTTCCTCAACCACCATTTATTTTGGAATATTTGCTAGATGATGTACATTTTGCAGCAACTATTGAGCAACTTCAAATTCCACTAAAATTTGAATTTGAATCCAAATGGCAGAATTTGATATGAGATATTTAATCACTGTGATCATGCCTTATAAATGGTGATGACTTGGCATGATCAAGAGGGTGATCACTGTAGTAATACAGGGGGTGTTACAGCCGAATCAAAATAAGATGTTGGTGGTAAGCAGTATGACTATCACCGCCCACAACTCTTTGTGTTCTACTCGTGCATATCATCTACACATAAACCTGGCTCTGATACCACTGTTGGGAAACATTGCATGGAAAACAAAAAAAAAATCTATGCACACGCAATGATCTGTCCATGGAGATGCATAGCAACGAGGGGGAGAGTGTGTCTACGTACCCTCGTAGACCATAAGCGGAAGCGTTTCTCAACGCGGTTGATGTAGTCAAACTTCTTCGCGCTTCAACCGATCAAGTACCGAATGCACGGCACCTCCGTGTTCTGCACACGTCCAGCTCGGTGACGTCCCTCGCCTTCTTGATCCAGCAAGACATCGAGGTAATAGATGAGTTCCGTCAGCACGATGGCATGGTGACGGTGATGGTGAAGTGATCCTCGCAGGGCTTCGCCTAAGCACTATGAAAATATGACCGAGGGTGTAAGCGGTGGAGGAGGGCGCCGCACACGGCTAGGCAATTGTCTGGTGTGTGCTAGGGGCATCCCCCCACATATATATAGGTGGGAGGGAGAGGGGAGAGGCCAGGAGGCGCCCCAAGTAGGACCGAATCCTACTTGGGTTCCTCCTAGGCCGCCCCCATTCCTTATTTACCGGAGGGGGAAGGAAAGAGGAGGGACGAGGGAAGGAAGGGGGAGGCAGAATCCCCCCCCCCTTTCCTTCTCCCTTCTCCTCTTTCCTTCTCCTCTGTTCGGCCCATATGGGGGGCCGCACCAGCCCCTTGTGGCTGGTGCGTTTCCCCTCTTGGCCCATAAGGCCCATATCTTTTGCCGGGGGTGCCCGGAACCCCTTCCGGTGACCCGATATGTACCCGGTACCCTCCGGAACACTTTCGGTGTCCGAATACTATCGTCCTATATATCAATCTTTACCTCTCGACCATTTTGAGACTCCTCGTCATGTTCGTGATCTCATCCGGGACTCCGAACAACATTCGATCACCAAATCACATAACTCATATAATATAATATCGTCATTGAACGTTAACCGTGCGGACCCTATGGGTTCGAGAACTATGTAGACATGACCTAGACACCTCTCCGGTCAATAATCAATAGCAGAACCTGGATGCTCATATTGGCTCCTACATGTTCTACGAAGATCTTTATCGGTCGAACCGTTATGACAACATACATTATTCCCTTGGTCTATCGGTATGTTACTTGCCCGAGATTCGATCGTCGGTATCTTTATACCTAGTTCAATCTCGTTACCGGCAAGTCTCATTACTCGTTCCATAATACATCACCTCGTGACCAACTCCTTAGTCGTTTGCTTGCAAGCTTACGATGTGTATTACCGAGAGGGCCCAGAGATACCTCTCCGATACTCGGAGTGACAAATCCTAATCTCGATCTATGCCAACTCGACAAACACCTTCGAAGATACCTGTAGAGCATCTTTATAATCACCCAGTTATGTTGTGATGTTTGATAGCACACAAGGCATTCCTCCGGTATCCGGGAGTTGCATAATCTCATAGTCGAAGGAATATGTATTTGACATGAAGAAAGCAATAGCAATAAAACTGAATGATCATTATGTTAAGCTAACGGATGGGTCTTGTCCAGCACATCATTCTCCTAATGATGTGATCCCATTATCAAATGACAACACATGTCCATGGTTAGGAAACCTTAACCATCTTTGATCAACGAGCTAGTCTAGTAGAGGCTTACTAGGGACATGGTATTTGTTTACGTATTCACACATGTATTTAAGTTTCCGATAAATACAATTCTAGCATGAATAATAAACCTTTATCATGAAAAAGGAAATATAAAATAACAACTTTATTATTGCCTCTAGGGCATATTTCCTTCAGTCCTTGCACGAGAGGGGCGGTAATAGGGATGCCCAGTACCGAAATCAAAAAATTGCCAATAATTAAACAAAACTCCCCCAGGATTGTTGTTGGTATGGGCGGTACCCATGGTTTCGGCTAGCCGTGGAGTGTGTTTGTTGGTGGAGGGGGAGTAAACCTTTACTTTTATCACTTGGGAACTGCCACTAATGTGTTTATCATGGAAGATATTGATAACTCTTGGTCGTAACATTGACAGGAAGGGTGTACCTCCCAAAATTATATTTATCTCTGTTTTAAGGTTTGAGCTCTGGCACCTCTACAAATCCCTGCTTCCCTCTGCGAAGGGACTATCTATTTAATTTTATGTTGAGTCATCACCTTCTCAAACAAGCGCCAGATCTTAGAGAACTATTGTCATCCTCATGCATTGTGTATAGTTAATGTTGAATGCATCATGACTGGATCTTTTCTACCATGAATTACAATGTTTAGTCGTTGCTTGAACTTTGGAGGTGCTCTACATTTATGTTTTGCGGTCTCAAAAAGGGCTAGCGAGATACCACTGTTATCATATTATATCATGATTGTTTTGACAAAGTGTTGGCCTTTGATATATCTTATTATTGCTCTTTAGTTGATTTTGCCATTGATATGAGTTAATATAATTTTTAAGAGTTGCTGTCGACATGGTTAGTCATGATCTTTGCTGAAAACTTGGGGGAGCCTGATACGTCCATTTTGCATCATGATTACCTACTGTTATTTATAATGTTTTTATGCATAATAATGCTTTTTGGAGTAATTCTAATGCCTTTTCTCTCATAATATGCAAGGTTCACACAAAGAGGGAGAATACCGGCAGCTGGAATTCTGGAACTGAAAAAGCTACGTCAGGCTACGTATTCTGCACAACTCCAAATGAGCTAAAACTCCACGGAGTTTTTTTATGGAATATATAAGAATTACTGGAGCAAATAACTACCAGAGGGGGCCCACCAGGTGGGCACAACCCACCTAGGCGTGCCCTGGTGGGTTGTGCCCTCCTCGGCCCACCTCTGGTGCCCCTCTTCTGGTTTATAAGTCATTTTGACCCCAAAAAAATGAGGGGAGGACTTTCGGGATGAAGCGCCGCCGTCTCGAGGTGGAACTTGGGCAGGAGCACTTTTGCACTCCAGCGGAGCGATTCCGCCAGGGGAACTTCCCTCCCGGAGGGGGAAATCATCGTCATCATCATCACCAACAACTCTCCCATCTTGGGGAGGGCAATCTCCATCAATATTTTCAACAGCACCATCTCCTCTCAAACCCTAGTTCATCTCTTGTGTTCAATCTTTGTACCGGAACCTTAGATTGGTGCTTGTGGGTGACTAGTAGTGTTGATTACATCTTGTAGTTGATTACTATATGGTTTATTTGGTGGAAGATTATATGTTTAGATCCATTATGCTATTTAATACCCCTCTGATCTTGAGCATGATTATCATTTGTGAGTAGTTACTTTTGTTCTTGAGGTCACGGGAGAAATCTTGTTGCAAGTAATCATGTGAACTTGATATTTGTTCGATATTTTGATGGTATGTATGTTGTGATTCCCTTAGTGGTGTCATGTGAACGTCGACTACATGGCACTTCACCTTATTAGGGCCTAAGGGAATGCATTGTGGAGTAGTTATTAGATGATGGGTTGCGAGAGTGATAGAAGCTTAAACCCTAGATTATGCGCTATTTCGTAAGGGACTGATTTGGATCCAAAAGTTTAATGCTATGGTTAGATTTTATCTTAATACTCTTCTCATAGTTGCGGATGCTTGCGAGGGGGTTAATCATAAGTAGGAGGTTTGTTCTAGTAAGAACAGCACCTAAGCACCGGTCCACCCACATATCAAATTATCAAAGTAGTGAACACAAATCAAACCAACATGATGAAAGTGACTAGATGAAATTCCCGTGTACCCTCAAGAACATTTTGCTTATCATAAGAGACTGTTTTGGCCTGTCCTTTGCTACAAAAGGATTGGGCTACCTTGCTGCACTTCTGTTACCATTACCGTTACTTGCTCATTACAAATTATCTTGCTATCAAACTACTCGTTACTTATAATTTCAGTGCTTGCAGAGAATACCTTGCTGAAAACTACTTGTCATTTCCTTCTGCTCCTTGTTGGGTTTGACACTCTTACTTATCGAAAGGACTAAGATTGATCCCCTATACTTGTGGGTCATCAAGGATCTTTTCTGGCGCCGTTGCCGGGGAGTGAAGCACTCTTGGTAAGTGGAAATCGGTAAGGAAAAATTATTACTACGTCCTGAAATTTATTGTCACTTGTTACTATGGAGAACAATCCTTTGAGGGGTTTGTTCGGGGTATCTTCACCTCGATCAGAACCACAATTAGTTACCCCTCAACCTACTACACCTACTGAAAATATTGTTATGAAATTCCTTCGGGTATGATAGAACAACAGCTAGCTAATTCTTATGCAGCAGATGGAACTGAACATCCTGATATGCACTTGATATATGTGGATGAAATTTGTGGATTATCTAAGCATGCAGGTTTACCCGAAGATGAAGCTAAGAAGAAGGTTTTTCCTTTATCTTTGAAGGGAAAAGCATTGGCATGGTATAGGCTATGCGATGATATTGGATCTTGGAACTGGAACCGATTGAAATTGGAATTTCACCAAAAAAATTATCCTATGCATCTAGTTCATCGTGATCGGAATTACATATATAATTTTTGGCCTCGTGAAGGAGAAAGTATCGCTCTAGCTTGGGGGAGGCTTAAGTCAATGTTATATTCATGCCCCAATCATGAGCTCTCAAGAGAAATTATTATTCAGAATTTTATGCTCGGCTTTCTCGCGATGATCAATCCATGCTTGATACTTCTTGTACTGGTTCCTTTATGAAGAAGACTATTGAATTCAGGTGGGATCTTTTAGAGAGAATTAAATGCAGCTCTGAAGATTGGGAACTCGATGAAGGTAAAGAGTCAGGTATTAATCTTAAGTTTGATTGTGTTAAATCTTTTATGAATACCGATGCTTTTCAAAAGTTTAGCACTAAATATGGACTTGACTCTGAGATAGTAGCCTCCTTTTGTGAATCATTTGCTACTCATGTTGATCTCCCTAAGGAGAAGTGGTTTAAATATCACCCACCTATTAAAGAAGAAATTAAGGAATCGGTAACAGCTAAAGATGAAACTATTATTTATAATGTTGATCCAGTTGTTCCTACTGCTTATATTGAAAAACCACCTTTCCCTATTAGGATAAAGGAACATGCTAAGGTTTCAACTGTGGTCAATAAAAGTTATATTAGAGCACCTAAACCTGCTGAACAAATTAAGGTAGAACCTAGTTTTGCTATGGTTAAAGATCTCTTGGTAGAAAATATAGATGGGCATGTTATTTACTTCTGTGATGAAGCTGCTAGAATTGCTAAACCCATTGAGAAAGATAAACATAGACATGTTGTTGGCATGCCTGTTGTCTCAGTCAAAATAGGATATCACTGTTATCATGGTTTATGTGACTTAGGTGCTAGCGTGAGTGCTATTCCTTTTACCTTATATCAAGAAATTATGAATGATATAGCACCCGCTGAAATAGAAGACATAGATGTTACTATTAAACTTGCTAATAGAGACACCATCACACCACTTGGGATTGTTAGAGATGTTGAAGTCTTGTGTGGGAAAATAAAATATCCTACTGATTTTATTGTTCTTGGTTCCCCACAAGATGACTTCTGTCCCATTATCTTCGGTAGACCTTTCTTAAACACCATTAATACTAAAATAGATTGTGAGAAACAAACCGTCGGTGTTAATTTTGGTGATGAGTCTGATGAGTTTAATTTTTCCAAGTTCAATAGGAAACATCATAAGAAAGAATTGCCTAGTAAGGATGAAATAATTGGTCTTGCTTCTATTGCCGTGCCTCCTACTGATCCACTAGAACAATATTTGCTAGACCATGAAAATGATATGCATATGCATGAAAGAAATGAGATAGATAAAAATTTCTTTGAACAACGACTTCTGCTTAAACACAATTTGCCAATTGAAACTCTAGGAGGTCCTTCTCCACCTAAAGGTGACCCTGTGTTTGAATTAAAACAATCGCCAGACACTTCAAAATATGCTTATCTTGATGAGAAAAGGATATATCCTGTTATTATTAGTGCTAACCTTTCAGAACATGAAGAAGAAAGATTATTGAAAATTCTGAAGAAGCACCGAGCTGCTATTGGGTATACTCTTGATGAACTTAAGGGCATTAGTCCCACTCTCTGTTAGCATAAGATTAATATGGAACCTGATGCTAAACCCGTTGTTGATCACCAATGATGTTTGAATCCTAAAATGAAAGAAGTGGTAAGAACTGAAATATTAAAGCTTTTGGAAGCAGGTATAATCTATCCTATAGCTGATAGTAGATGGGTAAGTCATGTTCATTGTGTCCCTGAGAAAGGAGGTATTAATGTTGTTCCTAATGATAAAAATGAACTTATTCCATAAAGAATTGCCATTGGTTATAGAATGGTAATTGATTTTAGAAAATTAAATAAAGCAACTAGAAAAGATCATTACCCTCTACCTTCTATTGATCAAATGTTAGAAAGACTTTCCATGCACACACACTTTTGTTTCCTTGATGGATATTCTGGTTTTTCTCAAATACCTGTCTCACAACCTGATCAAGAGAAAACCACCTTTACTTGCCCTTTTGGAACTTATGCTTATAGACGTATGCTTTTTGGTTTATGCAATGCACCTGCTACCTTTCAAAGATGTATGACAACTATATTCTCTGATTTTTGTGAAAAGATTGCTGAGGTTTTCATGGATGATTTTTCTGTTTACGAAACTTCTTTTGATGATTGCTTAAGCAACCTTGATCGAGTTTTGCAGAGATGCGAGCAAACTAATCTTGTCTTGAATTGGGAGAAGTGCCACTTTATGGTTAATGAAGGTATTGTCTTGGGACATAAAATTTCTGAACGAGGTATTGAGGTGGATAAAGCTAAAGTTGATGCAATTGAGAAAATGCCATGTCCAAGAGATATTAAAGGTATTCGTAGTTTCCTCGGTCATGCTGGTTTCTATAGGAGATTTATTACAGACTTCTCTAAAATTTCTAGGCCTCTTACAAATCTTTTACAAAAGGACGTTCCATTTGTTTTTTTATGATGATTGTGTAGAAGCCTTTGAAACACTTAAGAAAGCCTTAATTTCGGCACCTATTGTTTAACCACCTGATTGGAACTTGCCTTTTGAAATTATGTGTGATGCTAGTGATTATGCTGTTGGTGCTGTTCTAGGACAAAGAGTTGATAAGAAATTAAATATTATTCATTATGCTAGTAAAACTCTAGACAGTGCCCAAAGAAATTATGCTACTACTAAAAAAGAATTTTTAGCAGTGGTGTTTGCTTGTGATAAATTCAGATCTTACATTGTTGATTCTAAAGTTACTGTTCATACTAATCATGCTGCTATAAAATATCTTATGGAAACGAAAGATGCTAAACCTAGACTCATCAGGTGGGTTCTCTTGCTACAAGAATTTGACTTACATATCACTGATAGAAAAGGAGCTGACAACCCCGTAGCTGATAACTTGTCTAGGTTAGAAAATATTCTTGATGACCCACAACCTATTAATGATAGTTTTCCTGATGAGCAATTAGCTACAATAAATGTTTCTCATAATACTCCTTGGTATGCTGACTATGCTAACTACATTGTTGCTAAATATATACCACCTAGCTTCACATACCAATAAAAGAAAAAATTCTTCTATGATTTAAGACATTACTTTTGGGATGACCCATATCTTTATAAAGAAGGAGTAGATGGTATTATTAGATGTTGTGTACCTGAGCATGAACAGGGACAAATCCTACGGAAATGTCACTCCGAAGCTTATGGGGGGCATCATGCGGGAGACAGAACTGCTCACAAGGTATTGCAATCTGGTTTTTATTGGCCTACTCTCTTCAAGGATGCCCATAAGTTTGTTTTTATCTTGTGACGAATGTCAAAGAATTGGTAATATTGGTAAGCGTCAAGAAATGCCTATGAATTATTCACTTGTTGTTGAACCGTTTGGGGTTTTGATTACATGGGACCTTTTCCTTCCTCTAATGGGTATACACATATTTTGGTTGCTGTTGATAATGTTACTAAGTGAGTAGAAGCTATTCCAACTAGTAGTGCTGATCACAACACCTCTATTAAAATGCTTAAGGAAGTTATTTTCCCAAGGTTTGGAGTCCCTAGATATTTAATGACTGATGGTGGTTCACACTTTATTCATGGTGCTTTCCATAAAATGCTTGCTAAGTATGATGTTAACCATAGAATTGCATCCCCCTATCATCCTCAGTCTAGTGGTCAAGTTGAACTTAGCAATCGAGAAATAAAATTAATTTTACAAAAAACTGTCAATAGGTCCCGAAAGAATTGGTCTAAGAAATTAGATGATGCATTTTGGGCCTATAGAACAGCATATAAAAATCCTATGGGTATGTCTCCTTATAAAATGTTTATGGAAAAGCTTGTCATTTGCCTCTTGAGTTAGAACATAAAGCATATTGGGAAATTAAAGAACTCAACTATGATTTCAAGCTTGCCGGTGAAAAGAAGTTATTTGATATTAGCTCACTAGATGAATGGAGAACCCAAGCTTATGAAAATGCCAAGTTATTTAAAGAAAAAGTCAAAAGATGGCATGATAAAAGAATCCAAAAGCGTGAGTTCAAAGTTGGACAAAATGTTCTTTTGTACAACTCTCATTTCAGATTTTTTGTAGGAAAGCTTCTCTCCAAATGGGAAGGACCCTATGTTATCGAGGAGGTTTATCGATCTGGAGCCATGGGGGAATAATGCCGAAGGTACTAACCCGAAGGTTGTCAATGGGCAAAGAATAAAACACTATATCTCAGGTACGCCCATTAATGTTGAAAGCAATATTATCCTAACTACGACACTGGAAGAACACATAAAGGAAACCTTCCGGAACACTCCAGAATCATGAAAAAAGAGGAGGTACATGATACGGTAAGTAAACGGACTCCGAAAAAACCGAAAAAATATTTTCTATCAGTTTTGGAATATATTAAAAATTAGGAAAGTAAGAAACAACCAGGAAGGCACTCCTGGTGGGCACAAGACACCAGGGCGCATCTGGCTTGCCAGGCGTGCCCAGGTGGGTTGTGCCCACCTCGGGTACCTTTCGGACTCCGTTTTTCTCCCATTTGCTTGTTTCCCAAGATAAAAAAACTTTATATACCCCCCGAACCTACTGACCACCGCATCGCGGAGAAATCTTCTGTTTTCTTTTCTTGCTGTTTTCTGTCAGATCTGTCAGGCCAGGCACCATGTCTTTTCCCTCCTCCAACCATGAAGAAGGTGATGCTTGGTTGCTACAGGGGGAACTATGGAGAGAGGGAGTTCAGGAGGTTGCCATGGAGGAAGATGAAGGGAATTCCATTGGAGCTCACCCTTCGGCTTCCAAGAGAGGCACACTGGCTGGCATATCCACTCGTCCTAATCCTCATCAAGCCATGAGATCATCAAACAATCAAGAGAGCCCTGAAGTGCAGGAATAGCTCCCTCCTATGAGGCCTCTACACAGGTTACATCGAAATAATTTTTACAATTTGATTCACAATTATGGGTTCGAGAATACTCCTCGCGTGCACCTACCGTCCAATTGGGACATACCTCGTCCAAGAGAAATTGATGCAGGAACAAACTCTTGGGGCCCGAAGAATAAATGCATTATGGCTGAAGTGGAGAAAAATACTGAGTTACTTCATCGAGCCCTTCGAGAGATTCAAGGCCTGAGGTAGTTACTCATAATTATATTGGAAAACAATACTACCTCACCACCACCACCTTCTTCATCACCAAAGGAGACTTGAGTATCAGGTATGGGCATTCCCCTTGGCTTGTGCCAAGCTTGGGGGAGGTGCCCCGGTATCGTATCACCTCCACTATCTTTTGCCTTTACTTATCTTAGTTCGATCCTTAGTTATCTTTTGCTTTAGTCGAATAAAAGTTTAGTTCGATCCTTTCTTTTCGAGTGTTTGCTTAGTGATCTATCCTTGTAATAGTGTGCGAGATATATAACCCCCCCCCCCCCCCCCCCCCCCCCCCCCCCCCCCCCCCCCCCCCCCCCCCCCCCCCCCCCCCCCCCCCCCCCCCCCCCCCCCCCCCCCCCCCCCCCCCCCCCCCCCCCCCCCCCCCCCCCCCCCCCCCCCCCCCCCCCCCCCCCCCCCCCCCCCCCCCCCCCCCCCCCCCCCCCCCCCCCCCCCCCCCCCCCCCCCCCCCCCCCCCCCCCCCCCCCCCCCCCCCCCCCCCCCCCCCCCCCCCCCCCCCCCCCCCCCCCCCCCCCCCCCCCCCCCCCCCCCCCCCCCCCCCCCCCCCCCCCCCCCCCCCCCCCCCCCCCCCCCCCCCCCCCCCCCCCCCCCCCCCCCCCCCCCCCCCCCCCCCCCCCCCCCCCCCCCCCCCCCCCCCCCCCCCCCCCCCCCCCCCCCCCCCCCCCCCCCCCCCCCCCCCCCCCCCCCCCCCCCCCCCCCCCCCCCCCCCCCCCCCCCCCCCCCCCCCCCCCCCCCCCCCCCCCCCCCCCCCCCCCCCCCCCCCCCCCCCCCCCCCCCCCCCCCCCCCCCCCCCCCCCCCCCCCCCCCCCCCCCCCCCCCCCCCCCCCCCCCCCCCCCCCCCCCCCCCCCCCCCCCCCCCCCCCCCCCCCCCCCCCCCCCCCCCCCCCCCCCCCCCCCCCCCCCCCCCCCCCCCCCCCCCCCCCCCCCCCCCCCCCCCCCCCCCCCCCCCCCCCCCCCCCCCCCCCCCCCCCCCCCCCCCCCCCCCCCCCCCCCCCCCCCCCCCCCCCCCCCCCCCCCCCCCCCCCCCCCCCCCCCCCCCCCCCCCCCCCCCCCCCCCCCCCCCCCCCCCCCCCCCCCCCCCCCCCCCCCCCCCCCCCCCCCCCCCCCCCCTCCACCATACCTACCTATGGATTGAGTAAGATCCTTCAAGTAAGTTGTCATCGGTGCAATAAGGCGATAAAAATTGCTTCTAAAAGTGTTGGATCATTTAGTGTAAGATAAAATTGAGCATTGTATGAACTTATGATGGCAAAGAATAAAGGCGACAGACTGCATAATAAAGGTTGCTATCATAAGGGGCAATATAACATGAAGTTCTTTTGCACTAAGAGATTGAGCATACAACCAAAAAGCGCATGGCAACCTCTGCTTCCCTCTACGAAGGGCCTATCTTTTACTTTTATGTATTTACTTTTATGTAAGAGTCAAAGTATTTCTCTCTATTCCTTTTTATTTTCTCTTTTGGCAAGCACCATGTGGTGAGGAAAGATCTAGGCACATATATCCAGTTGTATATGAGTGGGCATGAGTTATTATTGTTGACATCACCCTTGAGGTGAATATGTTGGGAGGCGAAACTATAAGCCCCTATCTTTCTATGTGTCCGGTTGAAACTTTTTGCTCATGTGTATGCGATGAGTGTTAGCAATCATAGAAGACTATATGATGGTTGAGTATGTGGACTTGCAAAAAGGCTCTGATACGTGACCCTTCCTGAAAAGATGATGAATTGTAGTTGCAACCCCCCCCCCCCCCCCCCCCCCCCCCCCCCCCCCCCCCCCCCCCCCCCCCCCCCCCCCCCCCCCCCCCCCCCCCCCCCCCCCCCCCCCCCCCCCCCCCCCCCCCCCCCCCCCCCCCCCCCCCCCCCCCCCCCCCCCCCCCCCCCCCCCCCCCCCCCCCCCCCCCCCCCCCCCCCCCCCCCCCCCCCCCCCCCCCCCCCCCCCCCCCCCCCCCCCCCCCCCCCCCCCCCCCCCCCCCCCCCCCCCCCCCCCCCCCCCCCCCCCCCCCCCCCCCCCCCCCCCCCCCCCCCCCCCCCCCCCCCCCCCCCCCCCCCCCCCCCCCCCCCCCCCCCCCCCCCCCCCCCCCCCCCCCCCCCCCCCCCCCCCCCCCCCCCCCCCCCCCCCCCCCCCCCCCCCCCCCCCCCCCCCCCCCCCCCCCCCCCCCCCCCCCCCCCCCCCCCCCCCCCCCCCCCCCCCCCCCCCCCCCCCCCCCCCCCCCCCCCCCCCCCCCCCCCCCCCCCCCCCCCCCCCCCCCCCCCCCCCCCCCCCCCCCCCCCCCCCCCCCCCCCCCCCCCCCCCCCCCCCCCCCCCCCCCCCCCCCCCCCCCCCCCCCCCCCCCCCCCCCCCCCCCCCCCCCCCCCCCCCCCCCCCCCCCCCCCCCCCCCCCCCCCCCCCCCCCCCCCCCCCCCCCCCCCCCCCCCCCCCCCCCCCCCCCCCCCCCCCCCCCCCCCCCCCCCCCCCCCCCCCCCCCCCCCCCCCCCCCCCCCCCCCCCCCCCCCCCCCCCCCCCCCCCCCCCCCCCCCCCCCCCCCCCCCCCCCCCCCCCCCCCCCCCCCCCCCCCCCCCCCCCCCCCCCCCCCCCCCCCCCCCCCCCCCCCCCCCCCCCCCCCCCCCCCCCCCCCCCCCCCCCCCCCCCCCCCCCCCCCCCCCCCCCCCCCCCCCCCCCCCCCCCCCCCCCCCCCCCCCCCCCCCCCCCCCCCCCCCCCCCCCCCCCCCCCCCCCCCCCCCCCCCCCCCCCCCCCCCCCCCCCCCCCCCCCCCCCCCCCCCCCCCCCCCCCCCCCCCCCCCCCCCCCCCCCCCCCCCCCCCCCCCCCCCCCCCCCCCCCCCCCCCCCCCCCCCCCCCCCCCCCCCCCCCCCCCCCCCCCCCCCCCCCCCCCCCCCCCCCCCCCCCCCCCCCCCCCCCCCCCCCCCCCCCCCCCCCCCCCCCCCCCCCCCCCCCCCCCCCCCCCCCCCCCCCCCCCCCCCCCCCCCCCCCCCCCCCCCCCCCCCCCCCCCCCCCCCCCCCCCCCCCCCCCCCCCCCCCCCCCCCCCCCCCCCCCCCCCCCCCCCCCCCCCCCCCCCCCCCCCCCCCCCCCCCCCCCCCCCCCCCCCCCCCCCCCCCCCCCCCCCCCCCCCCCCCCCCCCCCCCCCCCCCCCCCCCCCCCCCCCCCCCCCCCCCCCCCCCCCCCCCCCCCCCCCCCCCCCCCCCCCCCCCCCCCCCCCCCCCCCCCCCCCCCCCCCCCCCCCCCCCCCCCCCCCCCCCCCCCCCCCCCCCCCCCCCCCCCCCCCCCCCCCCCCCCCCCCCCCCCCCCCCCCCCCCCCCCCCCCCCCCCCCCCCCCCCCCCCCCCCCCCCCCCCCCCCCCCCCCCCCCCCCCCCCCCCCCCCCCCCCCCCCCCCCCCCCCCCCCCCCCCCCCCCCCCCCCCCCCCCCCCCCCCCCCCCCCCCCCCCCCCCCCCCCCCCCCCCCCCCCCCCCCCCCCCCCCCCCCCCCCCCCCCCCCCCCCCCCCCCCCCCCCCCCCCCCCCCCCCCCCCCCCCCCCCCCCCCCCCCCCCCCCCCCCCCCCCCCCCCCCCCCCCCCCCCCCCCCCCCCCCCCCCCCCCCCCCCCCCCCCCCCCCCCCCCCCCCCCCCCCCCCCCCCCCCCCCCCCCCCCCCCCCCCCCCCCCCCCCCCCCCCCCCCCCCCCCCCCCCCCCCCCCCCCCCCCCCCCCCCCCCCCCCCCCCCCCCCCCCCCCCCCCCCCCCCCCCCCCCCCCCCCCCCCCCCCCCCCCCCCCCCCCCCCCCCCCCCCCCCCCCCCCCCCCCCCCCCCCCCCCCCCCCCCCCCCCCCCCCCCCCCCCCCCCCCCCCCCCCCCCCCCCCCCCCCCCCCCCCCCCCCCCCCCCCCCCCCCCCCCCCCCCCCCCCCCCCCCCCCCCCCCCCCCCCCCCCCCCCCCCCCCCCCCCCCCCCCCCCCCCCCCCCCCCCCCCCCCCCCCCCCCCCCCCCCCCCCCCCCCCCCCCCCCCCCCCCCCCCCCCCCCCCCCCCCCCCCCCCCCCCCCCCCCCCCCCCCCCCCCCCCCCCCCCCCCCCCCCCCCCCCCCCCCCCCCCCCCCCCCCCCCCCCCCCCCCCCCCCCCCCCCCCCCCCCCCCCCCCCCCCCCCCCCCCCCCCCCCCCCCCCCCCCCCCCCCCCCCCCCCCCCCCCCCCCCCCCCCCCCCCCCCCCCCCCCCCCCCCCCCCCCCCCCCCCCCCCCCCCCCCCCCCCCCCCCCCCCCCCCCCCCCCCCCCCCCCCCCCCCCCCCCCCCCCCCCCCCCCCCCCCCCCCCCCCCCCCCCCCCCCCCCCCCCCCCCCCCCCCCCCCCCCCCCCCCCCCCCCCCCCCCCCCCCCCCCCCCCCCCCCCCCCCCCCCCCCCCCCCCCCCCCCCCCCCCCCCCCCCCCCCCCCCCCCCCCCCCCCCCCCCCCCCCCCCCCCCCCCCCCCCCCCCCCCCCCCCCCCCCCCCCCCCCCCCCCCCCCCCCCCCCCCCTAATGCCTTTTCTCTCATAATATGCAAGGTTCACACAAAGAGGGAGAATACCAACAGCTGGAATTCTGGACCTGAAAAAGCTACGTCAGGCCACCTATTCTGCACAACTCCAAATGAGCTAAAACTTCACAGAGATTTTTTATGGAATATATAAGAATTATCGGAGCAAATAACTACCAGAGGGGGCCCACCAGGTGGGCACAACCCACCTAGGCGCGCCCTGGTGGGTTGTGCCCTCCTCGGCCCACCTCCGGTGCCCCTATTCTGGTATATAAGTCATTTTAACCTAGAGAAAATGAGGGAAGGACTTTCGGGATGAAGCGCCACCGTCTCGAGGTGGAACTTGGGCAGGAGCACTTTTGCCCTCCGGTGGAGCGATTCCGCCGGGGGAACTTCACTCCCGGAGGGGGAAATTATCGCCATCATCATCACCAACAACTCTCCCATCTTGGCGAGGGCAATCTCCATCAACATCTTCAACAGCACCATCTCCTCTCAAACCCTACCCCCCCCCCCCCCCCCCCCCCCCCCCCCCCCCCCCCCCCCCCCCCCCCCCCCCCCCCCCCCCCCCCCCCCCCCCCCCCCCCCCCCCCCCCCCCCCCCCCCCCCCCCCCCCCCCCCCCCCCCCCCCCCCCCCCCCCCCCCCCCCCCCCCCCCCCCCCCCCCCCCCCCCCCCCCCCCCCCCCCCCCCCCCCCCCCCCCCCCCCCCCCCCCCCCCCCCCCCCCCCCCCCCCCCCCCCCCCCCCCCCCCCCCCCCCCCCCCCCCCCCCCCCCCCCCCCCCCCCCCCCCCCCCCCCCCCCCCCCCCCCCCCCCCCCCGAACATCGACTACATGGCACTTCACCTTATTAGGGCCTAAGGGAATGCATTGTTGAGTAGTTATTAGATGATGAGTTGCGAGAGTGACAGAAGCTTAAACCCTAGTTTATGCGCTATTTCGTAAAGGGCTGATTTGGATCCAAAAGTTTAATGCTATGGTCAGATTTTATCTTAATACTCTTCTCGTAGTTGCGGATTCTTGCGAGGGGGTTAATCATAAGTAGGAGGTTTGTTCAAGTAAGAACAGCATCTAAGGATTGGTCCACCCACATATCAAATTATCCAAGTAACGAACACAAATCAAACCAACATGATGAAAGTGACTAGATGAAATTCCCGTGTACCCTCAAGAATGTTTTGCTTATCATAAGAGACTATTTTGGCCTGTCCTTTGCCACAAAAGGATTGGGCTACCTTGCTGCACTTTTCTTGCCGTTACTTGCTTGTTACAAACTATCTTGCTATCAAACTACTCGTTACTTATAATTTCAGTGCTTGCAGAGAATACCTTGCTGAAAACTACTTGTCATTTCCTTCTGCTCCTTGTTGGGTTCCACACTCTTACTTATCGAAAGGACTATGAATGATCCCCTATACTTGTGGGTCATCAGAGCCCCCTCCCTCTGGCGCGCCCTGGTGGGTTGTGCCCACCTCATGGCCCCGCAGACCCTAATTCTAGCACTGTAATATCCTATTTTCGGAGAAAAAAAGGAGAGGAAGTTTCATCGCATTTTACGATACGGAGTCACTGCCACCTCCTATTCTTCATCAGGAGGCCAGATCTGGAGCCCGTTTGGGGCTCCGGAGAGGGGAATCTTCGGCCTTCATCATCACCAACCCTCCTTCATCGCCAATTCCATGATGCTCCCCATCGGGAGTGGGTAATTCCTTCGTAGGCTCGCTGGTCGGTGAGGAGTTGGATGAGATTCATCACCCCCCCCCCCCCCCCCCCCCCCCCCCCCCCCCCCCCCCCCCCCCCCCCCCCCCCCCCCCCCCCCCCCCCCCCCCCCCCCCCCCCCCCCCCCCCCCCCCCCCCCCCCCCCCCCCCCCCCCCCCCCCCCCCCCCCCCCCCCCCCCCCCCCCCCCCCCCCCCCCCCCCCCCCCCCCCCCCCCCCCCCCCCCCCCCCCCCCCCCCCCCCCCCCCCCCCCCCCCCCCCCCCCCCCCCCCCCCCCCCCCCCCCCCCCCCCCCCCCCCCCCCCCCCCCCCCCCCCCCCCCCCCCCCCCCCCCCCCCCCCCCCCCCCCCCCCCCCCCCCCCCCCCCCCCCCCCCCCCCCCCCCCCCCCCCCCCCCCCCCCCCCCCCCCCCCCCCCCCCCCCCCCCCCCCCCCCCCCCCCCCCCCCCCCCCCCCCCCCCCCCCCCCCCCCCCCCCCCCCCCCCCCCCCCCCCCCCCCCCCCCCCCCCCCCCCCCCCCCCCCCCCCCCCCCCCCCCCCCCCCCCCCCCCCCCCCCCCCCCCCCCCCCCCCCCCCCCCCCCCCCCCCCCCCCCCCCCCCCCCCCCCCCCCCCCCCCCCCCCCCCCCCCCCCCCCCCCCCCCCCCCCCCCCCCCCCCCCCCCCCCCCCCCCCCCCCCCCCCCCCCCCCCCCCCCCCCCCCCCCCCCCCCCCCCCCCCCCCCCCCCCCCCCCCCCCCCCCCCCCCCCCCCCCCCCCCCCCCCCCCCCCCCCCCCCCCCCCCCCCCCCCCCCCCCCCCCCCCCCCCCCCCCCCCCCCCTTGGCTCCCCTTGTGTCGAATCTATAAATTTGGGTTGAATACTCTACCCTCGAGAACTGTTGCGATCCCCCATACTTGTGGGTTATCAGCCAACTCTAATGTTCAAAATAAATTTCCTTTTTGTGTGTTCGTACCGCTCATGAAGCGGCAGGGGGTGGCCAATATTTTCCATGCTAGAAACTTTATTCACAAGATGAGTGTTTATTCACTTGTCATTGCACGAGGGTGTGGCAAAGGTAATAGGGATGCCCAGTCTTGAAATGCAAAAAAAATATTTATGTTGTTCAACAATAAATTCCTTGGAAAGTGTTGGTATGGAGGGCACCCGTGGATACGGCTAGCCATGGATTGTGAAAAAATGGTGGAAATAGGAATAAACTTTATTTTCTATCTGGGAACCGCCTATGATTTATCTAGCATGGAAAGTATTGGGAATTCTCAGCCGTTTTCGTTGAAGGGAAAAGCATGCCACCCAAAATAATTTTATCTCTCAATTTAAGCTCTGGCACCTCTACAAATCTCTTCTTCCCTCTGCGAAGGGCCTATCTATTTACTTTATGCAATTTTTATTTTTGTTGAGTCTCCATCTTCTCTTATAAAGCACCAACTAGGGAACATTATTATCATATTTGTGCATTGAGCATAGTTAATATTTGAGTGTGTTTCATGAATGGATCAATGATTGAGCATAATACTTTTTGGAGATTTTTTTCTGCCCAGAAGACAACTTGTGAGCCAAGGAAGTACCGGAGGGGAGGCCCGTGGGGACCACAAGGCACCAGGGCACGCCAGAGGCCCCTGGCGCGCCCTGGTGGGTAGTGGGGCCCACAGGCCCCCTCTCCACCGCATCTCGTCTCTATAAAATACCTGAATATTCCAGAACCCCTAGGGGATTCGAGAGATCAGAGTTTCCACCGCCGCAAGTTCCAGAACCACGAGATCCAATCTAGAGGCCTTTTCCGGCACCTTGCCGGAGGGCGAAATGATCACGGAGGGGTTCATCATCCTCATTGGTGCTCCTCGATGATGCGTGAGTAGTTTACCACAGACCTGCGGGTCCGTAGGCAGTAGCTAGATGGCTTCTTCTCTCTTTTTGATTCACAATACAATGTTCTCCTTGATGTTCTTGGACATCTATTTGATGTAATGACCTTTTGTGGTGTGTTTGTTCGGATCTGATGAATTGTGAGTTTATGATCAGATCTATCTATGAATATTATTTGAGTCTTTGTTGAACTCTTATATGCATGATTTTTATATCCTCGTATTTCTTCTCCGAAACTTTGGTTTGGTTTTGCCAACTAGATTGATTTTTCTTGCCATGGGAAGAGGTGCTTTGTGATGAGTTCGATCTTGCGGTGCTCAATCTCAGTGACAGAAAGAGACATGACACGCATGTATCATTGCCATTAAGGATAAAAATATGGGGTCTATTCCTACATGAATAGATCTTATCTACATCATGTCATCGATCTTATTGCATTACTTCATTTCTTCATGAACTTAATACACTAGATGCATGCTGGATAGTGGTCGATGTGTGGAGTGATATTAGTAGATGCAGAATCGTTTCGGTCTACTAATCTTGGATGTGATGCCTATATACATGATCATTGCCTTGGATATCATCATAATTATTTGCTTTTCTATCAATTTCCCAACAGTAATTTGTTTACCCACCGTATGCTATTTTCTCGAGAGAAACCTCTAGTGAAACCTACGGCCCCCGTGTCTATTTTATATCATATTGCTTCAGATCTATTTATCCAAAAACCCAAAAAATACCTTGCTGCACTTTTTATTTATTTATTTTATTTTGTGTTTTCATCAGATCTATTTATCCAATCTTTTACTATTTAATCTATCTCAATACCGAGGAGGGATTGACAACCCCTCTTATACATGATCATTGACGTGATGCCTATATACATGATCATTGCCTATATACATGATCATTGCCTTGGATATCATCATAATTATTTGCTTTTCTATCATTGCCCAACAGTAATTTGTTTACCCACCGTATGCTATTTTCTCGAGAGAAACCTCTAGTGAAACCTACGGCCCCCGTGTCTATTTTCTATCATATTGCTTCAGATCTATTTATCCAAAAACCCAAAAATACCTTGCTGCACTTTTTATTTATTTATTTTATTTTGTGTTTTCATCAGATCTATTTATCCAATCTTATACTATTTAATCTATCTCAATACCGAGGAGGGATTGACAACCCCTCTTACGCGTTGGGTTGCAAGTTTTTGTTATTTGTGTGATGGTACTGCTTACATAGTTTGGTGGATCCTCCTACTGGATTGATACCTTGGTTTCATAACTAAGGGAAATACTTACCGTTGTTGTGCTGCATCATCCTCTCCTCTTCGGAGAAAATACCAAGGCAGATACAAGCAATCACCACGTTCCAGAAAATTTTAACAATTTTGCTACTGGGTGCAAAAGTTTTTCTTTTTCAGCAAAATCAAATCAACTATCATCCAAATCATCCCAAAGGTCTTACTAGGCTCAAACACTAATTAAAACATTAAAACACAATCATAATAGAAGTATAATTGCGTAAACACAAGAAAACAGAAAATAATAAATATTTGGTTGTCTCCCAACAAGCTCTTTCTTTATAGCCATCAAGATAGGCTTGAGATTTCAATGATGCTCACATGAAAGATAATAGTTGAAACACAAAGAGAGCATCATGAAGCATGTGAAAAACACATATAAGTCTAACATACTTCCTATGCATAGGCATTTTATAGGCAAACAAATTGTCAAGGCAAGCAAAAACTAGTATATGCAAAGAAGAAGAAAGAAACAATAACAATCTCAACATAATGAGAGGCAATTTAGTAGCATGAAGATTTTTACAACCATATTTCCCTCTCTCATAATAATTACATGTGGGATCATATTTGAATTCAACAATATAGCTATCACATAACATATTCTCTAATTGTTCCACATGCATACAAAGTTGACACTCTTCCAAAATAGTGGGATTATCATAAAATAAAATCATGACTTCTCCAAGCCCAATTTATCAGAAATTTCATAAGATTGATCAATCTCCAAAGTAGTGGGATCATTATTACCTAAAGTTGACACTCTTTCAAACCCACTTTCAATATTATTGCAAATATTAATATCATGAGGCTTAAATAAATTTTCAAGATCATAAGAAGCATTATCACCCCAATCCCCCCCCCCCCCCCCCCCCCCCCCCCCCCCCCCCCCCCCCCCCCCCCCCCCCCCCCCCCCCCCCCCCCCCCCCCCCCCCCCCCCCCCCCCCCCCCCCCCCCCCCCCCCCCCCCCCCCCCCCCCCCCCCCCCCCCCCCCCCCCCCCCCCCCCCCCCCCCCCCCCCCCCCCCCCCCCCCCCCCCCCCCCCCCCCCCCCCCCCCCCCCCCCCCCCCCCCCCCCCCCCCCCCCCCCCCCCCCCCCCCCCCCCCCCCCCCCCCCCCCCCCCCCCCCCCCCCCCCCCCCCCCCCCCCCCCCCCCCCCCCCCCCCCCCCCCCCCCCCCCCCCCCCCCCCCCCCCCCCCCCCCCCCCCCCCCCCCCCCCCCCCCCCCCCCCCCCCCCCCCCCCCCCCCCCCCCCCCCCCCCCCCCCCCCCCCCCCCCCCCCCCCCCCCCCCCCCCCCCCCCCCCCCCCCCCCCCCCCCCCCCCCCCCCCCCCCCCCCCCCCCCCCCCCCCCCCCCCCCCCCCCCCCCCCCCCCCAATTGACATTAATAGAATTTATAATAACATCATTGCAATCATGCTTTTCATTCAATGAGCTATCATGAATTTCTTTATAAATTTCTTCTTTTAGCACTTCATCACAATTTTCAGATTCACGAATTTCAAGCAAAACTTCATAAAGATAATCTAGTGCACTCAACTCACTAGCAGTTGGTTCATAATAATTGGATCTTTTAAAAAGATTAGCAAGTGGATGAGGATCGATAAGATTTTTTTCTTCTTTTCAATAAACATACAATTATGCCAAGCGAACAAGCAAACAAACCAAGTAAGACATAAAGGCAAACGAAAAGGCAAATATTTTTATATTTTTCTGAAAATGTTTTAGAAGTAGAGGAGAGGAAAATGAGAGGCAATTGGTGAATAATATAAATGCAAGAGATGAGAGTTTATGATGGGTACTTGGTAGGCTTGATGTAGATCCTCCTCGGCAACGGCGCCAGAAATCCTTCCTGCTACTTCTTGAGCTTGCGTAGGTTTTTCCCTTGAAGAGGAAAGGGTGATGCAAAAAAGTAGAGATAAGTATTTCGCTCAGTTTGAGAACCAAGGTATCAATCCAGTACGAGGAACACACAAGTCACCAATGGTTGCACCTACACAAACAAACAAATACTTGCACCCAACATGATAAAGGGGTTGTGAATCCCTTCACGGTTACTTGCAAGGATGAGATCTGACAGAGATAGGTATAAAAGGTAAATAAAAGTGCAAAATAAAGTAAAGGTAAATAAATTGCAGCAAGGTATTTTTGGGTTTTTGGTTTTATAGATCTGAAAATAATATGATAAAAATAGACCCGGGGGCCATAGTTTTCACTAGAGGCTTCTCTCTTGAAAGAACGCATACGGTGGGTAAACAAATTAATGTTGAGCAATTGATAGAAAAGCGCAAATTTATGATGATATCTAAGGCAATGATGATGAATATAAGCAACACGTCCGTGACAAGTAGACCGACTCCTGCCTGCATCTACTACTATTACTCCATGATACGTCTCCAATGTATCTATACCCCCCCCCCCCCCCCCCCCCCCCCCCCCCCCCCCCCCCCCCCCCCCCCCCCCCCCCCCCCCCCCCCCCCCCCCCCCCCCCCCCCCCCCCCCCCCCCCCCCCCCCCCCCCCCCCCCCCCCCCCCCCCCCCCCCCCCCCCCCCCCCCCCCCCCCCCCCCCCCCCCCCCCCCCCCCCCCCCCCCCCCCCCCCCCCCCCCCCCCCCCCCCCCCCCCCCCCCCCCCCCCCCCCCCCCCCCCCCCCCCCCCCCCCCCCCCCCCCCCCCCCCCCCCCCCCCCCCCCCCCCCCCCCCCCCCCCCCCCCCCCCCCCCCCCCCCCCCCCCCCCCCCCCCCCCCCCCCCCCCCCCCCCCCCCCCCCCCCCCCCCCCCCCCCCCCCCCCCCCCCCCCCCCCCCCCCCCCCCCCCCCCCCCCCCCCCCCCCCCCCCCCCCCCCCCCCCCCCCCCCCCCCCCCCCCCCCCCCCCCCCCCCCCCCCCCCCCCCCCCCCCCCCCCCCCCCCCCCCCCCCCCCCCCCCCCCCCCCCCCCCCCCCCCCCCCCCCCCCCCCCCCCCCCCCCCCCCCCCCCCCCCCCCCCCCCCCCCCCCCCCCCCCCCCCCCCCCCCCCCCCCCCCCCCCCCCCCCCCCCCCCCCCCCCCCCCCCCCCCCCCCCCCCCCCCCCCCCCCCCCCCCCCCCCCCCCCCCCCCCCCCCCCCCCCCCCCCCCCCCCCCCCCCCCCCCCCCCCCCCCCCCCCCCCCCCCCCCCCCCCCCCCCCCCCCCCCCCCCCCCCCCCCCCCCCCCCCCCCCCCCCCCCCCCCCCCCCCCCCCCCCCCCCCCCCCCCCCCCCCCCCCCCCCCCCCCCCCCCCCCCCCCCCCCCCCCCCCCCCCCCCCCCCCCCCCCCCCCCCCCCCCCCCCCCCCCCCCCCCCCCCCCCCCCCCCCCCCCCCCCCCCCCCCCCCCCCCCCCCCCCCCCCCCCCCCCCCCCCCCCCCCCCCCCCCCCCCCCCCCCCCCCCCCCCCCCCCCCCCCCCCCCCCCCCCCCCCCCCCCCCCCCCCCCCCCCCCCCCCCCCCCCCCCCCCCCCCCCCCCCCCCCCCCCCCCCCCCCCCCCCCCCCCCCCCCCCCCCCCCCCCCCCCCCCCCCCCCCCCCCCCCCCCCCCCCCCCCCCCCCCCCCCCCCCCCCCCCCCCCCCCCCCCCCCCCCCCCCCCCCCCCCCCCCCCCCCCCCCCCCCCCCCCCCCCCCCCCCCCCCCCCCCCCCCCCCCCCCCCCCCCCCCCCCCCCCCCCCCCCCCCCCCCCCCCCCCCCCCCCCCCCCCCCCCCCCCCCCCCCCCCCCCCCCCCCCCCCCCCCCCCCCCCCCCCCCCCCCCCCCCCCCCCCCCCCCCCCCCCCCCCCCCCCCCCCCCCCCCCCCCCCCCCCCCCCCCCCCCCCCCCCCCCCCCCCCCCCCCCCCCCCCCCCCCCCCCCCCCCCCCCCCCCCCCCCCCCCCCCCCCCCCCCCCCCCCCCCCCCCCCCCCCCCCCCCCCCGCTTGATGATAATGTGCCACTAGGTGAATTTCTTGATGAACAAATTGCTAGAGCGAAAGATTTAGAGAATGCTGAAACTGATGAAATTACTGAAACTGATGAAGTCTTTGAAACTGAAAACTATGAAACACCTATTAGACCTAGCTCTCCTAGATTTGAATTGTGTAAGATATCTGAGGGTTATGTTATGGATGGAGAGGTAGCTAGAAACTTTCTTGCTTGTAAGGATAGAGATGATCTTAAGAAATTATTATGCAGGTTGAAAGAAAAAACTTTGAATGCTAGAATGAAATGTGATCCTAAGTTTGCTACTTCACCTATCTTTGTTACTGATAAGGATTATGGATTCTCTGTTGACCCAGAGTTAATTACTTTGGTTGAGTCTGATCCTTTCCGTGGCTATGAAACTAAAACTGTTGTGGCACATCTTACTAAATTAAATGATATAGCCACCCTAGCTATTTGCTCATGATGAGAAAATTCGCTATTACTATATCCTCATGTTATTTCCATTCTCATTAAAGGATGATGCTAAGATATGGTACAATACTCTTGCTCCTGGTTGTGTGCGTAGTCCCCGGGGGGGGGGGGGGGGGGGGGGGGGGGGGGGGGCCTGCTCATAAGAAACAAGCTGCCTTACAGGAAATATTTAACTTTGTGCAAATCAAAGAAGAGAGTCTCCCACAAGCTTGGGGGAGGCTTCTCCAATTACTTAATGCTTTACCTGATCATCCTCCTAAGAAAAATGAAATACTTGATATCTTCTATAATGGACTAACTGATGCTTCTAGGGATTTCCTAGATAGTTGTAATAGTTGTGTTTTCAGGGAACGAACTATTGAACAAGCTGAGGAATTATTGAATAATATATTGAAGAATTATGATGATTGGACTCTTCCTGAGCCACTGCCTAAACCCACTCCAAAGAAGAGGGGTATTCTATTTTTAAGTCCTGAAGATATGAAGGAGGCAAAGAGATGTATGAAGGAAAAGGGTATTAAAGCTGAAGACGTTAAAAATTTACCTCCTATTGAAGAAATACATGGACTTGACATACCACCACCACAGGTGGTAGAGGTAAATTCTTTATTAAAGTTTGATGAAGGTGATATCCCTTACGGGGGGGGGGGGGGGGGGGGGGGGGGGGGGGGGGGGGGGGGGGGGGGGGGGGGGGGGGGGGGGGGGGGGGGGGGGGGGGGGGGGGGGGGGGGGGGGGGGGGGGGGGGGGGGGGGGGGGGGGGGGGGGGGGGGGGGGGGGGGGGGGGGGGGGGGGGGGGGGGGGGGGGGGGGGGGGGGGGGGGGGGGGGGGGGGGGGGGGGGGGGGGGGGGGGGGGGGGGGGGGGGGGGGGGGGGGGGGGGGGGGGGGGGGGGGGGGGGGGGGGGGGGGGGGGGGGGGGGGGGGGGGGGGGGGGGGGGGGGGGGGGGGGGGGGGGGGGGGGGGGGGGGGGGGGGGGGGGGGGGGGGGGGGGGGGGGGGGGGGGGGGGGGGGGGGGGGGGGGGGGGGGGGGGGGGGGGGGGGGGGGGGGGGGGGGGGGGGGGGGGGGGGGGGGGGGGGGGGGGGGGGGGGGTGAACCTGAAATAGAAAAACCTCCTGAAGATAATAATGATGTCTCTATCTCAGGTGCTGAAACTAAATCTGGTAATGAACATTCACCTAGTGATAATGAAAACGATAATGATGATGTTCCTGAAGATGCCCACCAGACAATAATAAAGAACCGGATAATGATGTTGAGATAGAACCTGCTATTGATCTTGATAACCCACAACCTAAAAATAAATGATATGATAAAAGAGACTCTGTTGCTAGAAAACATGGTAAAGAAAGAGAACCATGGGTTCAGAAACCCATACCCTTTCCACCTAAATCATCTAAGAAAAAAGATGATGAAGAATTTGAACGCTTTGCTGAAATGCTTAGGCTAGTCTTTTTGCGTACCCGTTTGACTGATATTTTAAAGATGGCCCCTTATGCTAAATACATGAAAGAAATTGTCACTAATAAAAGAAAAATACCTGAAGCTGAAATCTCCACCATGCTTGCTAATTATTCTTTTAAGGATGGAGTACCTAAAAAACTAGGAGATCCAGGAATACCAACTATACCATGCTCTATTAAAAGAAATTATGTCAAAACTGTTATGCCTTTCTCTTTATATAAAAGACTTGATTTGAATAAACTCACACCCACTAAAATTTGTTTGCAAATGGCTGACAAATCAACTGCCAGACCTATCGGTATTTGTGAGGATGTGCCCGTTGTTGTTGTTGCAAATGTTACTATCTTAACAGACTTTGTTGTACTTGAGATGCCCGAGGATGACAACATGTCGATTATCCTTGGTAGACCATTTTTGACACTGTAGGGGCTGTTATTGATTGCAATAAAAGCAAAGTCACTTTTCATATCAATGGTAATGAGCATACGATGCACTTTCCGAAGAAACAATTTCAAGTGAATGGTATTAATGTTATTGAAAAGTCTCCAACAATTACTATTGGAAGTTTTCAACTCCCTATACCTACTGCCAAGAAGAAATATGAAATACTTATTGTTGGGGATATGCATATCCCCGTTGAGTTAACTTAATGCTTTACGACGGTTCTTCGGGTTCATGTTAATCCAAAGTGATTATTAATAAGACTTGATCAACCTTATTAATAGATTATTTTCGAGAGGCATGTGGTCGATGATTTTTTAGGCACAACCTTGTGCCCCTACTTTTTGTTTTCTATTTTTCTTAGTTAAATAAAATAAAATGCCATGTCTATCCTGTTTTCTGAATTTTTCGTGCAATAAAAAAGTGGTCAAAATTAAAAGTGCTCAGAATGACCTAAAATTTTATCATGATTTTTCCTAAATATTTAAGAATTTTTTATGCAAATAACACTGCAAGGGGGTGCCCCTGGAGCCCACAAGACACTAGGGCGCGCCAACTACCCCAGGCGGGCCCTGGTGGGTAGTGGGCCCCATGTGGCCCTCCTCACTTATCCCTTCAGCCCATGTCATCTCCTACCTCCAGAAAAAATCTCTCTCTCTCTCTCTCTCTCTCTCTCTCTCTCTCGTGTTCTTGCTCTCAAACCCGCGGATCTCTTTGCTCAAAGCTCCATTTACGAAACTATTTTGGGGGATTACTAGTTGGTTTGTGAGTCCTCCATTGCTCCAATTGGTTTTTGTTCTAGTGGTTTAATTTTTGAGTATTTAGCTACTCTTGGTGCTGCTGTAAATAAGCTTGCATGTTGAATTATTTGAGTTTCAAGTAGTTTGAATGCTTGATTTGACCTCTAGGCATCCATATGAGTAGTTGCTATCAATCTTATGAAGTTTTATTGACAAAAATTTTGTGGCTCAAAATTTTTAGACTTTTATCCATTGGAAAAGATGAGTATCTTCCGGAAGTTTTCCTCCAAAAAGAATGCCAAGGGAGTCATTGGGGAATCATCGAACAATGACCTTAATACTCCGCGAACGGCGGAGGTGGAGCCGTGCGAATGGCCACATAATGCCTTCATGGACAAGGCCGGGTTCCATCAAGAGTTTGCTCAATTCATTGTGAATGCCAGGCTGACTAACTTCCTCGCAGATCAGTGTGACCAACACCACCTCCTCACGAACTCCTTTGTGCATATTTTTTATTTTCTGAATAGGCATGATCCTCCTGCGATGCGGTTTAATTTATATTCTGAAACCCATCAGATACCACTAACTGAATTTTGTGAGATATGTTTGATTCCCTCTGAAGCGGAATTAAGAGAGCCTAGACTGGCAGAGTTTGAGGAATTCCTCCTCACTTTGATAGTGGGTGAGGAAAGAGGTGTGTCGAAAGCCACCGCCACTAGTTTGCAGTTTCCTTCTATGCATTACATTGCTTTATTCAACGCGAAGTGTTTAACTGGTACGGAGAAGGCTGGTATACTTAGTGCTCCCGACCTCACCATTTTACGCCGTGCACTACACAATGATCACACTTTTAGCCTAGGGGCTATTGTTGCACGTCGTCTACACCTTAACAGAACTAACGGCAAAATCCATGGTGGTATTTATGCCACTCGCTTAGCGAGTCACTTTAATATTCAGATGCACCAACATGACTATCATTTGCCCTGAGTTTATCTAGATCACCAGGCGATGGTGGCTCACCAATTTACTGATGATGCTGATTCTTTTGACAACATTTGTTACAACTTGGTTTTCAGCGAGAAAACCCGTGATATTATCTCATTGCTTGCACCTGTTTTGTTTGATTCTATTGCCAGGAATGGATATAAGGTCATGCCAGCGGATATTATTGCCTACCAAAACAACCAGGCAGCGGCAGAGGAGGAGCCCCAGGAGTGGGACGCTCAGGTGCCGCCGCCTCAGCACTTTCATATGGGACCGGATGGCTACTATGGATGGTGATTACCAAGCTAGGCAAAAGCCTAAGCTGGGGGGAGTATGTATTTCCACCGACATTATATTCATGTTCACATATTTCATTCCAGTTGTTGGTGTCCACACTTTTTCATTGTATTATCCATGCTAGATTTATTTTCTCTCTTTCTTCTTGTGAGTTTGAAAAACTTTGAGAAAATCCAAAAATATTTCTTGCTTCTTTTCGGTATTTCTTCATAGTTTAATTTAGTTGTAGTATTAAAAGAAAACCCAAAAAGATTTCCCATTTCTTCTTTTGTTTGTTGGGAGCTTTTTCGTGTAAATAGTTTTTCTCGTTCTTGTTTTTCTTTCTTTAATTTTTTTCCTTTTCAAGAAAAACTAAAAACTCCAAAAATATTTCGGTGTGTTTCTCTGAAATTCTTTTCCTTTTCTTTGTTGAGTCGTACCAAAGGAAAGACCACGATGAAAATTTTGAGTGGCTCTTATATGCATTATTGTTGATCTAACATACGGCCCATATTATTTTGTCTTTCCCTCTGAATAAAATGTTGCGGATTTCAGCTTAGTCCATGGTACTCTTGCACTATTATTATTTTCATATCATTCGGTCGTGCAAGTGAAAGGCAATAATGACGATATTTGATGAACTGACTGTGGCAGAGGAAAGCGGGTATGAACTCAACTAGTTTTTGTTTTTTGTAAATATGTTTAACTTAGTATCCATGATTCAGCATATTATGATTAAACATGTTTGCAATGACAATTAAAGATTATAGTTTCTCATGCCATGCCTAAGTAGCTAGGAGTGGATAATGATTTATCTTGGGTGTCAACATGCATTAAAAGGGGGGGGGGGGGGGGGGGGGGGGGGGGGGGGGGGGGGGGGGGGGGGGGGGGGGGGGGGGGGGGGGGGGGGGGGGGGGGGGGGGGGGGGGGGGGGGGGGGGGGGGGGGGGGGGGGGGGGGGGGGGGGGGGGGGGGGGGGGGGGGGGGGGGGGGGGGGGGGGGGGGGGGGGGGGGGGGGGGGGGGGGGGGGGGGGGGGGGGGGGGGGGGGGGGGGGGGGGGGGGGGGGGGGGGGGGGGGGGGGGGGGGGGGGGGGGGGGGGGGGGGGGGGGGGGGGGGGGGGGGGGGGGGGGGGGGGGGGGGGGGGGGGGGGGGGGGGGGGGGGGGGGGGGGGGGGGGGGGGGGGGGGGGGGGGGGGGGGGGGGGGGGGGGGGGGGGGGGGGGGGGGGGGGGGGGGGGGGGGGGGGGGGGGGGGGGGGGGGGGGGGGGGGGGGGGGGGGGGGGGGGGGGGGGGGGGGGGGGGGGGGGGGGGGGGGGGGGGGGGGGGGGGGGGGGGGGGGGGGGGGGGGGGGGGGGGGGGGTTCAAGTGGCTTGACTTGGCACATGTTCACGCATGTAGTTGAATCAAAACCAATATAGCCTCCACGATATTTATGTTCATGGTGTTTATATCCTACTCATGTTAGTATTCAATGTTGATTATTCATAATGCATGTTCATGACCGTTTTCGCTCTCTAGCTGGCCGCTTCTCAATCTATTTGCTAGCCTTCATATGTACTAAGCGGGAATACTGCTTGTGCATCAAAATCCTTAAACCAAATTATTCCAGATGAGTCCACTATATCTACCTATATGCAGTATTACCCTGCCGTTCCAGGTAAATTTGCATGTGCCACCTCTAAATATTCAAATGAACATCTGTTTTGTGTGCCTGGACCGCTCATGGAGCGATAGGGGGTGGTCAGTATATTCCATGCTAAGCGGGTTATTCTCACTATGAGTGTTTATTCACTCGTGCTTACATGAGAGGGGCTGGTAATAGGTATGCCCAGTCCCAAAATCAAAAATTACAAATAATTAAACAAAACTCCCCCAGGACTGTTGTTGGTATGGAAGGCACCCATGGATTCGGTTAGTCATGGCTTGTGTTTGTTGGTTAGGGGGAGTAAACTTTACTTTTACCGCTTGGGAACCACCGCTAATTTGTTTAGCATGGAAGATATTGAAAACTCTTGGTCATAACATTGACAGGAAGGGTGCACCTCCCAAAATTATATTTATCTCTAATTTTAGCTTTGAGCTCTGGCACCTCTGCAAATCCCTTCTTCCCTCTGCGAAGGGAGTATCTATTTAATTTTATGTTGAGTCATCACCTTCTCAAACAAGCGCCAGACCTGAGAGCACTATTGTCATCCTCATGCATTACGTATAGTTAATGTTGAATGCATCATGACTGGATCTCTTCTACCATGAATTGCAATGTTTAGTCCATGTTTGAACTTTGGAGGTGCTCTGCATTTATGTTTTGCGGTCTCAGAAAGGGCTAGTGAGATACCACCGTTGTCATATTATATCATGATTGTTTTGACAAAGTGTTGGCATTTGAGATATCTTATTATTGCCCCCTAGTTGATTATGCCATTGATATGAGTTAATATAATTTCTAAGAGTTATTGTTGACATGGTTAGTCATGATCTTTACTGAAAACCTGGGTGCTATTTAAGCATATATATGTAAACAAGAACAAAAGAGTTCGTAAAAGTTTTTCTTTATCACTTTCAGTTCGTCAACTGAATTGCTTGAGGACAAGCAATGGGTTAAGCTTGGGGGATATGATACGTCTCCATCGTATCTACTTTTTCTAATGCTTTTGCTCTTGTTTTGGACTCTAATTTGCATGATTTGAATGAAACTAACCCGGACTGACCCTGTTTTCAGCAGAACTACCATGGTGTTGTTTTTGTGCAGAAATAAAAGTTCTCGGAATTGGACAAAACTTTTTAGAGAATTATTTTGGAATATACAATAATTTCTGGAACCAAGACCCACCGAAAGGGGGCCCAGGCTGCCCACAAGACACCAGGGCGTGCCACCCCCTTCTGGCGTGCCCTGGTGGGTAGTGGGGTCCTCGGGGCTCTGCTGACCCTAATTCCGATGCTATAAAATCCTATTTTTGGAGAAAAAATAAGAGAGGAAGTTTCATCACGTTTTATGATACGGAGCCGCCGCCACCTCCTGTTCTTCATCAGGAGGCCAGATCAGGAGCCTGTTCGAGGCTCCGGAGAGGGGGATCTTCGGTCTTCGTCATCACCAACCATCCTCCATCACCAATTTCATGATGCTCCCATCGGGAGTGAGTAATTCCTTCGTAGGCTCGCTGGTCGGTGAGGATTTGGATGAGATTCATCATGTAATCGAGTTAGTTTTGTTAGGGCTTGATCCCTAGTATCCACAATGTTCTGAGATTGATGTTGCTATGACTTTGCTATGCTTAATGCTTGTCACTAGGGCCCGAGTGCCATGATTTTAGATCTGAACTGTTTATGTTTTCACCATTATATCTATGTTCGTGATCCGATCTTGCAAGTCATATGCACCTATTACGTGTTATGGTCCGTAAACCCCAGGGTGACAGTAATTGGGATACTTTCCGGTGATGACCGTAGTTTGAGGAGTTCATGTATTCACTATGTGTTAATGCTTTGTTCAGGTTCTCTATTAAAAGGAGGCCTTAATATCCCTTAGTTTCCTTATGGACCCCACTGCCACGGGAGGGTAGGACAAAAGATGTCATGCAAGTTCTTTTCCATAAGCACGTATGACTATTTATGGAATACATGCGTGCATTATATTTATGAACTGGAGCTAGTTCTGTGTCGCCCTAGGTTATGACAGTTATATGATAAATATTATCCAACATAATCACCGATCCAATGCCTACGAGTTTTCCACATATTGTTCATGCTAAGTTACTATTGCTATTGCTACTGTTACAATGACTACAAAACTGTTACTGATGTTACTGTTACCACTGCTACCGTTACTACTACTATCAAACTATCATATTACTGTGCTAATGATCAATCTTTTGCAGATATTTAATCTCCAGGTGTGGTTGAATTGACAACTCAACAACTAATACTTACAAATATTCTTTGGCTCCCCTTGTTTTTTTCTGCCCAGAAGACAACTTGGGAGCCAAGGAAGTACCGGAGGGGAGGCCCATGGGGCCCACAAGGCACCAGGGCGTGCTAGAGGCCCATGGTGCGCCCTGGTGGGTAGTGGGGCCCACATGCCCCCTCTCCACCGCATCTCATCTCTATAAATACCTGAATATTCCAGAACCCCTAGGGGAGTCGAGAGATCAGAGTTTCCACCGCCGCAAGTTCCAGAACCACGAGATCCAATCTAGAGGCCTTTTTCGGCACCTTGCCGGAGGGGGAAACAATCACGGAGGGTTTCATCATCCTCATTGGTGCTCCTCCGATGATGCGTAAGTACTTTACCATAGACCTACGGGTCCATAGGCAGTAGCTAGATGGCTTCTTCTCTCTTTTTGATTCTCAATACAATGTTCTCCTCGATGTTCTTGGAGATCTATTTGATGTAATGACTTTTTGTGGTGTGTTTGTTGGGATCCGGTGAATTGTGAGTTTATGATCAAATCTATCTATGAATATTATTTGAGTCTTTGTTGAACTCTTATATGCATGATTGTTATAGCCTCATATTTCTTCTCTGAAACTTTGGTTTGGCCAACTAGATTGATTTTTCTTGCCATGGGAAGAGGTGCTTTGTGATAGGTTCGATCTTACGGTGCTCAATCTCAGTGACAGAAAGAGACATGACACGCATGTATCATTGCCATTAAGGATAAAAAGATGGGGTCTATTCCTACATGAATAGATCTTTTCTACATCATGTCATCGTTCTTATTGCATTACTTCGTTTCTTCATGAACTTAATACACTAGATGCATGTTGTATAGCTGTTGATGTGTGGAGTAATAGTAGTAGATGCAGAATTGTTTCGGTCTACTAATCTTGGACGTGATGCCTATATACATGATCATTGCCTTGGATATCATCATAATTATTTGCTTTTCTACCAATTGACCAACAGTAATTTGTTTACCCACCGTATTCTATTTTCTCGAGAGAACCCTCTACTGAAACCTACGGCCCCGGGGTCTATTTTCTATCATATTACTTCAGATCTATTTATCCAAAAACCCAAAAATACCTTGCTGCACTTTTTCTTTATTTATTTTATTTTGTGTTTTCATCAGATCTATTTATCCAATCTTATATTATTTAATCTATCTCAATACCGAGGAGGGATTGATAACCCCTCTTACGCGTTGGGTTGCAAGTTTTTGTTATTTGTGTGAAGGTACTGGTTACATATTTTGATGGATCCTCCCACTGGATTGATATCTTGGTTTCATAACTGAGGAAAATACTTACCGTTGTTGTGATGCATCATCCTCTCCTCTTTGGGGAAAATACAACGCAGATACAAGCAATCGGGAAAGAATTTCTGGCGCCGTTGCCGGGGAGGATCAAGTCTAGATCTATCAGATACACAATCACAAATCTCATCTCCTTGCAATTTACTTTATTTGCCATTTGCCTCTCGTTTTCATCTCCCCCAGTTTACAAAAATATTTGCCTTTTTATTTGCCTTCTTTTTCATTCGCCTTTTTTTTTGTCAGATCTCTTTCTTGTTTGCGTAGTCACGATGCCTCAAGAAAATACCAAATTGTGTGATTTTTCCAATACTAATAATAATGATTTTATTAGTACTCCAATTGCTCCTCCCGCCACTAGTGCGGAGTCTTATGATATTAATGCCGCTTTGTTGAATCTTGTTATGAAAGAGCAATTTTTCGGTACTCCTAGTGAGGATGTCGCATCCCATCTAAACACTTTCGTGGAATTGTGTGATATGCAAAAGAAAAAGGATGTGGACAATGATATCATGAAGTTGAAATTATTTCCTTTCTGTTTGAGGGATCGTGCAAATTTTTGGTTTTCATCTTTGCCTCGCAATAGTATTGATTCTTGGGATAAGTGCAAAGATGCTTTTATTACAAAGTATTTTTCGCCCGCGAAAATTATTTCCCTTAGAAATCAAATCATGAATTTCAAGCAACATGAGCATGAACATGTTGCACAATCTTGGGAAAGAATGAAATTAATGCTAAGAAATTTTCCTACTCATGGTTTAAATCTTTGGATGATCATACAAATTTTTTATGCGGGATGGAATTTTGTTTCTAGAGATCTTTTAGAATCTGCCACGGGTGGTACTGTTATGGAAATTACTTTGGGTGAAGCTACTAAATTGCTAGATAATATTATGGCAAATTATTCACAATGGCATACCATAAGAGCACCTACTAGTAAAAAAAGTTAATTCGGTTGAAGAAATTAGTACTTTGAGTGAAAAAGTTGATGCACTTATGAAGTTGTTTGCTAGTAAAAATGCTCCTATTGATCTTAATGATGTGCCTTTGCCTACTTTGATTGAGCAAAATAGTGATCCCGTGGATGTGAATTTTATTTCTCGAAACAATTTTAATAACAATGCTTATAGAGGTAATTTTAATCCTAGGCCTTTTCCTAGAAATTCCTCTAATAATTATGGCAATTCCTATGGTGATTATTCTTATAATAATAGGATGCCCTCTGATCTTGAGAGTAATATTAAAGAATTTATCAATGCGCAAAAAGTTTTCAACACTACAATAAAAGAAAAGTTGAATAAGATTGATGATATGTCTATAAGCATTGATAGAATTTCACATGATGTAGAAAATCTCAATATTAAAGTTTCTCCACCTAAGGTTGATGTTAATGAATCAATTAAAGCTTTATATGTTTCTATGGATGAAAGTAAGAAAATAACCGCTATGCTTAGAGCTAAAAGAGAATTTTTAGAAAGAGCATTCTCGACTGATTGCTTTCATAATAATGATGAAGTTCTTAAAATAATTGGTGTTTCTTCTATTGATTCCTTGTTTATTAATATCAAAATTGATGATAAAGGGACTAAAGAAGAGTCAACTTTAGCTAGAAGGCATCCCCATAATTCGGAGGGTGAAAATTTTGTTGAAAATTTTGATAAAAGTGGGTTTGGAGAGGTCAAAACTTTAACTGGTGATGTGCCCACTCTTTTGGATTACAAAGACTTTAATTATGATAATTATTCTTTGATTGAGTGTATTTCTTTGTTGCAATCCATGATAAATTCACCCAATGCCTATGAACAAAATAAAGCTTTTACTAAACATATTGTGGATGCCATGTTAAAAGCTTTAGAAGAAAAATTGAAGTTAGAAATTTCAATTCCTAGAAAATTATATGATGAAACCACCATTAAAGTCAAGATTAAAAATTATGAGTGCAATGCTTTATATGATTTAGGTGCTAGTGTTTCCACAATTCCGAAATCTCTATGTAATGTGCTTGGTTTTAACAATATTGAAGAATGTTCTCTTAATTTGCACTTGGCGGATTCTACTATTAAAAGGCCTTTGGGAAGAATTAATGATGTTCTTATTCTTGCAAATATGAATTATGTGCCCATATACTTTATTGTGCTTGATATTAATTGCAATCCGTCTTGTCCTATAATACTTGGTAGACCGTATTTGCGAACTATTGGTGCCGTGATTGCTTTGAAAGAAGGGAATATTAAATTTCAGTTTCCTCTAAAGAAGGGTATGGAACACTTCCCTAGAACTAAAATTAAGCCACCATATGAATCAATCATGAGGGAAACCTATGGAGCAAAAACCAAAGATGACAATACTTGAATCTATGCATTATGCCTAGCTAGGGGCATAAAACAATAGGGCTTGTTGGGAGGCAACCGAACGAATAAAATTTATTTTTGCCTTTTTATTTCTGTTCTTGAGTGTTTGCACAATTATGCTACTGTTATGATTGTGTTTTTTTATGTTTTAGTTAGTGTTTGTGCCAAGTAAATCCTTTGGGATCATGTTGGGTGATAGTTGATTTGATCTTGTTGAAAAACAGAAACATTTGCGTCCAGTAGAAGAATTGTTAAAATTCACAGAAGAGACAAAAATTATGAATTTTTTACACAATATTGATATACAAACTTCCTACGTTGTCCTAATTTTTCAGAATTTTTGAAGTTACCGAAGTATGAGTAAAATTTGCGTCTTTACAGACTGTTCTATTTTTGACAGATTCTGTTCTCGTTGCATTGTGTGCTTATTTTGATGAATCTATGGATTGCATCGGGGGGTATAAGCCATGGTAAAGTTAGAATACAGTAGGTATAATGCAATAACAAAATATGAATGGGTTTGCAACAGTACTTAAAGTAAAGATTGGTTTTCTTATACTAACGGATCTCACGAAGGTTTTTGTTGAGTTTTGTGTGATTGGAGTTTTCAAGTTTTGGGTGAGATCACGATGGATGAAGGAATAAGGAGTAAAAAGAGCCTAAGCTTGGGGATGCCCCATGGCACCCCAAGCTAATATTCAAGGAGAACCAAGCAACTAAGCTTGGGGATGCCTGATACGTCTCCAACGTATCTATAATTTTTACTTGTTCCATGCTATTATATTATCATTCTTGAATGTTTTATATTCATTTTATAGCAACTTTATATCATTTTTTATAGCAACTTTATATCATTTTTTGGGACTAACCTATTGACATAGTGCCCAGTGCTAGTTGTTATTTTTTGCTTGTTTTTTACTTCGTTGAATATCAGTACCAAACGGAGTCCAAATGCAGCGAAACTTTTTGGAGATTTTTTCTGGACCAGAAGACACCCAGTGGGCCAAGAAAGTACCAGAGGGGAGGCCCGTGGGAAGCACAACCAACCAGGGGGCGCCTAGGAGCCCAGGCGCGCCCAGGGGGGTTGTGCCCACCACGGAGACCTCCCGCACCGCCTCTTCGCCCTATAAATTCTCAAATATTCCATAAACCCTAGGGGAGTCAACGAAACACAATTCCAGCCGCCACAAGTTCCAGAACCACGACACCCAATCTAGACACCATCACGGAGGGGTTCATCATCCTCATTGATGCCTCTCCGATGATGCGTGAGTAGTCCACCATAGACCTAAGGGTCTGTAGGCACTAGCTAGATGTCTTCTTCTCTCTTTTTTATTCTCAATACAATGGTCTCTTGGAGATCTATTTGATGTAACTCTTTTTGCGATGTGTTTGTTGGGATCCGATGAACTTTGAGTTTATGACCAGATCTATATCCATTAATATTATTTGATTTTTCTTTGATCTCTTATATGCATGATTATTTATAGCCCCGTATTTCTTCTTCGAATCTTTGGTTTAGTTAGGCCAACTAGATCGATTTTTTTGCCATGGGAAGAGGTGCTTTGTGATGGGTTCGATCTTGCGGTGTTCTTTCCCAGTGACAGAAGGGGCGGCAAGACACACAAGTATCATTGCTATTAAGGATAACAAGATGGGGGCTATTCCTACATGAATAGATCTCGTCTACATCATGTCATCGTTCTTATTGCATTACTCCATTTCTCCATGAACTGATGCATGCTGGATAGCGGTCGATGTGTGGAGTAATAGTAGTAGATGCAGGCAGGAGTCGGTCTACTAATCTTGGACGTGATGCCTATATATTGATCATTGTCTTGGATATCATCATAATTATTCGATCTTCTATCAATAGCCCAACAGTAATTTGTTTACCCACCATGTGCTATTTTCTTGAGAGAAGCCACTAGTGAAGTCTACAGCCCCCGGGTCTATTCTTTATCATATTTGCTTTGAGATCTATTTTTATTTGCTTTTATTTTTAGATCTATTATTCCAAAAACCCAAAAGTACCTTGCTTCACTTTTTTATTACTTATTTTATTTCACGTTTTATCGAGAGCTATTTATCCAATCTATCATAAATTTATCTATCTTTTTACCATGGAGGGATTGACAACCCCTCTTACGCGTCAGGTTGCAAGTATTTGTTCTTTGTGTGCAGGTACTGTTTACATAGTGTTGTTTGGTTCTCCTACTGGATTGCTACCTTGGTTTCATAACTGAGGGAAATACCTACCATAGCTGTACTGCATCATCCCTTCCTCTTTGGGGAAATACCGACGTAGTTTCAAGCAACATCAAAAGGAAATTTCTGGCGCCGTTGCCGGGGGGGATCATGTCAAGATAGTCTCCCGTCAACTTGCCAATTTCTGGCGTCGTTGCCGGGGAGGATCAAGTCAAGATAGTCTCCCGTCAACTTGCCAATTTCTGGCGCTGTTGCCGGGGAGACATCATCAACATCTATCAGGTTCCTAATAACAAATCTCATCTCCTTGCCATTTACATTATTTGCCATTTGCCTCTCGTTTTCATCTCCCCCACTTCACAAAAATTTGTCATTTTATTCGCCTTGTCTTTTTCGTTCGCCGTTTTCTCATCAGATCTTTTTTTTTTGCAATCTTGTTTGCCACTTTGTCATTATGGCTAGTTCTTCCTCTATTGCGTGTACCCCCCAGAACGAGGTTCTTAATTTCAAACAAAGGGGAGGGGAGAATCTAAAAGATGCTTGGTATAGGATTTGCAATGCTCATAATAGATATGTTCGTAAGCAATCTACCATTGTTCTTCTTCGCAGCTTTTATGTGGGCATCACCACTTGGTATAGATTCGTCCTTGATAAGATTACCGGTGGAAATTTCTTGATGTGTCCATCTTTGGATGCTTTTAATGCCATGGGAGATCTAGTAGGCTCACCACCTATCATTATTAATGAAACAATCTTAACTCTTGAGCATGTTATGGAAAGATTAGATGCTATTGAAAAGAAGATGGTCACCTTAGAGCAAATTGAAAACTTGGATACAAAGATGCAGAATCTTGCTAATAAATTTGGGTCAAAAGCGGGCGATGTTTTCAAATTACTAAGGGAAAAGGAAACCATAATTAACGAAAGAATTGGAAAGAGTCCTTCTCGGATTGATAAGCTGGAAGAAATTTTTAGTGATTTAAGCTCGGCTTTTGCTTCTGCTAAAACTACTGGAAAAACTCCCATAAAAATTTGCAAGACTACTCAAGTCACTAAGAACAAGGGTGCAACTTCTAATAATAACAAAGAAGATCTTAAGATGGTTAGTATTCACCCCAACATTGTGGAAGTTGTAAGAAACCCTACTTGCAAGAATGGATTCTTCAATCTTATTCCTAGAAGTATTATTATAAAAAATATGCATGCTAAATCTTTGAAGAAAATTGGTTGTGTGATTGATGAATTGGAAACTAAAGATGACAATACATGAATCTATGAATTATGCCTAGCTAGGGGCATAAAACGACAGCGCTTGTTGGGAGGCAACCCAATGAATAAAATTTATTTTTGCCTTTTTCTTTATGTTCTTGAGTGTTTGCACAATTATGACTCTGTTATGATTGTGTTTTGTATATTTTATTTAGTATTTGTGCCAAGTAAAGCCTTTGGGATAGCTTTGGTGATAGTTGATTTGATCTTGTTGGAAAACAGAAACTTTTGTGTCCAGTAACAGAATTGTTTAAATTCACAGAAGCAACGAAAAATTATGATTTTTTTACAAAAGATTGATATACAAATTTTCTCGGTTTACCTAATTTTTCAGAATTTTTTTAGTTACACAAGTATGAGAACAATTTTCATCTTTACAGACTGTTCTATCTTTGATAGATTCTGTTTTCTTTGCATTGTGTGCTTATTTTGATGAATCTATGGATTGTATCGGGGGGTATAAGCCATGGCAAAGTTAGAATACAGTAGATATAATTCAATAACAAAATTTGAATGGGTTTTCAATAGTACTTAAAGTAAAGATTGGTTTTCTTATACTAACGGATCTCACGAAGGTTTTGTTAAGTTTTGTGTGATTGAAGTTTTCAATTTTTGGGTGAGATCACGATGGATGAAGGAATAAGGAGTGAAAAGAGCCTAAGCTTGGGGATGCCCCATGGCACCCCAAGATAATATTCAAGGAGAACCAAGCAACTAAGCTTGGGGATGCCCCGGAAGGCATCCCCTCTTTCTTCTAAAGACCATCGGTATTTTACTTGGAGCTATATTTTTTATTCATCACATATCATGAGTTTTGCTTGGAGCGTCTTGTATTATATGAGTATTTATTTGTTTTGCTTCTTAGTTTGTCACAAGTATCCTTGCTGGACACACCTATTTGAGAGAGCCAAAATTATGCTATGATTTGTTAGAATTGCTCTTTATGCTTCACTTAAATTTTTTGAGCTATGGAATTGCTCTAGTGCTTCACTTATATCTTTTTGAGCACGGTGTGCTTTAATATTTTTGAAGAAATACTCTCATGCTTTAGTTAGATTTATTTGAGTGTTATTAAATTTTTGAATAAATTCTCTCGTGCTTCACTTATATTATTTTGAGAGACAAAAAAATTTATGCTCATGTTCTTCGCTTAGATTTGTTTGAGCTATTTAAAAGCAATTGCAATATATGAAACTAGTCCCAAAGTGATAGATATTCAAGAGGGATATAATAAAAACTTTCATGAAGATCATTGGACAAAATAAACTTGATTCTTTGTAATAGTTTTGAGATATGATGATAGTGATATGTGAGTCATGTTGGTGAGTAATTATGCTTTAGTAACAATACTGGTGTTAAGGTTTGTGATTCCCTATGCAAGCATGAAAGTCAGTAGTTATGCAATGAAATTACATCCTACTTATGATGCATTATTCGGTGTTAGTTATGCTTAATGCTCGCTTATGTGAATTTTCGTTTCTTCGTTGGTTGCTTCTCAATCTTTTTGCTAGCCTCCACTTGTACTAAGTAGAAATACTATTTGTGCATCCAAAATCTTCAAGCCCAGTTTTGCCATATGAGTCCACCATACCTACCTATATACAGTATTTCCATGCCGTTCTAAGCAAATTTGTATGTGCCATCTCTAATTTTCAAAATAAATTTCCTTTTTGTGTGCTCATACCGCTCATGAAGCGGCAGGGGGTGGCCAATATTTTTCATGCTAGATGTGTTATTCTCAAGATGAGTGTTTATTCACTTGTCATTTGCACGAGAGTGCGGCGGTATAGGGATGCCCAGTCTCGAAATGAAAAAGAAATTTACTTTATGTTGTCAAATAATAAATTCCTTGGAAAGTGTCGGTATGGACGGTACCCGTGGATATGGCTAGCCGTGGAGTGTGAAAGTATAGTGGAAAAAGGAATAAACTTTATTTTCTGTTTGGGAACCGCCTGATACGTCCATTTTGCATCATGCTTTTATATTGATATTTGTTGCATTATGGGCTGATATTACCTATTTTGGTACAATACTTATGCCTTTTCTCTCTTATTTTATAAGGTTTACATGAAGAGGGAGAATGCTGGCAGCTGGAATTCTGGACTGGAAAAGGAGCAAATCTGAGAGACCTATTCTGCACAACTCCAAAAGTCCTGAAAATTTACGAAGAATTATTTTGAAATATATAAAAAATATTGGGCGAAGAAAATACCAGAGGGGACCCACCAGGAGGCCACAAGCCTGGGGGGCACGCCCTACCCCCCTAGGCGCGCCCCTGTGGCTTGTGGGCCACCTGGCAGGCCTCCGGTGCCCATCTTCTGCTATATGATGTGTTTTGACCTGAAAAAAATCAGAAGAGAGTTTTCGGGATGAAGCGCCACCGTCTCGAGGCGGAACTTGGGCAGAACCAATCTAGGGCTCCGGTGGAGCTGTTCTGCCAAGGAAACTTCCCTCTCGGAGGGGGAAATCGAAGCCATCTTCATCACCAATGATTCTCTCATCGAGAGGGGGTCAATCTCCATCAACATCTTCACCAGCACCATCTCCTCTCAAACCCTAGTTCATCTCTTGTATCCGATCTTTGTCTCAAAACCTCAGATTGGTACATGTGGGTTGCTAGTAGTGTTGATTACTCCTTGTAGTTGATGCTAGTTGGTTTATTCGATGGAAGATCATATGTTCAGATCCTTAATGATATTTATTACTCCTCTGATTATGAACATGAATATGCTTTGTGAGTAGTTACGTTTGTTCCTGAGGACATGGGAGAAGTCTTGTTATAAGTAATCAAGTCAATTTGGTATTCGTTCGATATTTTGATGAGATGTATGTTGTCTTTCCTCTAGTGGTGTTATGTGAATGTCGACTACATGACACTTCACCATTGTTTGGGCCTAGGGGAAGGCATTGGGAAGTAATAAGTAGATGGTGGGTTGCTAGAGTGACAGAAGCTTAAACCCTAGTTTATGCGTTGCTTCGTAAGGGGCTGATTTGGATCCACATGTTTCATGCTATGGTTAGATTTATCTTAATTATTCTTTCATAGTTGCGGATGCTTGCGAGAGGGGTTAATCATAAATGGGAGGCTTTTCCAAGTAAGGACAGCACCCAAACATCGGTCCACCCACATATCAAATTATTAAAGTAACGAACGCGAATCATATGAGCATGATGAAAACTAATATGACAATAATTCCCATGTGTCCTCGGGAGCGCTTTGCTTTATATAAGAGTTCGTCCAGGCTTGTCCTTTGCTACAAAAAGGATTGGGCCACCTTGTTGCACCTTTGTTACACTTGTCACTTGTTACCCATTACGAATTATCTTATCACAAAACTATCTGTTACCGATAATTTCAGTGCTTGCAGAGAATACCTTTCTGAAAACCGCTTGTCATTTCCTTCTGCTCCTCGTTGGGTTCGACACTCTTACTTATCGAAAGGACTACGACACTCTTACTTATTGAAAGGACTATGATAGATCCCTATACTTGTGGGTCATCAAGACTCCTTTCTGGCGCCGTTGCCGGGGAGTGAAGCGCCTTTGGTAAGGAAACATTTATATAGTGTGCTGAAATTTACTGTCACTTGTTGCTATGGAAAATAATCCTTTGAGGGGTTTGTTCGGGGTATCTTCACCCCGACCGAAAGAGCAAAGAGTTGCCCCTCAACCTACTGAACCTACTAAAAATATTTATTATGAAATTTCTTCGGGTATGACATCTTGCTAATCCTTAGGCAGGAGATGGAACATTACATCCTGATATGCATCTAATCTATGTGGATGAAGTTTATAGATTATTTAAGCTTGCAGGTTTTCCCGAGGATGAAGTCAAGGAGAAGGTCTTCCCTTTATCTTTTAAGGAGAAGGCATTGACATGGTATAGGCTATGCGATGATATTGGGTCTTGGAATTACAACTGATTGAAATTGGAATTTCATCAGAAGTTTTATCCTATGCATCTAGTTCATCGTGATCAGAATTATATTTATAATTCTTTGGTTCGTGAAGGAGAAAGTATCACTCAAGCTTGGGGGAGGCTTAAGTCAATGTTATATTCATGGCCCAATCATGAGCTCTCACGAGAAATTATTATTCAGAATTTTTATGCTCGGCTTTCTCGTAATGATCAATCCATGCTCTATACTTCTTGTACTAGTTCTTTTATGAAAAAGACTATTGAATTCAAATGGGATTTATTGGAAAGAATTAAGCGCAACTCTGAAGATTGGGAACTCGGCAAAGGTAAGGAGTCAGGCATAAACCTTAAGTTTGATTGTGTTAAATCTTTTATGGATATCGATGCTTTTCGTGAATTTAGCACTAAATATGGACTTGACTCTGAGATAGTAGCTTCCTTCTGTGAATCATTTGCTACTCATGTTCATCTCCCTAAGGAGAAGTGGTTTAAATATCATCCTGCCATTGAAGTGAAAATAGTAGAACCTATTAAAGTTGAAGAAGAAACCATTACTTATAATGTTGATTCTATTGTTCCTACTGCTTATATTGAGAAACCACCTTTCCCTGTTAGAATAAAGGAACATGCTAAAGCTTCAGCTGTGGTTCGTAAGAGTTATACTAGAACACCTACACCCCCTGAACAAATTAAAGTTGAACCTAGTATTGCTATGGTTAAAGATCTCTTGGTCGATAATATTGATGGGCATGTTATTTATTTCTGTGATGAGGCTGCTAGAATTGCTAGACCCGATGATAAAGATAAACATAGACATGTTATTGGCATGCATGTTGTTTCTGTTAAAATAGGAGATCATTGTTAGCATGGTTTATGTGATGTGGGTGCTAGTGTGAGTGCAATTTCCTTTACCTTATATCAAGAAATTATGAATGATATTGCACCTGCTAAGATAGAAGATATTGATGTTACTATCAAGCTTGCTAATAGAGATACTATATCACCAATTGGGATTGTTAGAGATGTTGAAGTCTTGTGTGGAAAAGTAAAATACCCTACTGATTTTCTTGTTCTTGGTTCCCCACAAGATGATTTTTGTCCCATTATATTTGGTAGACCTTTCTTGAACATTGTTAATGCTAAGATAGATTGTGAGAAAGAAATTGTTACTGTAAGTTTTGGGGATGTGTCTCGTGAGTTTAATTTCTCCAAACTTCGTAGACAACCCCATGACAAAGAATTGCCTAGTAAAGATGAAATAATTGGTCTTACTTCTATTGATGTGCCCCCTACTGATCCTTTAGAACAATATCTGCTAGACCATGAAAATGATATGTTTATGAATGAAAGGAAGGAATTAGATGAAATATTCTTTAACCAAATGCCTGTTTTGAAACACAACGTGTCTATTGAGATTCTTGGGGATCCTCCTCCACCCAAGGGTGATCCCGTGTTTGAGCTTAAACAATTACCTGATACTTTGAAATATGCCTATCTTGATGAAAAGAAAATATATCATGTTATTATTAGTGCTAACCTTTCAGAGCATGAAGAAAAGAAATTATTGAAAACTCTGAAGAAGCACCGTGCTGCCATTGGATATACTCTTGATGATCTTAAGGGCATTAGTCCCACTCTATGTCAGCACAAAATTAATATGGAGCCTGATGCTAAACCAGTTGTTGATCACCAACGACGGTTAAATCCCGAGATGAAGGAAGTGGTAAGAAATGAAATACTAAAGCTTCTGGAAGCAGGTATAATCTATCCTATTGCTGATAGTAGATGGGTAAGTCATGTTCATTGTGTCCCTAAGAAGGGAGGTATTACTGTTGTTCCTAATGATAAGAATGAATTGATTCCACAAAGAATTGTTACAGGTTATAGAATTGTTATTGATTTTAGAAAGTTGAATAAAGCTACTAGGAAAGATCATTATCCTCTACCTTTTATTGATTAAATGCTAGAAAGACTATCCAAACATACACACTTCTGCTTTCTAGATGGTTATTCTGGTTTTTCTCAAATACCTGTGTCAAAAGAGGATCAAGAAAAAACTACTTTTACTTGCCCTTTCGGTACCTTTGCTTATAGGCGTATGCCTTTTGGTTTATGCAATGCACCTGCTACCTTTCAAAGATGTATGACTGCTATATTCTCTGACTTTTGTGAAAAGATTGTTGAGGTTTTCATGGATGCTCCATTTACGGAACTTCTTTTGATGATTGCTTAAGCAACCTTGATCGAGTTTTGCAGAGATGTGAAGAAACTAATCTTGTCTTGAATTGGGAGAAGTGCCACTCTATGGTTAATGAAGGAATTGTCTTGGGACATAAAATCTTCGAAAGAGGTATTGAAGTTGATAAAGCTAAAGTTGATGCTATTGAAAAAATGCCATGTCCTAAAGATATCAAAGGTATAAGAAGTTTCCTTGGGCATGCTGGTTTCTATAGGAGGTTTATTAAAGACTTCTCTAAAATTTCTAGGCCTCTCACTAATCTCTTACAAAAAGATGTTCCTTTTGTTTTTGATGAAGATTGTGTAGAAGCATTTGAAATACTTAAGAAAGCCTTGATTTCTGCACCTATTGTTCAACCACCTAATTGGAACCTACCCTTTGAAATTATGTGCGATGCTAGTGATTATGTTGTAGGTGCTGTTCTAGGATAAAGAGTTGATAAGAAGTTGAATGTTATTCATTATGCTAGTAAAACTCTAGATAGTGCTCAAAGAAATTATGGTACCACTGAAAAAGAATTTTTAGCAGTTATCTTTGCTTGTGATAAGTTCAGATCCTATATTGTTGATTCCAAAGTAACTGTTCACACCGATCATGCTGCTATTAAATATCTTATGGAAAAGAAAGATGTTAAACCTAGACTTATTAGATGAGTTCTCTTGTTACAAGAATTTGATTTGCGTATTAGTGATAGAAAGGGTGCTGAGAACCCCGTAGCAGACAACTTGTCTAGGTTAGAAAATGTTCTTGATGACCCACTACCTATTGATGATAGCTTTCCTGATGAACAATTAGCTATCATAAATGCTTCTCGTAATGCTCCATGGTATGCTGATTATGCTAATTACATTGTTGCTAAATTTATACCACCTAGCTTCACATACCAGCAAAAGAAAAGTTTTTCTATGATTTAAGACATTACTTTTGGGATGACCCACACCTTTATAAAGAAGGAGTAGATGGTGTTATTAGATGTTGTGTACCTGAGCATGAACAGGAACAGATCCTACGCAAGTGTCACTCCGAGGCCTACGGAGGACACCATGCTGGAGATAGAACTGCACACAAGGTATTACAATCTGGTTTGTATTGGCCTACTCTCCTCAAAGATGCTCGTAAGTATGTCTTGTCTTGTGATGAATGCCAGAGAATTGGTAATATTAGTAGACATCGGGAAATGCCTATGAATTATTCACTTGTTATTGAACCATTTGATGTTTGGGGCTTTGATTATATGGGACCTTTTCCTTCCTCCAATGGGTATACACATATTTTGGTTGCTGTTGATTATGTTACTAAGTGGGTAGAAGCTATTCCAACTAGTAGTGTTGATCATAACACTTCCATTAAAATGCTTAAAGAAGTTATTTTTTCGAGGTTTGGAGTCCCTAGATATTTGATGACTGATGGTGGTTCACATTTTATTCATGGTGCTTTCCGTAAATTGCTTGCTAAATATGATGTCAACCATAGAATTGCATCTCCTTATCATCCTCAATCTAGTGGTCAAGTAGAATTGAGCAATAGAGAAATTAAATTGATTCTGCATAAGACTGCTAATAGATCTAGAAAGAATTGGTCTAAGAAACTTGATGATGCATTATGGGCTTATAGAATTGCTTATAAAAACCCTATGGGTATGTCTCCTTATAAAATGTTTATGGAAAAGCATGTCACTTACCTCTTGAACTAGAACATAAAGCTTATTGGGAAATCAAAGAGCTCAACTATGATTTCAAACTTGACGGTGAAAAGAGGTTATTTGACATTAGCTCACTTGATGAATGGAGAACCCAAGCCTATGAGAATGCCAAGTTGTTTAAAGAAAAAGTTAAAAGGTGGCATGACAAAAGGATACAAAAGCGTGAATTTAATGTAGGTGACCTTGTCTTGCTATACAATTCTCGTTTAAGATTCCTTGCAGGGAAACTTCTCTCCAAATGGGAAGGGCCTTACATTGTCGAGGAAGTTTATCGTTCCGGTGCCATCAAGATTAACAACGCCGAAGGCAATAACCCGAAGGTGGTAAACAGGTAGAGAATCAAACATTATATCTCAGGTACTCCCATAAATGTTGAGACAAATATTATTAATACCATAACACCGGAGGAGTACATAAGGGAGACTTTCCAGAACGTTTCAGACCCCGAAAAGGAATAGGTATGTGGTACGATAAGTAAACCGACTCCGAAACTTTTCCAATAGCAATTTTACCCCATTTTGGAATATTTAAAAAATTCAGAAAATTAAAAGTAGTCCAAAGAGTGCACGAGGAGGTGACAAGCCTGGGGGGCGCGCCCTACCCCCTGGACGCGCCCCTGTGGCTTGTGGCCGCCTCGTGTGCCCTCCGGACTCCGTTTTCTTGTGGAATACTCCTATTGGTCGGTAAAAGTTCATTATATAATCTCCCGAAGGTTTTGACCACCGTACCATGACAAAATCCTCTGTTCTTGTGTTCAGCTAATTCTGCAGCAGTTTCGGAGCAAGATGTCTTCGCAAGAGTCGATCGGGGAGAGTCGTGTCTCTCACCCGGCACAGGACCCAAGGGCCTACAGCCAAGCCGAACTCTTTGGATGGTCGACGGAGGAAGAGATGGAGGCCGACCTTAAAAGAGTAGACGCCATGGACGAGGACCAAGAAGCTACTTCTCGCCTTCAACCAGGAGTTCTGCTTGAGGAGCTTCAGAGCTCAGCAATACCGGATTCGGTCATGCCTCCTAATGCTCGATTTCTCTCTTATGATAATATGAAAAAGAGTGTAGCCTTCTCCCGCAGCCAGGAAACATCCATGGGTGATTGGACCTCTAGCCGTCATGGGCAAACTCCGTAAGGAAATAATGGATCTCAAAAAACAAGTCAATAAGCTCGAGGAAGAAAATCACATTCTGAAGGGTATTATTGCCAAGAATATTGGATCACCACCTCTGAAGAAAGAGACATAAATACATGGGTATGGGCACTCCCCTTGGCTTGTGCCAAGCTTGGGGGAGGTGTCCTGGTATCGTATCACCATCACACCTTTACCTTTATCGTTTTTCTTAGTTCGATCCTTTTGGTTATATCTCGGTTTAGTAGAATAAAGTTTTTAGTATGATCTAGCCTTGAGTTTTGCTTTATGTTCCCTCCATGTAATCGAGTTCGAGAGTTATATAATAAAGATTAGTTTTGAGTTGAGGGCTTTGCTTTCTTGCTATGATATTGAGAAAAAGAAAAAGAATAAAATAAATAAAAAGATCATACAATGATCTTATGGAGAGTAATGACTTCACATATCAGAAGTATGTCGCATGAAATTTGTTGAGAGTTGACAAACATAGTATTGGTCATTGTTGCAATTAATAGGAAGTAATAAAGAAAGAGAGGTCTCACATATAAATATACTATCTTGGACATCTTTTGTGATTGTGAGCACTCATTAAAATATGACATGCTAAAAGGTTGAGGGTGGACAAGGAAGACAACATAATGGGTTATGTTTTCTTATATCCGAATAGAAGTTATACTATCATGGATCTTTCAACATGTTGAGCTTGCTTTTCCCTCTTATGCTAGCCAAATCCTTTGCACCAAGTAGAGATACTACTTGTGCATCCAAACATCCCTTAACCCAGTTTTGCCATGAGAGTCCACCATACCTACCTATGGATTGAGTAAGATCCTTCAAGTAAGTTGTCATCGGTGCAAGCAATAAAAATTGCTCTCTAAATATGTATGATCTATTAGCATGAAGAAAATAAGCTTTATACGAACTTGTGATATGAAAGAAATAAAAGCGACAGACTGCATAATAAAGTTCTTTATCACAAGCGGCAATATAAAGTGACGTTCTTTTGCATTAAGATTTTGTGCATCCAACCATAAAAGCGCATGACAACCTCTGCTTCCCTCTGCGAAGGGCCTATCTTTTACTTTTACCTTCTACCTTTATACAAGAGTCATGGTGATCTTCACCTTTCCTTTTTACACTTTTTCTCTTTGGCAAGCACTATATGTTGGGAAAGATCAAGATATATATGTCCACTCAGATGTAGGTTATCATAAAGTATTATTGTTGACATTACCCTTGAGGTAAAAGGTTGGGAGGCGAAACTATAAGCCCCTATCTTTCTCTGTGTCTGACTGAGGCTTTGAACTCATAAGTATCGCGTGAGTGTTAGCAATTATGAAAGACTAAATGATAGTTGAGTATGTGAACTTGCTGAAAAGCTCTTACATTGACTCTTTCCGATATTATGATAAATTGCAATTGCTCCAATGACTGAGATCATAGTTTGTTAGTTTTCAATAAAGTTTCTGATTCATACTTTACCTTGTGAATGAATTGTTACTTTAGCATAAGAAATTATATGACAATATATGTTGCTGTTCTAAAGATGATCATGATGCCTTCATGTCCGTATTTTATTTTATCGACACCTCTATCTCTAAACATGTGGACATGATTATCGATTTTGGCTTTCGCTTGAGGACAAGCGAGGTCTAAGCTTGGGGGAGTTGATACGTCCATTTTGCATCATGCTTTTATATTGATATTTGTTGCATTATGGGTTGTTATTACCTATTTTGGTACAATACTTATGCCTTTTCTGTCTTATTTTATAAGGTTTACATGAAGAGGGAGAATGCTGGCAGCTGGAATTCTGGACTGGAAAAGGAGCAAATCTGAGAGACCTATTCTGCACAACTCCAAAAGTCCTAAAAATTTACAGAGAATTATTTTGGAATATATAAAAATACTGGGTGAAGAAAATACCAGAGGGGACCCACCAGGAGGCCATAAGACTGGGGGGCGCGCCCTACCCCCTGGGCGTGCCCCTGTGGCTTGTGGGCCACCTGGCAGGCCTTCGGTACCCATCTTCTGCTATATGATGTATTTTGACCTGAAAAAATTAGAAGAGAGCTTTCGGGACGAAGCGCCGCCATCTCGAGGCGGAACTTGGGCAGAACCAATCTAGGGCTTCGATGGAGCTGTTCTGCCAGGGAAACTTCCCTCCCGGAGGGGGAAATCGAAGCCATCGTCATCACCAATGATTCTCTCATTGAGAGGGGATCAATCTCCATCAACATCTTCACCAGCACCATCTCCTCTCAAACCCTAGTTCATCTCTTGTATCCGATCTTTGTCTCAAAACCTCAGATTGGTACGGGGGGGGGGGGGGGGGGGGGGGGGGGGGGGGGGGGGGGGGGGGGGGGGGGGGGGGGGGGGGGGGGGGGGGGGGGGGGGGGGGGGGGGGGGGGGGGGGGGGGGGGGGGGGGGGGGGGGGGGGGGGGGGGGGGGGGGGGGGGGGGGGGGGGGGGGGGGGGGGGGGGGGGGGGGGGGGGGGGGGGGGGGGGGGGGGGGGGGGGGGGGGGGGGGGGGGGGGGGGGGGGGGGGGGGGGGGGGGGGGGGGGGGGGGGGGGGGGGGGGGGGGGGGGGGGGGGGGGGGGGGGGGGGGGGGGGGGGGGGGGGGGGGGGGGGGGGGGGGGGGGGGGGGGGGGGGGGGGGGGGGGGGGGGGGGGGGGGGGGGGGGGGGGGGGGGGGGGGGGGGGGGGGGGGGGGGGGGGGGGGGGGGGGGGGGGGGGGGGGGGGGGGGGGGGGGGGGGGGGGGGGGGGGGGGGGGGGGGGGGGGGGGGGGGGGGGGGGGGGGGGGGGGGGGGGGGGGGGGGGGGGGGGGGGGGGGGGGGGGGGGGGGGGGGGGGGGGGGGGGGGGGGGGGGGGGGGGGGGGGGGGGGGGGGGGGGGGGGGGGGGGGGGGGGGGGGGGGGGGGGGGGGGGGGGGGGGGGGGGGGGGGGGGGGGGGGGGGGGGGGGGGGGGGGGGGGGGGGGGGGGGGGGGGGGGGGGGGGGGGGGGGGGGGGGGGGGGGGGGGGGGGGGGGGGGGGGGGGGGGGGGGGGGGGGGGGGGGGGGGGGGGGGGGGGGGGGGGGGGGGGGGGGGGGGGGGGGGGGGGGGGGGGGGGGGGGGGGGGGGGGGGGGGGGGGGGGGGGGGGGGGGGGGGGGGGGGGGGGGGGGGGGGGGGGGGGGGGGGGGGGGGGGGGGGGGGGGGGGGGGGGGGGGGGGGGGGGGGGGGGGGGGGGGGGGGGGGGGGGGGGGGGGGGGGGGGGGGGGGGGGGGGGGGGGGGGGGGGGGGGGGGGGGGGGGGGGGGGGGGGGGGGGGGGGGGGGGGGGGGGGGGGGGGGGGGGGGGGGGGGGGGGGGGGGGGGGGGGGGGGGGGGGGGGGGGGGGGGGGGGGGGGGGGGGGGGGGGGGGGGGGGGGGGGGGGGGGGGGGGGGGGGGGGGGGGGGGGGGGGGGGGGGGGGGGGGGGGGGGGGGGGGGGGGGGGGGGGGGGGGGGGGGGGGGGGGGGGGGGGGGGGGGGGGGGGGGGGGGGGGGGGGGGGGGGGGGGGGGGGGGGGGGGGGGGGGGGGGGGGGGGGGGGGGGGGGGGGGGGGGGGGGGGGGGGGGGGGGGGGGGGGGGGGGGGGGGGGGGGGGGGGGGGGGGGGGGGGGGGGGGGGGGGGGGGGGGGGGGGGGGGGGGGGGGGGGGGGGGGGGGGGGGGGGGGGGGGGGGGGGGGGGGGGGGGGGGGGGGGGGGGGGGGGGGGGGGGGGGGGGGGGGGGGGGGGGGGGGGGGGGGGGGGGGGGGGGGGGGGGGGGGGGGGGGGGGGGGGGGGGGGGGGGGGGGGGGGGGGGGGGGGGGGGGGGGGGGGGGGGGGGGGGGGGGGGGGGGGGGGGGGGGGGGGGGGGGGGGGGGGGGGGGGGGGGGGGGGGGGGGGGGGGGGGGGGGGGGGGGGGGGGGGGGGGGGGGGGGGGGGGGGGGGGGGGGGGGGGGGGGGGGGGGGGGGGGGGGGGGGGGGGGGGGGGGGGGGGGGGGGGGGGGGGGGGGGGGGGGGGGGGGGGGGGGGGGGGGGGGGGGGGGGGGGGGGGGGGGGGGGGGGGGGGGGGGGGGGGGGGGGGGGGGGGGGGGGGGGGGGGGGGGGGGGGGGGGGGGGGGGGGGGGGGGGGGGGGGGGGGGGGGGGGGGGGGGGGGGGGGGGGGGGGGGGGGGGGGGGGGGGGGGGGGGGGGGGGGGGGGGGGGGGGGGGGGGGGGGGGGGGGGGGGGGGGGGGGGGGGGGGGGGGGGGGGGGGGGGGGGGGGGGGGGGGGGGGGGGGGGGGGGGGGGGGGGGGGGGGGGGGGGGGGGGGGGGGGGGGGGGGGGGGGGGGGGGGGGGGGGGGGGGGGGGGGGGGGGGGGGGGGGGGGGGGGGGGGGGGGGGGGGGGGGGGGGGGGGGGGGGGGGGGGGGGGGGGGGGGGGGGGGGGGGGGGGGGGGGGGGGGGGGGGGGGGGGGGGGGGGGGGGGGGGGGGGGGGGGGGGGGGGGGGGGGGGGGGGGGGGGGGGGGGGGGGGGGGGGGGGGGGGGGGGGGGGGGGGGGGGGGGGGGGGGGGGGGGGGGGGGGGGGGGGGGGGGGGGGGGGGGGGGGGGGGGGGGGGGGGGGGGGGGGGGGGGGGGGGGGGGGGGGGGGGGGGGGGGGGGGGGGGGGGGGGGGGGGGGGGGGGGGGGGGGGGGGGGGGGGGGGGGGGGGGGGGGGGGGGGGGGGGGGGGGGGGGGGGGGGGGGGGGGGGGGGGGGGGGGGGGGGGGGGGGGGGGGGGGGGGGGGGGGGGGGGGGGGGGGGGGGGGGGGGGGGGGGGGGGGGGGGGGGGGGGGGGGGGGGGGGGGGGGGGGGGGGGGGGGGGGGGGGGGGGGGGGGGGGGGGGGGGGGGGGGGGGGGGGGGGGGGGGGGGGGGGGGGGGGGGGGGGGGGGGGGGGGGGGGGGGGGGGGGGGGGGGGGGGGGGGGGGGGGGGGGGGGGGGGGGGGGGGGGGGGGGGGGGGGGGGGGGGGGGGGGGGGGGGGGGGGGGGGGGGGGGGGGGGGGGGGGGGGGGGGGGGGGGGGGGGGGGGGGGGGGGGGGGGGGGGGGGGGGGGGGGGGGGGGGGGGGGGGGGGGGGGGGGGGGGGGGGGGGGGGGGGGGGGGGGGGGGGGGGGGGGGGGGGGGGGGGGGGGGGGGGGGGGGGGGGGGGGGGGGGGGGGGGGGGGGGGGGGGGGGGGGGGGGGGGGGGGGGGGGGGGGGGGGGGGGGGGGGGGGGGGGGGGGGGGGGGGGGGGGGGGGGGGGGGGGGGGGGGGGGGGGGGGGGGGGGGGGGGGGGGGGGGGGTTCACTTATATTTGTTTAAGAGCTTTGCTAGTAGCAATGGCAATATATGAAACTAGTCCCAAAGTGATAGATATTCAAGAGGGATATAATAAAAACTTTCATGAAGATCATTGGATACTAAAAACTTGATTCCTTGTAATAGTTTTGAGATATGATGATAGTAATATGTGAGTCATGTTGGTAAGTAATTATGCTTTAGTAAGAATATTGGTGTTAAGGTTTGTGATTCCCTATGCAAGCATGAAAGTCAATAATTATGCAATAAAATTACATCCTACTTGTGGTGCATTATTCGGTGTTACTTATGTTTAATGCTCTTTTATGATCGTTTTCGTTTCTTGGTTGGTCGCTTCTCAATCTATTTGCTAGCCTCCATTTGTAATAAGTAGGAATACTACTTGTGCATCCAATACCTTAAACCTAAGTTGTACCAAATGAGTCCACCATACCTACCTATATGCGGTATTTCCGTGCCATTCCAAGTAAATTTGTATGTGCCAACTCTAATGTTCAAATTAAATTTCCTTTTTGTGTGTTCATACCTCTCATGAAGTGGCAGGGGGTGGCCAATATTTTCCATGCTAGATACTTTATTCTCAAGATGAGTGTTTATTCACTTGTCATTGCACAAGAGTGTGGCAAAGGTAATAGGGATTCCCAGTCCCGAAATGCAAAAAATATATTATGTTGTTCAATAATAAATTCCTTGAAAAGTGTTGGTATGGAGGGCACCCGTGGATATGGCTAGCCATGGATTGTGAAAGAATGGTGGAAAATGAATAAACTTTATTTTCTGTTTGGGAACCGCCTATGATTTATCTAGCATGGAAAGTATTGGTAATTCTCGGTCATTTTCGTTGAAGGGAAAAGCATGCCACCCAAAAAAAATTATCTCTCAATTTAAGCTTTGAGCTCTGGCACCTCTACAAATCTCTTCTTTCCTCTGCGAAGGGCCTATCTATTTACTTTATGCAATTTTTATTTTTTGTTGAGTCTCGATCTTCTCTTATAAAGCACCAACTAGGGAACACTATTATCATACCTGTGCATTGAGCATAGTTAATATTTGAGTGTGTTTCATGAATGGATCAATGATTGAGCATAATGGGCTAGGGATAGCTTTCTTTAGTGTTGATATTTTGAAAGACATGGTTGCTTGTTGATATGCTTGAGTATTGATGTCCTCATGTCAAATATAGAATATTGCTTTGAATCATCTAAAAGTCCAAATGTCAATGCTACAAAAGAAAAGATTATGAGATGAACATGTTAGGCAGCATTCCACATCAAAAATTCTGTTTTTATCATTTACCTACTCGAGGACGAGCAGGAATTAAGCTCGGGGATGCTGATACGTCTCCAACATATCTATAATTTTTTATTGTTCCATGTTGTTATATTATCAATCTTGGATATTTTATATTCATTTTATAGCAACATTATATCATTTTTTTGGGACTAACCTATTGACATAGTGCCCAGTGCCAGTTGCTGTTGTTTGCTTGGTTTTTACTTCGCAGAATATCAGTGCCAAACGAAGTCCAAATGCCACGAAACTTTTTGGAGATTTTTTTCTGCCCAGAAGACAACTTGGGAGCTAAGGAAGTACCGGAGGGGAGGCCCATGGGGCCCACAAGGCACCAAGGCACGCCCTGGTGGGTAGTGGGGCCCACAGGCCCCCTCTCCACCACCTCTCAGCTCTATAAATACCCAAATATTCCAGAAACCCTAGAGGTGCTTTGTGATGGGTTCGATCTTGCGGTGCTCAATCTCAGCGACAGAAAGAGACATGACACACATGCATCGTTGCCATTAAGGATAAAAAGATGGGGTCTATTCCTACATGAATAGATCTTGTCTACATCATGTCATCATTCTTATTGCATTACTCCGTTTCTTCATGAACTTAATAGACTAGATGCATGCTGGATAAAGGTCGATGTGTGGAGTAATAGTAGTATATGCAGAATCGTTTCGGCCTACTAATCTTGGACGTGGTGCCTATGTACATGATCATTGCCTTGGATATCATCATAATTATTTGCTTTTCTATCAATTGCCCAACAATAATTTGTTTACTCACCGTATACTATTTTCTCGAGAGAAGCCTCTAGTGAAACCTACGGCCCCTGGGTCTATTTTCTATCATATTGCTTCAGATCTATTTATCCAAAAACCCAAAAATACCTTGTTGCACTTTTTCATTATTTATTTTATTTTGTGTTTTCATCAGATCTATTTATCCAATCTCATACTATTTAATCTATCTCAATACTGAGGAGGGATTGACAACCCCTCTTACGCGTTGGGTTGCAAGTTTTTGTTATTTATGTGAAGGTACTGCTTACATAGTTTGGTGGATCCTCCTACTGGATTGATACCTTGGTTTCATAACTGAGGGAAATACTTACCGTTGCTGTGTTGCATCATCCTCTCCTCTTCGGGAAAAATACCAACGCAGATACAAGCAATCACTCCACACATCGACCGCTATCCAGCATGCATCTAGTGTATTAAGTTAACAAGAACGGAGTAACGCCTTAAGCAAGATGACATGATGTAGAGGGATAGATCCAATCAATATGAATAAACCCCACCTTTTTATCCTTAACGGCAATAATACAAATATGTGCCTCGCTACCATTCTGTCACTGGGTGAGGGCACCGCAAGATTGAACCCATTACAAAGCACCTCTCCCATTGCAAGAAAAATCAATCTAGTTAGCCAAACCAAATCAATAGATCGGAGAGAAATAAAAGCTATCTTAGTCATGCATAAAAGAGTTCAGAGAAGACTCAAATAATATTCATAGATAATCTAATCATAAATCCACAATTCATCGGATCTCAGCAAACGCACCGCAAAAGAAGATTACATCGAATAGATCTACAAGAACATCAAGGAGAACATTGTATTGAAGATCAAAGAGAGATAATAAGCCATCTAGCTACTATCTATGGACCCGTAGGTCTATGCTACATTACTCACACATCATCCGAAGGGCATCAAGGTTGATGTAGAGGCCCTCCGTGATCAAATCCCCCTCTGGCAGAGTACCGGAACAGGTCTCTAGATGGGATCTCACGAGGACATAAACTTGTGGCAGCGGAAAACTATTTTTGGTGTGCCCCCTGGTGTACGGGCAATATTTGGGTATTTATGGAGCAAAGATTAGGGTTAGAGGAGCCACAGGGGGCCCACACCCCCCTAGGGTGCAGCCTCCACACTTGTCATGGCTCTTCTAGCCTCCTCTCGAAGCTTCCCAGGTGTCTTCTAGTCCAAGAAAAATTGTCAAAAAGTTTTGTTCCGTTTGGACTCCGTTTGGTATTGATTTTCTGAAAAAGACGAAAACATGGAAAAAAACATCAACTGGCACTAGGCACTAGGTAATAGGTTAGTCCCAAAAAATGATATAAAATAGCATAATAATGCATATAAAACATCCAAGATGGATAATATAATAGCATGGAACAATAAAAAATTATAGATACGTTGGAGACGTATCAACGCCTTCCTCCTGCATCCCCCGGTGCCTGTCAGCGAGCAGTCCCCTTTGAGCCCGTGGTTGCGAGAAATCACAGAAATGATTGGGGTAGTGATAAGTCCATTTTGCATCATGTTTTCATATTAATATTTATTGCATTATGGACTATTATTTCACCTTATGATATAATTCTTATGTCTTTTCTCTCTTATTTTGCAAGTTTCACATGAAGAGGGAGATTGCCGGCAGCTGAAATTCTGGAACGAAAATGGCTATATCGGAGACACTTATTCTGCACAACTCTAAATTGTTGGAAATATGCCCTAGAGGCAATAATAAAGTGGTTATTATTATATTTCCTTATTCATGATAATCGTTTATTATCCATGCTATAATTGTATTGACCGAAAACTCAAATGCATGTGTGGATACATAAACGACAACATGTCCCTAGTGAGCCTCTACCGGACTTGCTCGTTGATCAAAGATGGCTATGGTTTCCTAGCCATAGACATGAGTTGTCATTTGATATAACGGGATCACATCATTAGGAGAATGATGTGATGGACAAGACCCAAACTATAGACATAGCATATGATCGTATCAAGTTTATTGCTATCGTTTTCTGCATGTCAAGTATATGTTCCTATGACCATGAGATCCTGCAACTCACTGACACCGGAGGAGTACCTTGTGTGTATCAAATGTCGCAACATAACTGGGTGACTATAAAGGTGCTCTACAGGCATCTCCGAGGGTGTCTGTTGAGTTGGCATGGATCAAGACTGGGATTTGTCACTCTGTATGACGGAGAGGTATCTCAAGGCCCACTCGGTAATACAGCATCACAATGAGCTTGCAAGCAATGTGACTAATGGGTTAGCCACGGGATCTTGTATTACGGAACGAGTAAAGAGACTTGTCGGTAACGAGATTGAACTAGGTACGGTGATACCGATGATCGAATCTCGGGCAAGTAACATACTGATAGACAAAGGGAACTGCATACGGGATTATATGAATCCTTGACATCGAGGTTTGACCGATAAAGACCTTAGTAGAATATGTAGGAACCAATATGGACATCCAAGTCCCGCTATTGGTTATTGGCCAAAGAGGTGTCTCGTCATGTCTGCATAGTTCTCGAACCCGCAGGGTCTACACACTTAACGTTTGGTGATGATATAGGTATAGTTGAGTTGTTATGGTGGTAACCGAAGGTTGTTCGGAGTCCCAGATGAGATCCCAGACATGACGAGGAACTCCGGAGTGGTCTGGAGGTGAAGATTGATATATAGGATGAAGGGTATCGGAGCCCGGAAGTGTTCCGGGGGTACCGGGTTGTCGCCAGGAGAACCGAAAAGGGGTTTCGAGGACCCGACAAGTGTTTGGGGGCCTCATGGGCCAGGAGAAGGGAGCACAACAGCCCACTAAGGGGTTGTGCGCCCCCTCACCCCATCCCACGATCACGAGGAGGGTAGTGCGCCCTCCTAGGGCTGCCTCCGCCTTGCTTGGGGGGCAAGCCCCCTGGGGGGGCACCCAAACCCTAGGCACGCCATCTATGGGCCGCCGGCCCCTGGAGGAAACCCTAGGGGCGCCCCCTCCTCCCTTCCCTCTATATATAGAGGGGTAGAGGAAGGGCAGCCGCACCCATTTATGCCACGGCACTGCCCTACCTCTCCCTCGTAGTTCCTCTCTCTCTCTCCGCGTAGCTTAGCAAAGGTCTGCTTAGATTGCTCCACCACCGCCACCACCGCCACGCCATCGTGCTGCCGGAGGACTCGAGCTACTACTTCACTATCGCTCGCTGGACCGAGAAGGTGAAGGTGTCATCAAGCCGTACGTGTGTTGAACGCGGAGGTGTCGTCCGTTCGGCGCTTGGATCGGGAGATCATGGACAGATCATGATTGGATCGCGAAGACATTCGACTACATCAACCATGTTTCTCAATGCTTCCGCTTAGCGATCTACAAGGGTATGTAGATGTAATCTCTCCTCTCGTAGATGTTTATCTCCTATATTGATCTTGGTGAGCGTAGGAAATTTTTTGTTTCCCATGCAACGTTCCCCATTAGTGGCATCATGAGCTAGGTCTATGCGTAGATGACATCACGAGTAGAACACAAAGGAGTTTGTGGGCATTGATATTCAGATTGCTTCCTTCCTTGGTCTTTTCTTGATTCGGCGGTATTGTGGGATGAAGCGGCCCGGACCAACTTTACATGTCCACGTACATGAGACATGTTCCATCGACTGACATGCAACTTGTTGCATAAAGATGGCTGGCGGGTGTCTGTCTATCCCACCTTAGTTGAATCAGATTCAACAAAGGCAGTCCTTGTAGAAGGTTAAATAGCAACTTGCATATCACCGTTGTGGCTTTGCGTAGGTAAGAATCGTTTTTGCTAGATACCCATAGCAGCCACGTAAAACATGCAACAACAAATTAGAGGACGTCTAACTTGTTTTTGCGGGGTATGTTGTGATATGATATGGCCAAAGACATGATGAGGTATATTTGATGTATGAGATGATCAGGTTTTGTATAGTTTATCACGACTTGCATGTCGATGAATACGGCAACCGGTAGGAGCCATAGGGTTGTCTTTAATTATTGTATGACATGCGTGTCAATCATTAAGCGCTATGTAATGTTTTACTTTATTGCTAAACGGTAGCAATAGTAGTAGAAGCATGGTTGGCGTGACAACCCCGATGGCGACACGATGATGGAGATCATGGTGTCATGCCAGTGCTTTGGAGATGGAGATCAAAAGCACAAGATGATGGCCATATCATGTCACTTATGATTTGCATGTGATGTTAATCCTTTTTATGCATCTTATTTTGCTTAGGACGACGGTAGCATTATAAGGTGATCCCTCACTAAAATTTCAAGATAAAATTGTGTTCTCCCCAAGTGTGCACCATTGCGAAAGTTCGTCGTTTCGAAGCACCACATGATGGCCGGGTGTGATAGACTCTACGTTCGCATACAACGGGTGCAAGCCAGTTTTGCTCATGTGGAACACTTGGGTTAAACTTGACGAGCCTAGCATGTACAGACATGGCCTCAGAACACAAGAGACCGAAAGGTCAAACACGAGTCATATGGTAGATATGATCAACATGGAGATGTTCACCATTGAAACCACCTCATCTCACGTGATGATCGGACTTGGGTTGGTGAATTTGGATCGCGTTACACTTGGACAACCGGAGGGATGTTTATTTGAGTGGGAGTTCTTAGGTAATATGATTAATTGAACTCATTTATCATGAACAATAGTCTAAACTATCTTTGCAAATCATGTTGTAGATCAATGGCTCGCGCAGTAGCTCCCCTGAATTTCAATGCGTTCCTAGAGAAAGTTAAGTTGAAAGATGATGGAAGCAACTTTGTAGACTGGGCCCGTAATCTGAGGATTATCCTCACGGCTGCCCAAAAGTCTTATGTCCTTGATGCACCGCTTGGTGCGCCACCCCCTCCAGCGACTATGGACGTTGTGAACGCTTGGCAGTCGCGTGTTGATGACTACTCAATAGTTCAGTGCGCCATGTTGTATGGCTTAGAACCGGGACTTCAAAGGCGTTTTGAACGTCATGGAGCATATGAGATGTTCCAGGAGTTGAAGTTTATCTTTGAGAAGAATGCCCGGATCGAGAGGTATGAGACCTCCAATAAGTTCTATGCCTGCAAGATGGAGGAGAACAGGTCTGCCAGTGAGCACATATTCAGAATGTCTGGGTACTACAACCGTCTGACTGAGTTGGGAATTGAGCTCCCTCCACAGGCTGTCACTGACAGAGTTTTCAATCGCTACCACCTATCTACAAGAGCTTTGTGTTGAACTATAACATGCAAGGGATGAACAAGTCAGTCTCCGAGCTGTTCGCGATGCTGAAAGTCGCTGAGTCAGACATCCAGAAGGAGCATCAAGTGTTGATGGTCAATAAAACCACTAGTTTCAAGAAGGGCAAGGGAAAGAAGGGAAACTTCAAGAAAGGTGGCAAAGCAGTTGCTCCTTCCGTGAAGAAACCCAAGGCTGGACCCAAGCCGGAGACTGAGTGCTTCTATTGCAAGGGAACTGGCCACTGGAAGTGGAACTGCCCCAAGTATCTGGCCGACAAGAAGGGGGCCAATGTCAACAAAGGTATATATGATATACATGTTATTGATGTGTACCTTACCAACTCTCGTTGTAGTGCCTGGGTATTTGATACCGGTTCGATTGCTCACATTTGCAACTCAAAGCAGGAACTACGGAATAGACAGAGGCTGGCGAAGGACGAAGTGGTGATGCGCATGGGAAATGGTTCCAAGGTTGATGTGATCACCGTCGGCACGCTCGCTCTTCGATTACCATCGGGATTAGTGATGAACCTGAATAATTGTTATTTAGTGCCTGCGTTGAGCATGAACATTATATCTGGATCTTGTTTAATATGAGACGGTTACTCATTTAAATCAGAGAATAATGGTTGTCCTATTTATATGGGTAATATCTTATATGGTCATGCACCCATTATGAGGGGCTTATTCTTATTGAATCTCGATAGTGATGATACACATGTTCATAACATTGATGCCAAAAGATGTAGAGTTGATAATGATAGTACCACTTTCTTGTGGCACTACCGCTTAGGTCATATTGGTGTAAAGCGCATGAAGAAACTCCATGCTGATGGACTTTTGGAGTCACTTGATTTCGAATCACCTGACACAAGCGAACCGTGCCTCATGGGCAAGATAACTAAGACCCGTCATGATAATCCACAAGTATAGGGGATCACAACAGTTTTCGAGGGTAGAGTATTCAACCCAAATTTATAGATTCGACACAAGGGGAGCCAAAGAATATTTGCAAGTATTAGGAGCTGAGTTGTCAATTCAACCACACTTGGAGATTAATTAACTACAGCAAAGTGATCAGTAGCAAAGTAATATGATAGTTTTGATAGTAGTAGCAACAGCAATAGTAACGGTAACAATGATAGCAAATATTTTGTAGCAAGCGTAATAGTAACAGTAGCAGTAGTAACTTAGCAAGAACAATATATGAAAAATTCGTAGGCATTGGATCGGTGAATTCGTTGGATGATATTCATCATATAACAGTCATAACCTAGGGCGATACGGCACTAGCTCCAGTTCATAAATATAATGTAGGCATGTATTCCGTAAATAGTCATACGTGCTTATGGAAAGAACTTGCATGACATCTTTTGTCCTACCCTCCCGTGGCAGCGGGGTCCATAAGGAAACTAAGGGATATTAAGGCCTCCTTTTAATAGAGAACCGGAACAAAGCATTAGCACATAGTGAATACATGAACTCCTCAAACTACGGTCATCACCGGAAAGTATCTCGAATACTGTCACTCTGGGGTTTACGGATCATAACATGTAGTAGGTGACTATAACTTGCAAGATCGGATGTAGAACATAGATATAATGGTGATAACATAAACGGTTTAGATCTGAAATCATGGCACCCGGGCCCAAAGTGACAAGCATTAAGCATGGCAAAGTCATAGCAACATCAGTCTCAGAACATAATGGATACTAGGGATCAAGCCCTAACAAAACTAACTTGATTACATGATGAATCTCATCCAACTCCTCATCGACCAGTGAGCCTACGAAGGAATTACTCACTCCCGGTGGGGAGCATCATGGAATTGGCGATGGAGAAGGGTTGGTGATGACGAAGATCAAAGATCCCCCTCTCCGGAGCCCCAAACGGACTCCAGATCTGGCCTCCCGATGAAGAACAGGAGGTGGCAGCAGCTCCGTCTCGTGAAACGCGATAATTCTTCCTCTCCTATTTTTTCTCTGAAAATGTGAATTTATAGCGTCGGAGATATGGTCAGCTGGGCCACTGTCGGTGTCAAAACCGGCCGATCTCGGGTAGGAGGTCCCGAACTGTGCGTCTGAGGATCGAAGGTAACAGGAGATGGGGGACACGATGTTTACGTTTACCCAGGTTCGGGCCCTCTTGATGGAGGTAAAACCCTACGTCCTGCTTGATTGTATTTGATGAGTATAGGGGTTACAAGAGTTGATCTACCATGAGATCGTAATGGCTAAAGCCTAGATGTCTAGCCTGTGGGAATTGTCCTTGCCTCTACGGACTAAACCCTCCGGTTTATATAGACACCGGGGGAACCTAGGGTTGTACAGAGTCGGTTTACAGAGAAAGGAATCTTCATATCTGAACGCCTAACTTGCCATCCACGCAAAGGAGAGTCCCATCGCAACACGGGAGAAGGTCTTCTATCTTGTATCTTCACAGCCCATCAGTCCGGCCCATGCCACATAGCTCGGACGCCCGGGGACCCCCTAATCCAGGACTCCCTCAGTAGCCCCTGAACCAGGCTTCAATGACGATGTGTCCGGCGCGCAGATTGTCTTCGGCATTGCAAGGCGGGTTCCTCCTCCGAATACTTCAAAGTAGTTGATCAAAAGAACTATATCCGGCTCTGTATAATAGTTACAACCCTGAACCACAAGGGCAAAATACTTAAACAAAGCAAGTCACGTCTACTGACAGCTTTTCCGGTGAGACATTATGTTCTGGCCTTTATCATCATTTCGAACCATTTTGCAGCCTCCGCTTTGCGTTCTGAGGCGCGGTTCTCATTGACACGTCTTGTCGAAGCAGAGATCGTGTCCCCTTATTGCGGGATTTCCATCAATGCGGGTTCGGGTAATCCAACCGTGCCGCTCGCACGACCCCTTGGGAATAGGCAAATTTTAAAGCTTGAGGGGAGGAGTGCTTGATATTCACGGCTTATATAAACGGATAAAGATCAACCTTTTTACTCCACGCCTCCTTCTTCCCTCTGCCTCTCCATCCTCGAGCTCCAGCGCCCAAGTTCCAATCTTCCCCTCCCCCCCACCAGCCTCTCCGATCATGGCCGGATCCGGTTCTCAAGGCAAGTGGGTGGCCTCCTCCGTAACGGAGAAGGACATCGAGGAGCTTCGGGAGGCGAGGTACTTGACTGCGGAGATTAAGCACAGACTCCCTGCTCCGAAGCAGATCATCCCCACTCCGGAGCCCGGTGAAAGGGTGGTATTCATCCCCCACTTCCTCCGCGGACTAGGGTTTGCCCTTCATCCCTTTATTCGCGGTCTCATGTTCTATTACGGGCTAGATTTTCATGATCTGGCCCCAAATTCCATCCTCCACATCTCGGCGTTCATCGTCGTATGTGAGGCGTTTCTCCGCATCCCCCCACACTTCGGCCTGTGGCTCAAGACCTTCAACGTAAAGCTGAAGGTGGTTGACGGGCAGCACGCGGATTGCGGCTGCGCCATGGTGAGCAAGCTCACCAATGTTACCTGGCCCAAAGGGGCCTTTGTGGAGACCGTCAAGGGATGGCAGCAGGAATGGTTCTATATCACCGAACCCCGCGGCACCAAGTGGACGGCCGCTCCCGCATTCAGATCTGGACCTCCGTTGCGGCTCGCGTCGTGGACCAACAAGGGTCTGGACTGGGGATCGTCCGATGAGGTGTTGATGCTGCAAAAGCGCATCAAAAGTATCATAGAAAAGGACACCGGTCTTACCAACGTGATCCAGGTGATGCTCGTCCGCCGAACCCTTCCTTGCCAGCGAAGGCCCCTCCGCCTATGGGAGTTCAATCCAGAAGGGCCGCGGACCCTGCAATGATTCTTTGGCACGACGCACAAAGAGATTTGGAAACTGCTCTTCAAGGCTCAGAAGTCGTGGCCGAAGACGTCCGAGGACATCGGCCTCGACTGCACTCATCCAGCCACCCCGGTAAATGTTAAATTTCCGAACACAACTTAGTTCATTAATCCAAGGGGATGTACTGAGGATTCAATCCTCTAAACAGGACTGGACAAAGAAGGTGGAGCGGATAAGGTGTTCGGCTCCACTCCCCGAAAACCCAGCTGATCCTTTGCTAACGAGGATACTGGTCTCGGTGCCATACTAGGTACCGGAGAAGAAGGCCAAAAAGAAGAGCAAGGAGGCCGAGAACGGCCCCCATCATAAAGGTACTTCGGACGCTATGTCCGGAGGGACCGAGGCTCCCTCCTCCCACGAGGGGGGCGAAGATGAAGAGGAGGAGGAGGAAGAAGATAACCCTCCTCCCAAGGGGAAAAAGAGGACAGCTTCCATAGATCCGGAGGAGGAGGCATCCAAGCGGGGGAAGATATCCCTCTCGGATGACTTGGGTTCAAATGCCGAAGCCATCCCTCAGCTGCACCCCAGGGTGAAGCCCCTTGCCGAATCATAAGTATTCAAAGATACTATGCACATATCTGACCTATCACGAATTATGGGATAATATATCATTTATGCATTTCAGTCCGGCCCGCGTTCTCCCTCAACAATCACTGTCTTCGAGGAACTCCTTAGCGCCGGGGATGATGGAGAGCGAAACGCCTCCGCGAGCCTCTCCGCCGCCCACCACGGATGACACCGAGGCGTTGTCCCAAAAGACCTCCCCAGGCCACAGAGAGGTGCGGGAGGCCGAAAAGGCGGCGCTGGAGGGTAATACCCTGGCTGCCGAAAACATGGGGGGTAAAACCCCCATGGATACTGACGACGGTGGCCCAGAAAAGTCCGGATCCCGGCGAAATACCACTCCGGAGACCCAAATGGCTCCGGAGTCGAGCGAGCAGCCCCCTTTGAAGGAGGGGAGAGTGCTGACTCCACCGGCGGCCTCCGTCAATCCTGTGGCGCCGGACACATTGAGGGAGGCACTTTGCCGTGCTTCCGTCGTGGAGGAGCACCGTACCCTGATGGGTATGGTGATTGAAAAGGTTCAGTCCGCCAAAAGCGGGCTGAACGAAGCCTTCACCAGCCTATTAACAGGCTTTGAGGCATGCGATGTAATATTTTTAGCTGCTTTTCATACGAAAAATACGCCTGTGTATAGATAGTAGCCCCTGACACTCTGTTTGGTTCTAGCCGAACAAAGGATCAAATATTCGCAGGATATATCAATCTTGTCTATTTTGATAAACAGGCTTCAATGTTAGCAGCAACCGCCGAGGCCGCTAAGGTTTCCAAACGTAAGCGGAAACTGGAGCTGGCCGAGAAGGACACTGTCCTTATTAACAAGCGGTTCGACGAGACACAAGGTATATACCACATATCGCATTCATGTCTGTATTGAGACATAAACTCTGAGTGAAAACTCATGCGCTGATATGTGGATGAGTACAGGTTCGGGCCCTCTTTCGAGGAGTGCTGCAGACGCCGCGCAATTCTTCCAGGCACAAGAAGGGCACACGACGGAGAAGTTGTACTGGTCACAGTTCGCGGCGCGGGAGCGCCCAGCACTGTTAAATGACCAGATGACGCAGTGGGCCGAGCTGCATAGGATGTCCGGATTGGCCATGAGGGACGTCATAGTCCGGCTATGGCCAACCAAACCTGTGCCGAGCAGCTATTTCAGCCTAGTGCAGTGACTCATTGACGCGCTGCCCCGAATTGATGCAGTTAAACGGTCGGCATGCATAGAGGGTGCACGGATGGCCTTCGCCCGTGTCAAGATGCACTGGGCGAAGATGAAGGCAGCCGACGTGGCAGTTGAGGGACCACCCAGAGGTAAGGTCCACCGCAAGCCGGAGCGCTACTTCGACGATGTCCTGGAAGGTGCCCGTTTGATAGAGGGTCAATGCTCAAAGGATATTATGTTCAAGTAAATGTATCCAAGCTGCCCAGACATTGTGTTATAAACCTAGGCTTTTGTAATATATTTGTGCCTGTAATCTTACATTATTTTTCCTCCTGTGCGGCCATTTTTATCTTTGAGAGTTTGCCAGTTGTCGGCTTCAGCCACCACGTAGATACTACGGGGGTGTTCGGAATAGCACATAATCACACTTGACCCAACGTCTTGGTCCGTAAAGGAGGTGTCAGTGCTGCGAACCAGGCAATCGGACTATGTGGCTTTACCACTCTCACTTAGCCATAGGAGTTTGACAATGGGGCTGTAAGGTAGCCCCTGGTGCGTATGCGGCTATCGAACTTAGATGCCTTAGACGTGACTGAAAAAAGCCAGTCCTTCGTGTAATACGGGAAAAAATCTCTAAAGATTTAATAAGTCGCCGAATTGCTGACCAGCTCTCACCGCATCACGACAGTCAGTTTTCGGCTTTCTCTACTGAGGTGCTTGACCGGGCTAGCCGGAAACACAATCGCAGTAGTTCTCCCTTTACTACCTTAGCCGAAAACGGAACGTAAGGTAGCAAGCACAGGAGCCGGGCAACCCAACTATTGACCAAAGACGTGATTCGGAGCCGATGCATATAATGCAGTATTCGGGACGCCGAAGTGTACTCTGAGAGTGTTCGGACTTTTTTATTGTTGAAGATACATATAGAGCCCCTGGCGATTAAAGTCGTACCAAGGTGTATATGCCAATTCGGACGTGAAGTGGAAAAACAGAAAAAGGTAAGCCAATGCCTAACAGGGTTGGGCGAAACTGTTTCCATTATAGTCGGATTGGTACGTCAAACATATTTGTATGGAAGATGCGATAAGCATCACGGCTATTTTACATGCCGAACACAAGGGAAAGCTGTATACAGGTCCTAAAATTAAAAATTTGATCTTGAAGATCCTTTGGACACTCTGCCGCACGTCTGCGCCGCTTGTCACCTTGGTGTATGATCCTTTGAGAGGATCAATAATTGAGTATGCATAAGGGGCCTGGAAGGCGGCCCCTATTACCACCAGGAATTGATGTAAGTTGTAAAGAACCTGAAAAATAAAGACAAGAAGAAAAGAGGTGGATCCTTTCGATCGAAAGTGATCGGACAAGCTGACCATGGGTTGAATTTTGGGGCGACCGGCTCTATGGCGTAGACGTCCCTTAGCGCCCGTTTGCGCTCCTTCTTGGGAATATGTGTAACGTATATCATACTCACCGTTTTTACCTCGGGGGGAAATTTCTTCTGCCCCCTGTGTTCGGTGGGAGAGGTTCTTCATCGTCGTCCTCGCTGGGCAACCCTTTCCCCTTATGTTCGGCGTTTAGCTTACCGGCCTGTTTAAAAACCCAACAATTTCTGTTGGTATGATTGGCAGGCTTGTCGGGGTTGCCGTGGATCTGGCAAGGTCGATCAAGTATTCTATCCAGACTGGATGGACCATCTTTGTTTCCTTTGAATGGCTTCTTCCGCTGACCGGGTTTAGAGCCACTGAATCCGGCGTTGACTGCCATATCTTCAGTATCTGCATTGTTGCTTCGACGCTTGTGTTTGTTGCGTTGTGGCCTACCGTTGCCGTCTCTGGCTTCAGAGGTGCCAAGGTCGCTGGTGCTATTGCTTCGATGGGCTAGCCAGCTATCTTCTCCCGTGCAAAAGCGGGTCATGAGTGCGGTAAGGGCCGCCATGGACTTCGGTTTTTCTTGGCCGAGGTGTCGGGCGAGCCACTCGTCCCAGACGCTGTGCTTAAAGGCCGCGAGGGCTTTTGCATCTGGACAGTCGATAATTTGGCTCTTTTTAATTAGGAACCTAGTCCAGAGCTTCCGGGCTGACTCTCCGAGTTGCTGGACTATATGACTAAGGTCGTCGGCGTCTGGAGGCCGGACATATGTGCCTTGGAAGTTGTCTCTAAAGGCATCTTCCAAATCTTCCCAGCTGCCAATGGAGTTTTCTGGGAGGCTGTTTCGCCAGTGCCGAGCCGGTCCCTTTAATTTTAATGGGAGGTACTTGATGGCGTGGAGATCGTCACCGCGGGCCATGTGTATGTGGAGAAGAAAGTCCTTAATCCATACCGCGGGATCTGTCGTTCCATCGTATGATTCGATGTTTACGGGTTTAAACCCTTCTGGAAATTGGTGTTGCATTACCTCATCGGTAAAGCACAAGGGCTGTGCGGCGCCTCTGTATCGGGCAACGTCATGATGGAGTTCGGATGATATCCGTATTCGGTTTTCAGCTCAGTTGAGGTTGTGCTTATCACGCCAGGCTTGACGGCCATCGTCTCTTGTTGGAGCACGTCCCCTTGATCCGTAGATTGATCTGGTCTGGCCGGCTCTATTGTCCAGCTCCTATCGTAGGTCATAGGTGTAGTCCGGAGCAGCTACCCCCTTGCTTTTACGGTGAGGTGGCGCAGGCTGGTGTTCGGCGTGTGTAGCCGCTCTGTCCCGACCGCGTGGTGGTCGGTCGGGTTCGTCAGCAGGATTATACCTTGGCGGTATTGGCTCAAGGGCCTCGTTGTCAAATTGTGGTAGTAGCCTGCACTTCGGGTAGCTCTTTGTTGGGCGCTTGAGGCCGTATTCTTTGGCCGCTAGGACTTTAGTCCATCTATTGTTGAGCGTATCCTCTTCGGCTTGAAGCCATTGCTGGTTCTTTTTTAGGCTCCTCGCTGTTGCGATGAGCTGTCGCCTAAAGCATTCTTGCTCGAGGGGTTCCTCTGGCACGATGAAATCTTCGTTGCCGAGGCTGACTTCCTCCTCGGAGGGCGGTAAATAGTTACTGTCCTCCGAATCATCATTCTCGGTCGGTTCGTCTAGGTTGACTTGTCCGTCTTCCCCGTCATCCTGTTCTACGGCAGGCTCGATGGGGTGCTTCGAGTCTTCGGCATTCTCCGGAGTGTCATTGTCTCCGATGCCGGTATTACTTTCCTTTCCTCGCCGCGATCTTGAACGGCGTCGTTGACGTCGTCGCTTTGGTGGAACTTCGACGGGCTTGTCCTCGATCGGATCCTGCTTGCCATCGTCGTCCTCTTTGGGTGTATCCACCATGTACACGTCGTATGTAGAAGTGGCAGTCCAACACCCGATGATAGGCGGGTTTTGAGCTGGTTCGGCTCTGACAGCATCGTCCATATCGTCGATGTCTTCGGAGGCATAATCGAGCATGTCGGTTAAGTCTTCGACTGTGGCTATCAAGTGGGTGATGGGTGGGACGTAAAATTCCCCGCTCTCAGCCCCTAGTCCGGGCTGGGCGTAGTTCGGAAGTGATTCCTCTATAATGGCGAGGGATCGCATTAAGTCCAGAGCCTCGCTTAAGGGCGAGGATTGGACGGGGAGACCAAAGTCTTTGGCGCTGGGTGAGGCGAAAGCCTCCTGGCCATGCTTGCTTGTCGTAGAGCTTAAGAGTTCAGAATTAGCGTCCGGGGATGAGTCCGGCTCTCCGGTGATAAAGGGAATCCGGTTTGACTCTGGGCTAGCCGATGACGCGATCTCCTCTGGATCTCCGGTAGTAAGATCCATGATTGCGGAGAGTCCGGCGGGCTCCAAACTCCCATCTCCGGACCCAGTGATTTGCTCTGGATCTAAGGCCAGAGCGGTGGTCAGAGCCGCGAATCCTTTGAAGATCAAGTCTCCTCGGATATCAGCAATATAATTCAGATTCCCAAAACTAATCTGATGACTAGGGGCGTAGCTATCAATCTGCTCAAGGTGGCCGATCGAGTTGGCATGCAGAGAAAAGCCGCCGAACACAAAAAGTTGACCGGGGAGGAAGTTCTCCTCGGAAACAACATCGTTGTTGATGATCGAACGAGCCATCGAACCTTCTGTTGACGACACAGTGGAACTCTCAATGAAAGCACCAATGTCGGTGTCAAAACCGGCCGATCTCGGGTAGGGGGTCCCGAACTGTGCGTCTGAGGATCGAAGGTAACAGGAGACGGGGGACACGATGTTTACCCAGGTTCGGGCCCTCTTGATGGAGGTAAAACCCTACGCCATGCTTGATTGTATTTGATGAGTATAGGGGTTACAAGAGTTGATCTACCACGAGATCGTAATGGCTAAACCCTAGATGTCTAGCCTGTGGGAATTGTCCTTGCCTCTACGGACTAAACCCTCCGGTTTATATAGACACCGGGGGAACCTAGGGTTGTACAGAGTCGGTTTACAGAGAAAGGAATCTTCATATCCGAATGCCTAACTTGCCATCCACGCAAAGGAGAGTCCCATCGGGACATGGGAGAAGGTCTTCTGTCTTGTATCTTCACAGCCCATCAGTCCAGCCCATGTCACATAGCTCGGACGCCCGGGGACCCCCTAATCCAGGACTCCCTCAGCTTCCAGGTGGGGACAACCCACCTGGGCGCGCTAGGAGGGGGGGTGCGCCCTGGTGGGTTGTGCTCACCCAGGGGCCCCCCTCCGGTGGTTCTTGGCTCCAGCATTTTTCTTTTATTCCATAAAAAATCTCCAAAAAAGTTTCGTTCCATTCCGAGAACTTTTATTTATGCACAAAAACAACACCATGGTAGTTCTGCTGAAAACAGCGTCAGTCCGGGTTAGTTTCATTCAAATCATGCAAATTAGAGTCCAAAACAAGAGGAAAAACATTAGGAAAAGTAGATACGACGGAGACGTATCAACTCCCCCAAGCTTAAACCTTTGCTTGTCCTCAAGCAATTCAGTTGATAAACTGAAAGTGAAAAAGAAAAACTTTTACGAACTCTTTTGCTCTTGTTTACATAAATAAGCTTAAGTAGCACCCAGGTTTTCAACAAAGATCATGACTAACCATGTCAACAATAACTCTTAAAAATTATATTAACTCATATCAATGACATAAACAACTAGTGAGCAATAATAAAGCATCTCAAATGACAACACTTTGTCAAAACAATCATGATATAATATGACAACAGTGGTATCTCGCTGGCCCTTTCTGAGACCGCAAAACATAAATGCAGAGCACCTCCAAAGTTCAAGCAGCGACTAGACATTGTAATTCATGGTAGAAAAGATCCAGTCATGATGCATCCAACATTAGCTATACACAATGCATGAGGATGACAATAGTGCTCTCAAGTCTGGAGCTTATTTGAGAAAGTGATGACACAACATAAAAGTAAATCGATAATCCCTTCGCAGAGGGAAGCAGTGATTTGCAGCGGTGCCAGAGCTCCTATTTTTAAAAACAGAGATAAATGAAATTTTGAGAAATGCACCCTTCCTGTTCACTTCGCGACCATTAGTTATCGGTATCTTCCATGCTAAACACATTAGTGGCGGTTCCCAAGCGATAAAAGTAAAGGTTTACTCCCCCTCCACCAACAAACACACTCCACGGCTAGCCGAATCCACGGGTACCGTCCATACTAACATCAGTCCTGGGGGAGTTTTGTTTAATTATTTGCAATTTTGAATTCGGTACTGGGAATCCCTATTACCGTCCCTCTCGTGCAAGGACGAGTGAATAAACACTCATCATGAGAATAACCCGCTTAGCATGGAAGATACTGACTACCTCCTGTCACTCTATGAACAATCCAGACACACAAAAACGGATGTTTATTTGAAGTTTTTAGAGGTGGCACATGCAAATTTACTTGGAACGGCCGGGTAATACCACATATAGGTAGATATATGGTGGACTCATCTGGAATAACTTGGGTTTCAGGATTTTGATGCACAAGCAGTATTCCCGCTTAGTACAGGCGAAGGCTAGCAAATAGGTTGAGAAGCGGCCAGCTAGAGAGCGAAAACGGTCATGAACATGCATTATGCATAAGTAACATTGGATACTAGCATGAGTAGGATATGAACACCATGAACATAAATATCATAGAGGCTATGTTGGTTTTGATTCAACTACATGCATGAACATGTGCCAAGTCAAGCCACTCGAACATTCGGAGGAGGATACCATATCATCATACCACATCACAATCATTTTAATGCATGTTGACATCCAAGATAAATCATTATCCACTCCTAGCTACTTAAGCATGGCATGAGAAACTATAATCTCTAATTGTCATTGCAAACATGTTTGATCATAATAGGTTGAATCATGGATACTAGGTTAAACATATTTACAAAAACAGAACAAGTTGAGTTCATACCCGTTTCTCTCTGCCACAGCCAGTTCATCAAATATCGTCATTATTGCCTTTTACTTGCACGACCGAATGATACAAAAATAATAATAGTGCAAGAGTGCCATGGACTAAGCTGGAATCTGCAAACATTTTATTCAAAGGGGAGAAGACAAGGCAATTTGAGCTCTTTGTTAGATCAACAATAATGCATATGAGAGCCACTCAACATTTCATCGTGGTCTTCCCCTCGGTATGACTCAATAAAAAGAAAAGAAATTCAGAGAAACACACTAAAATATTTTTGGAGTTTTTAGTTTTTCTTGAACAAGGCAATTTAAAGAGAAAAACAAAAATGAGAAAAACTATTTACACGGGAGAGCTCCCAACAAGCAAAACAAGAACAAGGAAATCTTTTTGGGTTTTCTTTTTAATACTGCAACTAACTACACTAGAAAGAAAAACCGAAAGAAGCAAGCAACATTTTTTTTTGATTTTTTGAAGTTTTTCAAACACACAAGAAGAAAACGAGAAAATAAATCTAGCATGGATGATACAATGAAAAAGTGTGAACACCGACAATTGGAATGAAATGTGTGAACATGAATATAATGTCGGTGGAAATATGTACTCCCCCAAGCTTAGGCTTTTGGCCTAGCTTGGTAATCACCGTCTGTAGCATGTGTAATAGTCGGAGTGATAGCTCATGGAGGCTCTTAGCATAGCCTCCTCAGCCTGCCGAGCAGCCACAACCTCTGTGTTGTGTGCGCAGGCCTCGCTCTCAAGAACATAATACCTTCCCTTGCTGTAAAAATCAAAGAGAGCAGGCGTAGGTAGAAAGGTGTCCACAACGGACTTTTTATTGAACAATAGGTTATAAGTATAATCATGGATTTCTCCAGTAAGGAACTTATGGCGTTTTATGGCATCAAAGTCTAAGTACTAAGTGGGTAAGATGGGGTCATTTGGCCAAGGTGACACACCCAGCTCCTTTGCTAAACGCAAAGCATAAATCCCACCATAAAAACATCCACTACCAGCGTTGTGCTGCAATCTGCGTGCAACAATCGCTCCAAGGTTATAACATTTAACACCGGTAAGAGCAGTATGAATGATGCTCAAGTCAGGAGCACAAAGTGTACTACAGTCTTGTTTTCCTACGATGCATTTTCCATTAAACAATGCAAAGTATTGAATTGAGGGGAAATGAATACTTTTTATTCTACCTTGCGTCACCCCTCTATTCTCACCGTAGCAAAGACTAGTTAAAATAACTCATACTCAGCCCTTGGTGGTTCGTCCATCAAACCCCAATATGGAATTTTACATGCAACACAGAATGCATCTAGAGGCATAGTGACTGAACGATCATAAAGTTTAAACGAAACTCTAGACTCACGAGGATGAAAACTCTTTAGTAAACGATTCTGTGAGACTGAGGTACTGGTTGCACTTATCTTGAATGTAGGGGCCGATCTCGGCATTGTGGACATATTGCTCAAATTCTTCTTTAATACCTGCACTCAACATGAAATTGTTGCACGGCCATAAACATGATTTGGTAGCGGCATCCCGTATTGAACTTGCACTTGGTTCAACATAAGACCGACGGGTTGAGCCACTACTAGAAGATGCCTCTGAGGACCTCCGCCTCGAAGAACTCCTTCCAAAGAAGTTCATCATATATGCATAGAATTTTCTGAAAAAAATTGCCACAAAATTTTATTAACAAAACTTCACAAGATTGATAGCAACTACTCATAGGGATGTATAGAGGCCATATTGAGCACTCAAACTACTTAGAACTCTAAGAATTCAACAAGCAAGCTCATCTATAGCAGTACCAAGAGTAGCTAATTATTCAAAATATAATCCACTAAAGCAAAAACTAATTGGACAAACGGGAGAGTCACATACCAAGTAGCAATTCTCCGAAACAGTTTCGGAAATGGAGCTTTGAGCAAAGAGATCGAAATCTGCGGGTTTGAGAGCAAGAACACGAGAGAGAGAGAGAGCAATGGTGAATTTTTTCTGGAGGTAGGTGATGACATGGGCTAAAGAGATAAGTGAGGGGCCCACATGGGGACCACAACCCACCAGGGCACGCCTGGGGCTGCTGGCGCGCCCAGGTGGGTTGTGCCCACCTGGTGCACCCCCCTCTGATGTTATTTGCATAAAAATTCTTAAATATTCAGAAAAAAAGCGTATTAAATTTTCAGGGCATTCTGAGAACTTTTATTTTTGGGTCATTTTTTATTGCACGGGAAAAATCAGAAAACAAGATAAACATGGCATTTTATTTTATTTAACTAAGAAAAATAGAAAATAAAAGTTGGGACAGAAGGTGGTGCCTACTAAATTCATCAACTTCATACCTCTCAAAAGTGATCCATTAATAAGGTTGATCAAGTCTTATTAACAACCACGTTCGATTAGCATGAAACCGAAGAACTTTCGTAAAACACTAAGTTACCTCAACGGGGATATGCATGTCCCCAACAATAAGTATATCATATTTCTTTTTGGCAGTAGGTAGAGGTACTTGAAAACTTCCAATAGTGAGTGTCGAAGATTTTTCAATAGCATTAATACCATTCACTTGGAATTGTTTCTTTGGAAAGTGCACCGTATGCTTGTTACCATTGATATGAAAAGTGACCTTGCTTTTATTGCAATCAATAACAGCCCCTGCAGTATTCAAGAAGGGTCTACCAAGGATAATCGACATGTTGTCGTCCTCGGGCATCTCAAGTATAACAAAGTCAGTCAAGATAGTAACATTAGCAACAACAACGGGCACATCCTCACAAATACCGATATGTATGGCAGTTGATTTGTTAGCCATTTGCAAAGATATTTCAGTAGGTGTGAGTTTATTCAAATCAAGTCTTTTATATAAGGAGAAAGGCATAACACTAACACCGGCTCCTAAATCACACAAAGCAGTTTTCACATAGTTTCTTTTGATGGAGCAAGGTACAGTTGGTATTCCCAGATCTCCAAGTTTTTTAGGTACTCCATCCTTAAAAGAATAATTAGCAAGCATGGTGGAGATTTCAGCTTCTAGTATTTTTCTTTTATTAGAGATGATGCCTTTCATGTATTTTGCATAAGGGGCCATCTTTAATATATCAGTCAAACGAGTGCGCAAAAAGACTGGCCTAAGCATTTCAGCAAAGCGTTCAAATTCTTCATCATCTTTCTTCTTAGTTGATTTAGGTGGAAAGGGCATGGGTTTTTGAACCCATGGTTCTCTTTTTTTACCATGTTTTCTAGCAACAAAGTCTCTTTTATCATATCTTTTATTTCTGGGTTGTGGGTAATCAAGATCAACAGCTGGTTCTATCTCAACATCATTATCTAGTTGTTTATCATTGTCTGGTTGAGTATCTTCATGAACATCATCATTATCTTTTTCATTATCACTAGGTGAAAGTTCATTACCAGATTGAGTTTCAGCATCAGAGATAGAAACATCATTATCATTATTAGGAGGTTTTTCTATTTCAGGTTCACTAGAGGCATGCAAAGTCGTATCATTTTTCTTTTTCTTCTTGTTTTTAGAAGGACTAGGTGCATCCGCATTAATTCTTTGAGAATCTTGTTCAATTCTTTTAGGGTGTCCTACAGGATAAAGTGGTTCCTGAGTCATTTTACCTCCTCTAGTTGCTGCTCTAACAACAACGTCATTTATATTATTATTCATTTCATCTAGCAACTCTCTTTGAGATTTAGCAACTTGTTCTAGTTGAGTTTGAACCATAGAGGCATGTTTTCCTACACCTCTAACATCATTGGTGATTCTAAATAACAAGTCACTCAAGCGAGCAATCATATCAGAATTATATTTCAATTGTTTCATAACATTTTCATTGAAGTGATCTTGCTTTCTAATGTAATTATCAAACTCATAAAGGCATTGACTAGGATGCATATTATAAGGATTGTCCCTTTCATTGAATTTCATTAAAGAAATTATCTCTACCACCTTGGGTGGTGGTGTGTCAAGTCCATGTATCTCTTTAATAGGAGGTAATGTTTTAACATCCTCTGCCTTAATACCTTTTTCCTTCATGGATTTCTTTGCCTCTTGCATATCTTCAGGACTGAGATATAAAATACCCCTCTTCTTTGGAGTGGGTTTATGCGGTGGTTCAGGAAGAGTCCAATCATCATAATTTTTTAATATATTAATCAGTAATTCCTCAGCTTGTTCAACAGTTCATTCCCTGAAAACACAACCAGCACAACTATCTAGGAAGTCCCTAGAAGCATCGGTTAGTCCATTATAGAAGATATCAAGTATTTTATTTTTCTTAAGAGGATGATCAGGCAAAGCATTTAGCAATTGGAGAAGCCTCCCCCAAGCTTATGGGAGACTCTCTTCTTCAATTTGCACAAAGTTAAATACCTGTAAGGCAGCTTGTTTCTTATGAGCAGGAAAATATTTTTCAGAGAAGTAATAAATCATATCTTGGGGACTACGCACACAACCAGGAGCAAGAGTATTATACCAAGTCTTAGCATCACCCTTTAATGAGAACGGAAATAATTTGAGAACATAATAGTAGCGATTTTTCTCATCATGAGCAAATAGGGTGGCTATATCATTCAGCTTAGTAAGATGTGCCACAACAGTTTCAGTTTCATAACCATGAAAAGGATCAGATTCAACCAAAGTAATTAACTCTGGGTCGACAGAGAATTCATAATCCTTATCATCAACAAAGATAGGTGAAGTAGCAAACTTAGGATCACATTTCATTCTAGCATTCAAAGATTTCTCTTTCAGTTTGCATAAAAATTTCTTAAGATCATCTCTATCATTGCAAGCAAGAAAATCTCTAGCTGTCTCCTCATCCATAACATAACCTTCAGGTACCTTAGGCAATTCATATCTAGGAGAGCTAGGTCTAATAGGTGTTTCAAGATTTTCAGTTTCAAGTACTTCACCGGTTTCAACAATTTCATTCTCTTTAGCTCTAGCATTTTGTTCATCAAGAAAGTCAACCAGTGGCACATCATCATCAAGCAAGGTACTAGCATCATCATGAGTAGCATTCATAGAAGTAGCATCATCAATAACTTGCGACTTATCAAGATTAATAGCATGTGGTGGTGTTGCAAGTCTACTCAAAACAGAAGGTGAATCAAGTGCAGAGTGTGATGGCAGTTCCTTACCTCCCCTCGTTCTAGAGGGAACGATCTTCGTCTTTGTATCCTTCAGATTCTTCATAGTGATAAATTGATAATAATCCCAAGTGACTCAACAAATATAGCTATGCTCCCCGGCAACGGCGCCAGAAAAAGGTCTTGATAACCCACAAGTATAGGGGATCGCAATAGTTTTCGAGGGTAGAGTATTCAACCCAAATTTATAGATTCGACACAAGGGGAGCCAAAGAATATTTGCAAGTATTAGCAGCTGAGTTGTCAATTAAACCACACCTGGAGATTAATTATCTGCAGCAAAGTGATCACTAGCAAAGTAATATGATAGTTTTGATAGTAGTAGCAACAGCAATAGTAACGGTAACAATGATAGCAAAGATTTTGCAGCAAGTGTAATAGTAACAGTAGCGGTAGTAACTTAGCAAGAACAATATATGGAAAATTCGTAGGCATTGGATCGGTGAATTCGTTGGATGATATTCATCATATAACAGTCATAACCTAGGGCGATACAGCACTAGCTCAAGTTCATAAATATAATGTAGGCATGTATTCCGTAAATAGTCATACGTGCTTATGGAAAGAACTTGCATGACATCTTTTGTCCTACCCTCCCGTGGCAGCGGGGTCCATAAGGAAACTAAGGGATATTAAGGCCTCCTTTTAATAGAGAACCGGAACAAAGCATTAGCACATAGTGAATACATGAACTCCTCAAACTACGGTCATCACTGGAAAGTATCCCGAATACTGTCACTCTGGGGTTTACGGATCATAACACGTAGTAGGTGACTATAACTTGCAAGATCGGATCTAGAACATAGATATAATGGTGATAACATAAACGGTTTAGATCTGAAATCATGGCACCCGGGCCCAAAGTGACAAGCATTAAGCATGGCAAAGTCATAGCAACATCAATCTCAGAACATAATGGATACTAGGGATCAAGCCCTAACAAAACTAACTCGATTACATGATGAATCTCATCCAACTCCTCATCGACCAGCGAGCCTACGAAGGAATTACTCACTCCCGGTGGGGAGCATCATGGAATTGGCGATGGAGAAGGGTTGGTGATGACGAAGATTCCCCTCTCCAGAGCCCCAAACGGACTCCAGATCTGGCCTCCCGATGAAGAACAGGAGGTGGCGGCGGCTCCGTCTCGTGAAACATGATAACTCTTCCTCTCCTATTTTTTTCTCCGAAAATGTGAATTTATAGCATCGGAGATAGGGTCAGCTGGGCCCCCAGGTGGGGACAACCCACCTGGGCGCGCCAGGAGGGGGGCGCGCCCTGGTGGGTTGTGCTCACCCAGGGGGCCCCCTCCGGTGGTTCTTGGCTCCAGCATTTTTCTTTTATTCCATAAAAAATCTTCCAAAAGTTTCGTTCCATTCCGAGAACTTTTATTTATGCACAAAAACAACACCATGGCAGTTTTGCTGAAAACAGCGTCAGTCCGGGTTAGTTTCATTCAAATCATGCAAATTAGAGTCCAAAAAAGAGGAAAAATGTTAGAAAAAGTAGATATGATGGAGACGTATCACCCCATTTTCCGGAACAATGGAACGGGCAAGTGACTTATTGGAAATCATACATACTGATGTGTGCGGTCCGATGAGCATTGACGCACGCGGTGGATATCGTTACTTTCTCACCTTCACCGATGATTTGAGTAGATATGGGTATATTTACTTAATGAAGCACAAGTCTGAGATGTTTGAAAAGTTCAAGCAATTTTAGAGTGCAGTTGAGAATCATCGTAACAAGAAGATTAAATTCCTACGATTGATCGAGGGGGAGAGTATCTGAGTTATGAGTTTGGCAATCACTTAAAACAATGTGGAATTGTTTCACAGTTCCGAACATCGTAATCGTACCCTATTGGATATGGTGCGTTCATCTCTTGCCGGTCTGCCACTATCATTTTGGGGTTATGCGTTAGAGACAGCTGCATTCACTTTAAATAGGGCACCATCTAAGTCCATGGAGACGACACCGTATGAACTTTGGTTTGGCAAGAAACGTAAGCTGTCGTTTCTTAAGGTTTGGGGCTGCGATGCTTATGTCAAAAGGCTTCAGCCGGAAAAGCTCAAACCCAAAGCGGACAAATGCGTCTTCATAGGATACCCAAAAGAGACGGTTGGGTATACCTTCTATCTCAGATCCGAAGGCAAAGTGTTTGTCGCTAAAAATGGGTCCTTTCTCAAGAAAGAGTTTCTCTCAAAAGAATTGAGTGGGAGTGATGTCTACTACGCAACCTTCTTCTTGTAGACTCATGTTGGGCCTCCAAGCGCAGAGTTTTGTAGGACAGTAGCAAATTTCCCTCAAGTGGATGACCTAAGGTTTATCAATCCGTGAGAGGCGTAGGATGAAGATGGTCTCTCTCAAACAACCCTGCAACCAAATAACAAAGAGTCTCTTGTGTCCGCAACACACCCAATACAATGGTAAATTGTATAGGTGCACTAGTTCAGCGAAGAGATGGTGATACAAGTGTAATATGGATGGTAGATATAGGTTTTTGTAATCTGAAAATATAAAAACAGCAAGGTATCTAGTAACGAAAGTGAGCAAAAGGGGGGGGGGGGGGGGGGGGGGGGGGGGGGGGGGGGGGGGGGGGGGGGGGGGGGGGGGGGGGGGGGGGGGGGGGGGGGGGGGGGGGGGGGGGGGGGGGGGGGGGGGGGGGGGGGGGGGGGGGGGGGGGGGGGGGGGGGGGGGGGGGGGGGGGGGGGGGGGGGGGGGGGGGGGGGGGGGGGGGGGGGGGGGGGGGGGGGGGGGGGGGGGGGGGGGGGGGGGGGGGGGGGGGGGGGGGGGGGGGGGGGGGGGGGGGGGGGGGGGGGGGGGGGGGGGGGGGGGGGGGGGGGGGGGGGGGGGGGGGGGGGGGGGGGGGGGGGGGGGGGGGGGGGGGGGGGGGGGGGGGGGGGGGGGGGGGGGGGGGGGGGGGGGGGGGGGGGGGGGGGGGGGGGGGGGGGGGGGGGGGGGGGGGGGGGGGGGGGGGGGGGGGGGGGGGGGGGGGGGGGGGGGGGGGGGGGGGGGGGGGGGGGGGGGGGGGGGGGGGGGGGGGGGGGGGGGGGGGGGGGGGGGGGGGGGGGGGGGGGGGGGGGGGGGGGGGGGGGGGGGGGGGGGGGGGGGGGGGGGGGGGGGGGGGGGGGGGGGGGGGGGGGGGGGGGGGGGGGGGGGGGGGGGGGGGGGGGGGGGGGGGGGGGGGGGGGGGGGGGGGGGGGGGGGGGGGGGGGGGGGGGGGGGGGGGGGGGGGGGGGGGGGGGGGGGGGGGGGGGGGGGGGGGGGGGGGGGGGGGGGGGGGGGGGGGGGGGGGGGGGGGGGGGGGGGGGGGGGGGGGGGGGGGGGGGGGGGGGGGGGGGGGGGGGGGGGGGGGGGGGGGGGGGGGGGGGGGGGGGGGGGGGGGGGGGGGGGGGGGGGGGGGGGGGGGGGGGGGGGGGGGGGGGGGGGGGGGGGGGGGGGGGGGGGGGGGGGGGGGGGGGGGGGGGGGGGGGGGGGGGGGGGGGGGGGGGGGGGGGGGGGGGGGGGGGGGGGGGGGGGGGGGGGGGGGGGGGGGGGGGGGGGGGGGGGGGGGGGGGGGGGGGGGGGGGGGGGGGGGGGGGGGGGGGGGGGGGGGGGGGGGGGGGGGGGGGGGGGGGGGGGGGGGGGGGGGGGGGGGGGGGGGGGGGGGGGGGGGGGGGGGGGGGGGGGGGGGGGGGGGGGGGGGGGGGGGGGGGGGGGGGGGGGGGGGGGGGGGGGGGGGGGGGGGGGGGGGGGGGGGGGGGGGGGGGGGGGGGGGGGGGGGGGGGGGGGGGGGGGGGGGGGGGGGGGGGGGGGGGGGGGGGGGGGGGGGGGGGGGGGGGGGGGGGGGGGGGGGGGGGGGGGGGGGGGGGGGGGGGGGGGGGGGGGGGGGGGGGGGGGGGGGGGGGGGGGGGGGGGGGGGGGGGGGGGGGGGGGGGGGGGGGGGGGGGGGGGGGGGGGGGGGGGGGGGGGGGGGGGGGGGGGGGGGGGGGGGGGGGGGGGGGGGGGGGGGGGGGGGGGGGGGGGGGGGGGGGGGGGGGGGGGGGGGGGGGGGGGGGGGGGGGGGGGGGGGGGGGGGGGGGGGGGGGGGGGGGGGGGGGGGGGGGGGGGGGGGGGGGGGGGGGGGGGGGGGGGGGGGGGGGGGGGGGGGGGGGGGGGGGGGGGGGGGGGGGGGGGGGGGGGGGGGGGGGGGGGGGGGGGGGGGGGGGGGGGGGGGGGGGGGGGGGGGGGGGGGGGGGGGGGGGGGGGGGGGGGGGGGGGGGGGGGGGGGGGGGGGGGGGGGGGGGGGGGGGGGGGGGGGGGGGGGGGGGGGGGGGGGGGGGGGGGGGGGGGGGGGGGGGGGGGGGGGGGGGGGGGGGGGGGGGGGGGGGGGGGGGGGGGGGGGGGGGGGGGGGGGGGGGGGGGGGGGGGGGGGGGGGGGGGGGGGGGGGGGGGGGGGGGGGGGGGGGGGGGGGGGGGGGGGGGGGGGGGGGGGGGGGGGGGGGGGGGGGGGGGGGGGGGGGGGGGGGGGGGGGGGGGGGGGGGGGGGGGGGGGGGGGGGGGGGGGGGGGGGGGGGGGGGGGGGGGGGGGGGGGGGGGGGGGGGGGGGGGGGGGGGGGGGGGGGTCCTAGGGGGATAGATTGGTAGGAAAAGACCATCACTCGTCCCCGACCGCCACTCATAAGGAAGACAATCAATAAATAAATCATGCTCCGACTTCATCACATAATAGTTCACCATACGTGCATGTTACGGGAATCACAAACTTTAACACACGTATTTCTACCAATCCGCAATTACTCACTAGCATGACTCTAATATCACCATCTTTATATGTCAAAACAAATGCAAGGAATCAAACTTCTCATAGTATTCAATGCTCTTTATATGAAAGTTTTTACTATATCCCTCTTGCAACGGACAAACTACTCCAAAAAATATATAAGTGAAGATCAATGAGTAGTTGAATAATTATGTAGCTATATGAAGACTCTCTCTCATAAATAAAATTTCAGATCTTAAGTACTTTATTAAAACAGCAAGCAAAACAAAATAAAATGACATTCTAAAAATAGCACACATCATGTGAAGAAGCAAAAACTTAGGCTCAACCGATACTAACCGATAATTCTTGATGAAGAAAGGTGGGATGCCTACCGGGGCATCCCCAAGCTTAGATGCTTGAGACTTCTTGAAATATTAACTAGGGATGCCCTGGGCATCCCCAAGCTTGAGCTTTTGTGTCTCCTTAATTCCTTTTATATCATGGTTTCCCTAAATCTTAAAAACTTCATCCACACAAAACTCAACAAGAACTCGTGAGAAAAGTTAGTATAAATCAAATGCAAAATCTTATCATTATCTACTGTAGCAAATCAGTAAAATTATTATTTAACATTGCATACTAAATGCCTCTGCATATTTAATACTCCTACCTTCAAATAGAATTATTAAACAAGCAAACATATGCAAACAATGCAAACATAACAACAATCTGTCTAAACAGGACAGTCTGTAAAGAGTGCAATTGTACTCATACTTACCTAACTCCAAAAATTCTGAAAAATTACTACACTGTATAAAATTTGTTTTTACTCATTGTGTAAAAAATTCAAGATTTTACCACATTCTTACTTTCCATAAGAATTCACACAATGATAGAAAACTTTCTGTTTTCAAAACAGCAACATATAGACATGCAAAATAAGCACGGTAAAGGCTATACTTGACCTTTTTATTGAACTAAAAGATACAAAACATTACTCTAAATAACGTAAAGCAAGTCCTAATAAAATAAAATGATGCTCCAAGCAAAACTCATATCATGTGAGGTTACTGATAATGTTGGAGACGAATGAGGGGATGCCTTCCGGGGCATCCCCAAGCTTAGTTGCTTGGATCTTCCTTGAATATTACCTTGGGGTGCCTTGGGCATCCCCAAGTTTAGGGTCTTGTCACTCCTTATTCTCCTTATATCGATTTCTCACCCAAAACTTGAAAACTTCAATCACACAAAACTTAATGGAACTTCGTGAGATGGGTTAGTATGATAAAACAAATCATTCACTTTGGTACTGTCAAGACAAGATTCAAATTTTTTATCACCTGATACCTACTGTACCCTATCATTTCTATAATTTATAATGAGCAATATAAGCCATAGAAACTAGGAAACAAGCAAACTATGCATCGAAAGCAGAATCTGTCAAAAACAGAACAGTATGTAAAGATCTGAATTGTTCTCATACTTATGTTCCTCAAAAAATTCTGAAAAATTAGTACAACGTAGACAATTTGTATATCAATCCTCTGTAATAAATTCAGATTTTTTACAAGTTCCAGTAAAAGATAGGAATTTCTGTACTGGACGCAAAAGTTTCTGTTTTTGCACAGAATCAAATCAACTATCAACCACACTATCCCAAAGGCTTTACTTGGCACTTTATTCAAAAGCTATAAAACATGATTACTACAGTAGCATAATCATGTGAATACACAAAAACAGTAGGGGTAAATATTGGGTTGTCTCCCAACAAGCGCTTTTCTTTAATGCCTTTTAAACTAGGCATGATGATTTCCATGATGCTCACATAAAGGATAAGAATTGAAACATAACAGGAGCGTCATGAAGCATATGACTAGCACATTTAAGCCTAACCCACTTCCTATGCATAGGGATTTTGTGAGCAAACAACTTATGAGAACAAGAATCAACTTGCATAGGAAGGCAAAACAAGCAAAACTTCAAGATTTTCAACACATAGAGAGGAAACTTGATATTATTGCAATACCTACAAGCATATATTCCTCCCTCATAATAATTTTCAGTAGCATCATGAATGAATTCAAAAATATAACTATCACATAAAGGATTCTTTTTATGATCCATAAGCATAGAAATTTTACTACTCTCCACATAATCAAAACTCTTCTCATTCATAGTAGTGGGAGCAAACTCAACAAAATAACTATCATGTGAGGCATAATCCAATTGAAAATTAAAATCATAATGACAAGTTTCATGGTTATCATTATTTTTTATAGCATACATGTCATCACAATAATCATCATAGATAGCAACTTTGTACTCATAATCAATTGGAACCTCTTCCAAAATAGTGGATTCATCACTAAATAAATTCATGACCTCTCCAAATCCACTTTCATCAATATAATCATCATAAATAGGAGGCATGCTATCATCATAATAAATTTGCTCATCAAAACTTGGGGGACAAAAAATATCATCTTCATCAAGCATAGCATCCCCAAGCTTGTGGCTTTGCATATCATTAGCATCATGGATATTCAAGGAATTCATACTAACAACATTGCAATCATGCTCATCATTCGAAAATTTAGTGCCACACATTTTATAGACTTCTTCTTCTAACACTTGAGCACAATTTTCCTTTCCATCATTTTCACGAAAGATATTAAAAAGATGAAGCATATGAGTTAACCTCAATTCCATTTTTTTGTAGTTTTCTTTTATAGACTAAACTACTGATAAAACAAGAAACTAAAAGATTCAATTGCAAGATCTAAAGATATACCTTCAAGCACTCACCTCCCCGGCAACGGCGCCAGAAAAGAGCTTGATGTCTACTACGCAACCTTCTTCTTGTAAACTCGTGTTGGGCCTCCAAGCGCAGAGTTTTGTAGAACAGTAGCAAATTTCTCTCAAGTGGATGACCTAAGGTTTATCAATCCGTGGGAGGCATAGGATGAAGATGGTCTCTCTCAAACAATCCTGCAACCAAATAACAAAGAGTCTCTTGTGTCCCCAACACACCCAATACAATGGTAAATTGTATAGGTGCACTAGTTCGGCGAAGAGATGGTGATACAAGTGTAATATGGATGGTAGATATAGGTTTTTGTAATCTGAAAATATAAAAACAGCAAGGTATCTAGTAACGAAAGTGAGCAAAAACGGCATTGCAGTGCTTAAAAACAAGGCCTAGGGTTCATACTTTCACTAGTGCAAGTTCTCTCAATAATGATAACATAATTGGATCACATAACAATCCCTCAACATGCAACAAAGAATCACTCCAAAGTTTCTATCAGAGAACGTAGGACAAAAACGTGCATCAACCCCTATGCATAGATTACCCCAATGTCACCTCGGGAATCCGCGAGCTGAGTGCCAAAACATACATCAAGTGAATCAATAGAACATCCCATTGTCACCACAGATATCCCATCGCAAGACATACATCAAGTGTTCTCAAATCCAATACTCAATCCAACATAACGAAACCTCAAAGAGCAAGACTCAATTCATCACAAGAAGGTAGAGGGGGAGAAACACCATATGATCCAACTATAACAACAAAGCTCGCAGTACATCAAGATCGTGCCAAATCAAGAACATGAGAGAGAGAGAGAGATCAAACACATAGCTACTGGTACATACCCTCAGCCCCGAGGGTGAACTACTCCCTCCTCATCATGGAGACCGCTGGGATGATGTAGATGGCCACCGGTGATGGTTTCCCCCTCCGGCAGGGTACCGGAACGGGCTCCCGATTGGTTTTTCATGGCTACAGAGGCTTGCAGCGGCGGAACTCCCGATCTAGGTTTCTTTTCGGGGGTTTCTGTATTTATAGGAGTTTTTGGCGTCGGGGACAGGTCAAGGGGGTCCATGAGGCGACGGCAAGGTAGGGGGCGCGCCCTAGGGGGGCGCGCCTCCCACCCTTGTGGTCGCCTCGGGACTCCTCTATGGTATCTTTTCACTCCAGTATTTATTATATTTTCCAAAAATATTCTCCGTAAATTTTCAGCTCATTCCGAGAACTTTTATTTCTGCACAAAAAACGACACCACGGCAGTTCTGTTGAAAACAGCGTCAGCCCGGGTTAGTTCTAATAAAATCATACCAAAAACATATAAAATTGTTGTAAACATGGCATGAATACTTCATAAATTATAGATACGTTGGAGACGTATCAGGGAGGAAGATAGAACTTGATGAGGTTGTTGAACCTTTACTTCAACCAGAGAGTAGCGCAACACAGAAAGATGTTTCTGTGGCACCTAAGTCAGTTGAAGAGGAAGCTAATGATGATGATCATGAAGCTTCGGATCAAGTTACCATCGAACCTCGTAGGCCGACAAGGGTACATACAGCTCCAAGGGTACATACAGCTCCTGAGTGGTACGGTAACCCTGTCTTAGAGGTCATGTTGTTGGACAATGGTGAACCTACGAGCTATGGAGAAGCGATGGTGGGCCTGGATTCCGACAAATGGTTAGAGGCCATGAAATCTGAGATGGGATCCATGTATGAAAACAAAGTATGGACTTTGGAAGTATTACCTGAAGGGCGAAAGGCCATTCAGAATAAATGGATCTTCAAGAAGAAGACGGACGCGGACGGTAATGTCACAGTCTATAAAGCTCGACTTGTGGCAAAGGGGTTTTCACAAGTTCAAGGAGTTGACTACGATGAGACTTTCTCACCCGTAGCGATGCTTAAGTCCTTCAGAACCATGTTGGCAATAGCTGCATTTTTCGATTATGAAATATGGCAGATGGACGTCAAAACAGCGTTCCTTAATGGTTTCCTTAAGGAAGAGTTGTATATGATGCAACCGAAAGGTTTTGTCGATCCAGGGAATGCGTGTGCAAACTCCAGCGATCCATTTATGGACTGGTGCAAGCATCTCGGAGTTGGAATCTTCGCTTTGATGAGGTGATCAAAGCGTTTGGGTTTATACAAGTTTTTGGAGATTCTTGTATTTACAAAAAAGTGAGTGGGAGCTCTATAGCATTTCTAATATTATATGTGGATGACATATTGCTGATTGGAAACAATATAAAACTTTTGGAAAACGTGAAGGATATTTGAACAAGAGTTTTTCAATGAAGGACCTAGGAGAAGTTGCTTTCATATTAGGCATCAAGATCTATAGAGATAGATCGAGACGCTTAATAGGACTTTCACAAAGCACATACCTTGATAAGATTTTGAAGAAGTTCAAAATGGATCAGTCCAAGAAGGGGTTCTTGCCTGTTTTGCAAGGTGTGAAGTTGAGTCAGACTCAATGCCCAGCGACTACAGAGGATAGAGGAAAGATGAGTGTCATCCCATATGCTTCTGCCATAGGCTCTATCATGTATGCGATGCTGTGCACAAGACCGGATGTCAGCCTTGCCATAAGTATGGCCGGAAGGTTTCAAATTTATCCAGGAAGGGGGGGGGGGGGGGGGGGGGGGGGGGGGGGGGGGGGGGGGGGGGGGGGGGGGGGGGGGGGGGGGGGGGGGGGGGGGGGGGGGGGGGGGGGGGGGGGGGGGGGGGGGGGGGGGGGGGGGGGGGGGGGGGGGGGGGGGGGGGGGGGGGGGGGGGGGGGGGGGGGGGGGGGGGGGGGGGGGGGGGGGGGGGGGGGGGGGGGGGGGGGGGGGGGGGGGGGGGGGGGGGGGGGGGGGGGGGGGGGGGGGGGGGGGGGGGGGGGGGGGGGGGGGGGGGGGGGGGGGGGGGGGGGGGGGGGGGGGGGGGGGGGGGGGGGGGGGGGGGGGGGGGGGGGGGGGGGGGGGGGGGGGGGGGGGGGGGGGGGGGGGGGGGGGGGGGGGGGGGGGGGGGGGGGGGGGGGGGGGGGGGGGGGGGGGGGGGGGGGGGGGGGGGGGGGGGGGGGGGGGGGGGGGGGGGGGGGGGGGGGGGGGGGGGGGGGGGGGGGGGGGGGGGGGGGGGGGGGGGGGGGGGGGGGGGGGGGGGGGGGGGGGGGGGGGGGGGGGGGGGGGGGGGGGGGGGGGGGGGGGGGGGGGGGGGGGGGGGGGGGGGGGGGGGGGGGGGGGGGGGGGGGGGGGGGGGGGGGGGGGGGGGGGGGGGGGGGGGGGGGGGGGGGGGGGGGGGGGGGGGGGGGGGGGGGGGGGGGGGGGGGGGGGGGGGGGGGGGGGGGGGGGGGGGGGGGGGGGGGGGGGGGGGGGGGGGGGGGGGGGGGGGGGGGGGGGGGGGGGGGGGGGGGGGGGGGGGGTATGATCGTATCAAGTTTATTGCTATCATTTTCTGCATGTTAAGTATATGTTCCTATGACCATGAGATCGTGCAACTCACTGACATCGGAGGAGTACCTTGTGTGTATCAAACATCGCGACGTAACTGGGTGACTATAAAGGTGCTCTATAGGTATCTCCGAGGGTGTCTGTTGAGTTGGCATGGATCAAGACTGGGATTTGTCACTCCATATGACGGAGAGGTATCTCAGGGCCCACTCAGTAATACAACATCACAATGAGCTTGCAAGCAATGTGACTAATGGGTTAGCCACAGGATCTTGTATTATGGAACGAGTAAAGAGACTTGCCGGTAACGAGATTGAACTAGGTATGGTGATACCGACGATCGAATCTCGGGCAAGTAACATACCGATAGACAAAGTGAACTGCATACGGGATTATCTGAATCCTTAACATCGAGGTTCGACCGATAAAGATCTTCGTAGAATATGTAGGAACCAATATGGACATCCAGGTCCCGCTATTGGTTATTGGCCGTAGAGGTGTCTCGGTCATGTCTGCATAGTTCTCGAACCCGCAGGGTCTACACACTTAACGTTTGGTGACGATATAAGTATAGTTGAGTTGTTATGGTGGTAACCGAAGGTTGTTCGGAGTCCCATATGAGATCCCGGACGTGACGAGGAACTACGTAGTGGTCCGGAGGTGAAGATTGATATAAAGGATGAAGGGTATCGGAGTCCGGAAGTGTTCCGGGGGTACCGGTTGTCGCCAGGGGAACCGAAAGGGGTTTCGGGGGCCCCGACAAGTGTTGGGGGCCTCATGGGCCAGGGGAAGTGAGCACAATAGCCCACTAAGAGGCTGTGCGCCCCCTCACTCCATCCCACGATCACTAGGAGGGTGGTATGCCCCCCAGGGCTGCCTCCCCCTTGCTTGGGGGGCAAGCCACCTGGGGGGCTACCCAAACCCTAGGTGCCCCATCTATGGGCCGCCGCCCCCCTGGGGGAAACCCTAGGGGCGCCCCCCTCCTCCCTTCCCTCTATATATAGAGGGGTAGAGGGAGGGCAGCCGCACCCATCTATGCCACGGTGCCGCCCTCCCTTTCCCCTGTAGTTCCTCTCTCTCTCTCCGCGTAGCTTAGCGAAGCTCTGCTGAGATTGCTCCACCACCACCGCCGCCACGCCGTCGTGCTGCCGGAGGACTCGACCTACTACTTCACCATCGCTCGCTGGATCGAGGAGGTGAAGGTGTCATCAAGCCGTATGTGTGTTGAACGCAGAGGTGTCGTCCGTTCGGCGCTTGGATCGGGAGATCGTGGACGGATCATGATTGGACCGCGAAGACATTCGACTACATCAACCGCATTTCTCAACGCTTTCGCTTAGTGATCTACAAGGGTATGTAGATGCAATCTCTCCTCTCGTAGATGTTCATCTCCTAGATTGATCTTGGTGAGCGTAGGAATTTTTTCGTTTCCTATGCAACGTTCCCCATCATAAATGACCTGAAAATTGATGGAGAATTATTTTGGAATATATAAAAAATATTGGCGAAAGAATCAACAGAACGGTGTCCACCAGGCAGCCACAAGCCTGGGAGGCGCCCCCCTAGGGCGCGCCCCCGAGCTTATGGGGCCCCTGGCAGGCCTCCGAAGCCCATCTTCTGTTATATGGTGCCATTTGACCTGGAAAAATTGGAAGAAAGGTTTTGGGACGAAGCACCGCCGTCTCGAGGCGGAATTTGGGCAGGAGCACTTTTGCTCTCCGGCGGAGCGATTCCGCCGGGGATACTTCCCTCCGGGAGGGGAAAATCGAAGCCATCGTCATTACCAACGATCCTCTCATCGTGAGAGGACCAATCTTCATCAAAATCTTCACCAGCACCATCTCATCTCAAACCTAGTTCATCTCTTGTATTTAATCTTTGTCTCAAAACCTCAGATTGGTACATGTTGGTTGCTAGTAGTGTTGATTACATCTTGTAGTTGATGCTAGTTGGTTTATTTGGTGGAAGATTATATGTTCAGATCCTTAATGATTTTCAATACCCCTCTGATCTTGAACATGAATATGATTTGTGAGTAGTTACTTTTGTTCTTGAGGACATGGGAGAAGTCTTGTTATAAGTAATCATCTGAATTTGGTATTCGTTCGATATTTTGATGATATGTATGTTGTGATTCTCTTAGTGGTGTTATGTGAACGTCGACTACATGACACTTCACCATCTTTGGGCCTAAGGGAAGGCATTGTGGAGTAGTAATTAGATGACGTGTTGCTAGAGTGACAGAAACTTAAACCCTAGTTTATGCGCTATTCCGTAAGGGGCTGATTTGGATCCATATGTTTCATGCTATGGTTAGATTTATCTTAATTCTTCTTTCGTAGTTGCGGATGCTTGCGAGAGGGGTTAATCATAAGTGGGAGGCTTGTTCAAGTAAGAACAACACCCAAGCACCGGTCCACCCACATATCAAATTATCAAAGGAACGAACGCGAATCAAACAAACATGATGAAAATGACTAGATGAAATTCCCATGTGTCCTCAAGAACGCTTTACTTGCTATAAGAGAAAGTTCCGCTTGTCATTTGCTATAAAAAAGGATTGAGCTACCTTGCTGCACCTTAGTTACTATTTCTACTTGTCACTCGTTACAAATTACCTTGCTATCAAACTATCTGTTACCGATAATTTCAGTGCTTGCAAAAAATACCATGCTGAAAACTGCTTGTCATTCCCTTCTGCTCCTCGTTGGTTCGACACTCTTATTTATCAAAAGGACTATGATTGATCCCTTATATTTGTGGGTCAGTGCTACTTGTGAGTTGCGTTGGGATTTCCTCGAAGAGAAGAGGATGATGCAGTACAGTATCCCGGTTAGGAATAATGTTCTCCTCGCTGTATCCCGATTCCATTGGTGCGCCTTTCGTTGAAGGAGAGGGCCCTGGAGCCGTGTCTCCGGCGGGTCTTTCGGGATCCGTTCAATTTAGATTTTCATGGATCTGTATGGATTTAGACGGCTTGGTCTTCAGAGTTTCTACATGCCTGATCAATGTTTCTGTCTTCGGGGTGGCAGTTTGCTTTGCGTATCGTAGCCGCCGGCGCCTCCTGGTCTGCATCAACGATTTCTCAGTCGTTGCTTCTACAAGCTCTTGGTTTTCAAAAAGTTTACTCAGCCAAGGCAGAGGCCTAGAGGCGGCATCAAGCTATGCTCACAACAGCCGCCGGTGGATGCACGAGGAAGAAGACTTGAACACCCATGAATTTGAATGTTTTTCTATTTTTTTTGTGTAAGGTGTGTTTGTATGTAGCTGTGATACTTAACATATAACATTAGGCCTTTTCTAAAAAAATATTGCAGCAGATTGTAGTATGCACAATTCCCCTAATGGAGTAGAATAAATTAAGCACAACACTGTCCAACAATCGTAAGCTGAACATGTAAAAAATACAGATAGAGAAAGAGAAAAAGGCGCCTCACGTGTCAGGTCGCAGTCGTCTCCTCTCCTCTGTACCCCACCTCGCCGTCTCCACCGTGCTCCTCCCACCCCGCCGCCCCCCTTGCGACCACCAACGTGCCGCCCCGTGCTCCTCCCGACGCACTTCCTCCCGCCCTGCTGCCACGCCCCCACCCACCATCCAACTCTCCACGTCCCCTCCGCCGCCCTCCTCAACAACAACCCCAATTGCGGCACGACGGTGATACAGCGGCGACGGCGTGCTCGAGCGGCGACTGCGACGACGGCATCGGAAGACACGCGTGGTACGCTGCTCCTGTCCCGCGCCTTTAGCGAATCGAACAGCGAGGGGGGGGGGGGGGGGGGGGGGGGGGGGGGGGGGGGGGGGGGGGGGGGGGGGGGGGGGGGGGGGGTTCGACGACGGCCTACCGAATCCGGTCATTACGAACCGAAGCTGATCCCTTCACTGACGCGTTCTCCTTCTCCTGTTTTTGTTCATCCAGGATTTCTGGTGCGCGCTCCCTCTGAATGGCAGACCTCACGGACATGGGCTGCTGCAGCTGTTTCAGTTTCCTAAGGAAGCCCAGCGTGAAGGTAGGTCGACCTCGGGACACTGATGGCATGTTGTCGAAAGATTTGTTGAAGCGCCAGACTAGTGAAGATTTTGATGGGAGCTTCTACACTGGAGATGATCCTGACTTGAGCTTTTACAATGGGGATGGCATTGATAGAAGCTTCTTTAATGGTGATGATCCCGATAGAAGTTTCTATGAAAGAGATGGTACTGATTATAATCACGAAAGTGACGACGAGCCCCCACGGAAGAGGTCTGAAGACATTATTCTGACAAGGGCTCAAAGCGGCTTTGCATGTAGAGAAAGCCTGGTTAAGGAGACTAAAAAAGTTGTTCGCTCGGAGGTACCATCTTGTTAGACATCAATTTCTACCAGTATCTTTCTACTCGCGTCTATCGAAAAAATCTGTCTAGGCAACACTTAAAAAGTCTATGCACGAGCCAGTTCAATTTCTATTAAGGAATCGTGTCTTAAGTTTATCTTGTTGAGAAGTAGAAGTACTCTCTCTTTCCTTTTACTTGCGATTTGCTTCGCTTTCAGAATTAATGAGTCATTATGTCTGTTTTTGCTCGTCACTTCATGATTGTGTTGATTATTTGTCTGACGTTGTTAAAATTATAAATGGACTCTTATATTGCTTTCCAATATGAAGAACGAAAACCAGTTACAGGAGTTACCCTAAGAATTTTAAAAAATCTTTGGAAAACGAAGATGCATCTTCCTTTTGTTACCTAAAATGTAGATTGTGCCCATACATTTTATGCTTGCATTTATTTTTGTATTTATACATCTTATAGTGTTGCATGGTCCATAATTATGGAAACCAGATTCTGTTAGCAGTTTTACTATAAAACTTGCAAAGGTGGCTAGTTCAGGTTATTGGATCATTTATACAAATTGCCTCGATTGAACTGAATTGAACTTGGTTAAACTGGCCATGGCCCTCAAGTAAATTGATCACGTTGGACTTCGTTAAAGTCCACCGCACACAAAGTTCAATCAAACGCCTCTGTGACGGCTAATGATTTTAACTGTCATCTGCTAGTACAAAGCAACACACCTAATCCACTGTCTGGCTTTGATTCTTATTTTCTTTATTTTTGGAATGGCTAGCCATTAATCCTCTTATTGATAACGATTGATAATTGACCTAGTTTTAGCACCAATGTGTTCTAAGCAAGCAAAAGTAATAACATGTGCTCCGCTGGAACTAATCTGTAGCATTCATGTAAACCATATACTACCTCCGTCCCGAATTACTTGTCTTAGATTTGTCTAGTACGGAATTACTTGTCTTAGATTTGTCTAGATACGGATGTACTAGACAAATCTAAGACAAGTAATTCGGGACGGAGGGAGTATTATTTTAAACTCAGTGTACTTGGTGACCACTGTTCTGACCGGTGATCTAAGACTGTGACCAAGTTTTTTTTTTGCTATGCCATGGCCGTTGCATGTCTAGTGAAGAGTCGAGGAGCTGCGTGAGAGCATTTACCTTTTGCACTGAGCTGTATAATAACTCTCTCCTTTTGGCATGTTTAGGACGATCTTGGCAATAAGATGATCAATCAGTATGTTCACCTGGGCAAGATCGGTGCTGGAAGCTATGGCAAAGTGGTAAGACCGCTTAAATGTGCTATCAATGAACTTCACTGAGTAGCTAGCTGATTCCTTTCCTTTTCTCTTTGCTTCTAAAAAGGTTCTATACCGAAACATTGAAGATGGGGGGGGGGGGGGGGGGGGGGGGGGGGGGGGGGGGGGGGGGGGGGGGGGGGGGGGGGGGGGGGGGGGGGGGGGGGGGGGGGGGGGGGGGAGTCTTTCGACTTTACTTTGTGCCCCTTGCGCACAGTGCTATGTCTAGTTGATATAGTTGTAGATTTTTCCTTGTTATTTCAGGTGCTGAATAAACCTCACATGATGAAAGTACGTGTCGTACGGTCAGAAACCGCCATGACAGATGTTATTCGGGAAGTGAGTAACAAGAGTATTTGTCTGTATAACACATGTGACTCCACAATTTTGTTATGGCATGTGCAAAGTTTTCTGAGAAAGTACTCATGTGGGCTTTAGAAGATATTAACCCTACATGATCTATCGCACATAAGTTAACCAAGCTGGTCATGCCCACTGATTACTATCTGTTTAGCACATCTCAGTAAGAAAACTCAAAATTGCTTTGTTTCCAGATATTGCTTCCTCTGCGAACACCCACTATCACCACTTCATAGCATATGGAGAATGTGTCTGTCGTAGATCAAGAATGCATTTATCTGAAAAATAAGTTAGCAATGACATATATGTGCAGTGCAATTTTTGCTGTGGCGAGCAGTCAAGAACATCACTAATCCATTCCCCTGGCTACTGACAAGCAGTTAAATGCCGCATTCTAAGTGCAATAGAAGCGTTTTAGCATAATACATATTACAGAACACATGTATTTTTTGTTTATTTCGAAATTACCTGTTCCTATTTTTCTTCACTTCAACTCCATTGGCTGTCTGATATTCATCGAGGAAGCTGCATTTTAGCAAATTTTCCTTTAGATGTTCCAATGTGTTAAATAGATGACCATTACCTCTATATAGGTGGTCTAAAGATTCAATTCTCTTTTTTGTCGCAGAAGCATGTGATTAGTAGCACTAGCCAAATAGCATAATTTTTGCATATATAATAATTTTACATGAGATAAACTGTGTTATTCATTTTCCTCTTTATTGCATTGGTGACAGGTATCCCTCATGAAAATGCTGAGTCATCCCAATATCGTAAATCTCATTGAGGTGATTGATGATCCAAACTCAGATAAATTCTACATGGGTATTTATTGACGCTCTCATTGTTTTGCTTTATTGTTCCATTAGGACATTATTTTAGCAGGCTAGTTGGCATGTGCCAATATTTTATACGATTGCAATTTACTCTTTACCCTTTTTATTGCCAGTTCTTGAGTATGTGGAAGGAAAAATTGTGTGGGATAAAGGTTTAGGAGAAGCTACTTGCAGAAAGTACTTGCGGGACATTATTTCTGGTGTTATGTATCTTCACTCTCATGTAAGATTCAGTCCTCTTAATTCTTTTCACTAATAACTAGTTCATGATGGTGACTCATGTGCTAAAAATAATTTAGTGTCCGTGTCACTACCCATTAGCATAGCAATTTCAAAAGAGATATTTGAGGAGCTCTAAGTTTGTATGGCAACAGACATATTGTGTGAACTGTGAAGTAGATGAGCAAGCTCACATACTGGCACAAATTATCTCAGCAGGCAGATTTTACTCTTACCCCATATTTGCCTTGGCTACTCACCGAGTTTTTCTGTCCTTGGGCCACTTGATTGTACCGAGAAACAATAGCTTGGGTTTGTAAATCCATGCTCACGTGACTCACACCATGTTTTAGTAAGGATCATAGGTTGTTTCGAAAAGTTTGCATAACATGTCTCGATTTTTCGCTTCTTAAGTAGTTGCTTATTGATGTTTCCCGTTCCCCTATTTTCTCATATTTATATGTGCTTGCTATTCATGTCTTATGTTATTCATTTTCACTGTGTTATATTCTTCCAGCTTGATAGAAACACCTAATTTTCTTGTTTTTATACACAGAACATTATTCATAGCGATATTAAGCCGGATAATCTCTTGGTCACAAGTACTGGCAATGTGAAGATAGGGGACTTCAGTGTTAGCCAGATTTTTGAGGTGGTTTATTTATCTTGTAATTTTTTGTGTTCCAGTAATTTTGTTCTCACTCCAGGTCAAAGGTTTTTTTAGTTGAATGACCCCAAAATGGGACAAGGCCTAGTGTGTGGTTTTTATTGACCTGTTCTAAAAAATGGTATAATACTGAGATTCAAAGTTTGTACCTTATAAAGCCAGGATTGCATACTTGAATAATATCTTCACTTCCTGCCTTCATGAGAATTTGGAAGATTATTCGAGTAGACATTAACTCTGATGATTCAGTGTTTTGAACTATTTTAGTAGGCCCACATTTTTTGATAGAGGGCTGATTACGTATTATATTTCATTATCTTCAACTGAACAAGTATTCGTGCCAAAAAATGTATGTCTTTTGAGGCAAATTTTCAGGATTGTCGAGCCTCGTACCACAGTGCTTTACTGATCTTCCGTACTTGACTACATTGCAGGATGATGATGATATGCTTCGGAGATCTCCGGGCACTCCTGTTTTCACTGCACCGGAGTGCTGTCAAGGTACGGTTACATGAGTACGGTTTGAGTTGTAAAAGCAGCATGCATAATCAGCCAATTACCAAACTATCTACAGTACAACAGTCCGTGTTATTTTTTTAATATTGATTAGCATGGTACTTTAGATGTTCCACACCTAAATGATTGCACAATTAAAGATAAACAAATCCATAGGAATGAGGCCACCACTGAAGCAACCAAAGCTTGGGTTACCAGTGTGATGCCAATGTATAAAAATAAAAATGCAACGACTCCGGTTCCTTTGCCATTGCTTCGAAGTACCAGATGTTCCCTGGCCATTGGCAGTAGCTGCTAAATACGATGAACCATTTTCTGTTTCTTCCACTGCAGGTTCAGCTTACCATGGTAGAGCGTCTGATACATGGGCAGTCGGTGTTACTCTGTATTGTATGATTACTGGGCGCTATCCATTTCTAGGAGAAACTTTGCAGGAAACATACGACAAGGTGCATACATATATTCTTCCCTTCTCCTCTTGATTTACCTGTGGCAGAAAACTCACCAAAGTCACTGCTGTCGAATAGATTGTCAATGACCCAGCGGATATACCAAGTAACGTGAGCCCCCAACTTGTTGATTTGCTGGAAAGGCTTCTCTGCAAAGGTTTGTTTCCAAAGAAGTGTTTCCCCCCTTCATCCTATTGTTTTGATAATATTGCAGGATGTGCTCTATTAATGGCGTTCCTTGTATTGACACTCTTGGTTTTGTTGCAGATCCAGGAGACCGTATCACCCTGGAAGCTGCGGCTGCGCATCCTTGGGTCGCCGGCGACGAGGGGCCAGTCCCCGAATACATGTGTAGATGTGGTTTTGGCCGCAGGAAGAGAAATGGTTCACAAGAAGCGGTACAATAACACAAAGAGTCGTTCAGAACCAGTTGTTGGGTGGTGTAGTGTAGTGTAGATAACTGATCAAAGCGAAAACTGGCGAGACGGATGACGACTGATGTGTTTCTCTCTTTCCTCTTTTTCCTTTTGCGTTGGTTTGGTGGCTTGGTGCTCGGCTGAATTTTTTGGGTACATAATAGAGTGCAATCTGGTTCCCCGTTCAGTTCCTTTTTTTTTTTTTGCAGACCTGCGTATTCCATTAAGCTGTAGAAAGGGAGTACAACACAGGGAACAAACACAGGATCACACCGGAAACAACCAGAAGGGACACCTGTCCCGGCACTACAGCAGAGAAGACCCCCCAGAAAGCAAAAAATACAACGAGGTCCCTGGGATCCTCAGAGCCGAACCAAGCCATCAGCCGTCGTTCTCCGTCACCGCCGAAGCGCTTGCCAGTCGAGGACGCCGGCCACCAACAAACCTGAGTCAAGAGCCGCCTCATAGCAAAGATGCGTTGAAGACCGAAGAAGAGGCCTGCCGCATAGCAGCAGAGCACACACCGATAGAGCTCGTCGGCCGGGAGCAACCCGGGGACGCCTCTGACCCTGGTTCCCGCCGCCGGAGCGGCACAAGGCCACCAGATCCACAGCCGCAAAACCACAGCCCGAGCGCCGGACGGGCCTCTCCTCTGGAACCTCCGGGCAAACTGCACCTGTACATGGGCGCCACCACCACAGCAGCGGAGCCACACCTCACTGGCCCCCCACCGACGCCAGGGCACACGTCGCCGGGACGGCAAGGCCGGAGGACAAAATCCCACCGCGTGGACGTCGCTGCCGCCACGGCGACCACAAAAAGGGAACCAAATCCCACCCGATCCGTAGATCAGAGGGACACCAGAGCCACCAGCTACCCGACGCCACCAAAGAAGGTACCGCCGCGGAGGGGGGAGAACGGTGGCAACCTTATTCCGACGCGGCATCGAACCCTCCACCAAATCGACGCCCCTGGGAACACCTACCCTACTAATCACACGCTTCAGGCATGGATCCAAGGTTCCCCCACTCTCCCGGCGCCAGCGCAGCGACCGGAGAGGGAGAGGACCGTCGGTCCAGCCGTCGGCGGAGCGAGGGACCAAGGGGAACTTTTCTTTCGCCTCTCCGACCACTGTAGCACGGGGAGGAGAAAGAGAGCCCGTTCAGTTCCTTCTTTCTGTATGTACGTACGATAAACATCATTGCAAAGCTTATACGCCTTACATTGTTGTGTGTGTTGCATGTGCCATTTCTTGAATCCAATATACTCCCTCCGTTCGTAAATATAAGTCTTTTTAGAGATTTCAATAAGGACATCATAACATCATACGGATGTATATGGACGTATTTTAGAGTGTAGATTCACTCATTTTACTCTGTACGTGGTTTATATTGGAATCTCCAAGAAAGACTTGTATTTAGGAACTGAGGGAGTAGTGAACATTCAAAAGAGAGAAGGACATTGCATCTTCCTTTGTGAAGGTGCTCTGTTTTTATTTGGTGAGCAAATGGTGGCTATCATCCATGAGGCTAGCAGGCTACGTACTGTATTTTTGAAGTAATGTGACCTGAATGGCCAAAGGTTATGACATGTGCAAGGTGGTGTAAAATCCACTCTGTGTGAAGACAAATCTCTCTCCCCTGAATTCTGGGCATGCTACCTATAGCTCGCCCGGACAAACCATGGAGAAGGCAGAAAATCATGATATACGATTACGCCAAGTTCTCGATCATAATTGCACTGACTGCAGCTATTGGTTGGGCAGGCAAATGCCAAGTTCCGACAACAAGTGCAATTTGCTTGTGGTTTATTCTCATTTGAGTCATTTCCCCTGTTAAATCACAAACAGAGTGGACATCAGTTTAGATGTGACATAGATGTGTTCTAGACAGACCATCAACAAAAGTGTGTTAAGCGTCTCAAACCTCTGTCAACCATTTTTCTAAAAAACAAGATCGCTAATTAGGTGGTCCGATCGGTCTCGCTTTCTCGCCCCGTCCCTTCTGGCGCGTCTGCCTGCCGTCCCCAACATTTCGCCGAGCGACCAAAAACTACTACCCAACGTCCCAACCCGAGAGAGAAAGGTCCTCCTCGTCGTCCTCGGCTCCACCAATCACTCTCGCGTCAAAGAAAAAAGAGAGGGGCGCACATCTCCGTCTCCGCCCTCCCCTCCTCTCCCTCCGCGTCTCCCTCCGCTCCCGATCTGCACTGCGTCGCGGCCGCGGCGACGACCCCTCCATGATCTGACCGCATTGCCGCCGCGGTAACCCGATGGAGGCGCTCAACGAGCTCTGCGACCTGGTGGCCGCGCACCCGGATCTCCTCCTCGCCGACAAGCTCACCTGGCTCTCCTCCCGCTGCGCGCCGCCCGCCTCGCCCTCCTCCGCCCCGCAGCGCGCGTCCCGGGCGCACCTCCACTCCCTCCTCGCCCTCGCGCGCCTCCTCCCCGCGGGCGCCCCCGCCGGCGGCCCGCCCCCGCCCCCGCTCATCGCCTTCCTCGCCTCCCGCGCCTTCCTCTCGCCGGCCTTCTGGCCGCAGTCCTTCGCGCCCGCGCCCTTCCTCGCCAAGCTCCTCCCCCTCCTCGCCGCCGCGCCCGCCTCCCCCGCCCTCTCCTCCGCGCTCTCCGCCGCGCTCCTCGCCGCGCTCGACGCCGCCGACCCCGCCTCCGCGCCGCTCGCCCGGGCCTTCCTCTCCGCCGCGGCCGCCAAGCCCCCACAGCTCCTCCCCGCCGATACCGCGCCCGTCGCCCAGCGGCTCTTCCTCGAGTTCCCTGGCTCCGACGAGGCCCCGCCCAGGGCCAAGGGGAAGGGGGAGGACGCGGCGGGAGAAGAGAATGGAGGGATCAAGGAAGCGGTGCAGAGGTTCGAGGGGGAGGAGATCGAGGCCCTCGAGCGTAAGGAGGTCGCCTTCAGGCTCATCGTTCAGATGCTCGGGGGCGAGGGCGGCCTGGAGGCCGACAAGGTTGCCAAGGTCAGGAATGCTGCCGCATGGCAGGTCCGTTCGCTCACGGATTTTCTCAAGGTGAGGCGGTGTCTTCTCTTCTCTCCCTTCATCTGTATATCGCCTGTCGGTGTCTGCATTCGCATTTGCGCATGTACATGTGTGAGGTAGATGTTTGCTTGCTGTCTGATCATGCTTGAGGTGATGGCTGGCAGATTAGGAAGCGGGACTGGAAGGAGCAGGGTGCACAACTGAGGGTGAGGATAAACACCAAATTATCGTGTTGCCAAGCTGCGGTGGTGGTTCTGGTCCGGAGTGTCTCGGCCTTGGAAGCTGATAGCAAAGCTTCCAAGGATATGCTTCAGCAGACTCTTGCTTGGTTCATCGAAGCCACCAAGTCGTGCATCCTCTCATCCTGGCGAAAACTCAAGATTTGTGAGGAGCTCTTTTGCGCTCTGCTCAATGGGATCAGCCAGATAACAGTCTCGCGTGGGGGCCAGCTCCTGCCGGTTCTGCTGATTCCCTTGAAACCGCTTGTTGTCAGCACATGTTCGCAGGTATGTTGGTCTCATGCTTCTCTTGTTTGGACTACTGATTTTTTTATGGAGGTGTTGCCTAATGTGAAATCAATCATTCCCTTGCAGGCTGACATGACGGGCTGTAGCCCTGGCGCTTTGTTCGAGGCAGTGGTGAAGTTGAGCTGTGAGATCATAGAGTTTGGCTGGACAAAGGATAGGGCTCTAGTTGACACATTCATTATGCGATTAGCTGCATATGTTCGTGAACGGAATGATTATGAGGAAGAGGTATTCTTCTTAATTTTTTGTCACCACATGAAAATTCCATGCCCTAGTAAGGTTTCCTGCAACCCTTAGGGCAGACCCGCACAAGCCAACCTTACTTGATGTCACTTTGCGCAAAGATGCTTAAAATTGTTGTCAATCAGCATGTGTCAAGTCACATAAAATGCTTGGCCATGCCAGCACATTGAAGAACCGAGAACTGAAAAGCGATGTTTTCTGAACTTATCACCTCAGCAAACAGCTACTCCCTCCGTTCCTAAATATAAGTCTTTCTAGAGATTTCAATATGAACTACATACGGATGCATATAGACGTAGTTTAGAGTGTAGATTCACTTATTTTGCTCCGTATGTAGTCCATATTGGAATCTCTAGAAAGACTCATATTTAGGAACGGAGGGAGTAGAAGGTCATGCATTTGCATTTGGTGCTCTCAGACCGCCGTAAAATCTTCAAAAATGTCAAGATACTACGATGCATCATTTGTACAGTTATAACTCTGTTTACCTTTTCTGTATTTGGGTTAGACTAGACAATATTAATGCTATCTTCTTTCCTATGAGGCCATAAACTTCTTTATGTTGTGGTAGATTCATGACCTGTGAGTTTTCAATTAATCTTTCCATGTGCTCTATACCAGTCCAAAAATTAGTATTGTTTCTTTACATAGCGTGTTGTCCATACTTTTTTCATTTTGACTGCCAATATTCATGGTTGTATGGTAGTGAAAATAATAGCAGATTTATTATTAGGAAAGTGATTTTAATCACGAACATTCTGGTGTCATTTTCTTGTGGAAAGTTGTCAATCTAGATATTAATATATATGGCACTGGTCATGTTAAAGAAGTTTTTACCTGTAACTCTTCTTTCTGAACTGGAGGGGGTAATACTAATATGCCTACCAGATAAACTTTTATTCTGATAACCTGGATTCTCCTCATTCACTAAGATGAAAGATAACGAGAAGGCAATATCAGTAGTAGGTTTGCATGGCTTTCATAAAACTCCAACCACTTATTCTGTTTGCGGTAAAACTCCAACCACTTATGTTTTGTTCCTTTTTCTTCCAAATTTAGGCTCATGGGTGTTTTAGTGCTGTAAGCAAATAAATGGATAGTCATATAACCTTCTGCTAATTTAATCCAACCGCAGAAATCTGGAAGCACCCATCCTTAATTTATTTCAACCTAGTAATAGTATGCTGCATTATTTGGGTACATGGAGAAAGTTGCAGCGTAATCACCTGATGTGTTGGTAGGTTATATATCAAGACAATGTTCCCCATGGTATCAGAATAATTTCCAGCAGCAAGCAGAACAAGCTACATGATCTTTGTTTTGATTTTGCTAGTCGAGTCTTTTGCGATGGATCTAGCACATTTTGGAATATCTCTTCATACCAGAGTCACAGATACATGATATGGCAGATTACAAGCACCATAGTTCTGCCTATTACTTTATTTTACTGTTGAGGGCGGGTCATTCTGAAATTTAAATTCATGGAACTTGGAAAATGTGTTCTATACAAAAATTAAGCTTCCCTGCTGCCGTCAGTCTTCCTTTATGGAACTTACACTGGCTAATTGTAGCGACTAAAGATATGCATCACGGTAGCATGATTAACTGTCAATTGCTGGTTGTTTACTGAGGCGTGAATCTATTGCAGGATGGTAAAGGAAAAGACACAGTTCCGGTGATGCGACTTAATGTAGTACGCCTTCTGGCTGAGTTGTGTGTATGCTTGAAAAGATGGGAAGTTGTAGACATGATCTTGCCCCTTTTCATTGAACATCTAGAGGAGGGTGACGCTTCATCTCCAAGTTTATTGCGTCTAAAAGTATGGAATTTTGTCTCTTACCCATTAACATACTTACCATGTGTCACTTTTGATGATATTGTTTCAAGTTTAAGCAAAAGCATTTATGGTAATCAATTAATTTAAACTACTGCAGTTGTTAGATGCAATATCTCGTGTGGCATGCTTGGGTTTTGAAAAATCATACCGTGAGAGCATTGTATTGATGACAAGAAGCTACCTGGATAAGGTTAAAGCTGTAGGAGCTGCAGAGAACAACACATTGCCATCAGAAGCAACAGCTGAGCGAACAGAGGTCTGTGATGGGTCCAATAAGAAATTTACATTATATACTATCATAGAGTTGTAATTTTGATTCATGTTCCATGCTAACTGTGTCAACAAAATTCTAGACTCTTCCTGCAGGTTTCTTACTTGTTGCTTCCAACCTCACTAGCACAAAACTCAGATCTGATTATCGTCATAGGCTGTTGTCTCTGTGCTCTGATGTGGGGCTAGCCGCTGAATCTAAAAGTGGGAGGTGAGATGCTTTGTCATCAATCTTATTTTTCTATTCTTAAGCTAAAATATATCTTGTTTCTGAGTCTTGAATGATGTACAGTTGTACACACTTTTTGCTGGGCGCCAATATGTTTTCTTGTATGTTTGAAGTTGTAAATCAAGACAGTTCTAGAGTTCAGGGTTGAAAACTGGACTTAAGGGAGAGTTTCCAGTTGAAAAAGTGGACCTTTTTCAAGTCAAATAACACCTATTATGGACTGGAGGTTGTATTTCTTAGATTGTGATATACTTAACTCTCCATGGTGTGAATGAACGAACAGTCATGAGTGTCTGTCTCTGTGTTCATTTGTGCTTTTGTACGAGTTTCCTAGGATTTTATTTTTGTTTTCTGGTTTAAATGCCACAGTTTGTTTTCTGGTTTAAATGCCAGTGTTTTTTTGCTAGACTCTGTACATCGAGTATACACTTTCTACAGGTATTTTGTTTTGTAAATATGTTTTACGTGCCATCTTGATTTTAATTTTGGACTGGAGCTGTAGGGACCCTCACCTCTTGAAAATAGAAGAGTCTGAAGGAAACAATCTAGCCCTTGTAGCTTTCCCTGTGAAGGTTAAATGGCTCTCATGTAAAATTATAAATCCATCTACTAGTTTGTAATACTAACGTTGTATCACCTGATTCTGTACGTGGTATTCTTTTCTTGTACCCTCTTCATTCATCATACACAATTTTATTTCATCTCTTATGCTTGTGCTAGTTAACTGTCCGTGCTTACTGTAATTGTCATTGCTGTAGGAGTGGTGCTGATTTGATGGGCCCGTTACTTCCTGCGGTTGCTGAAATATGTTCAGATTTTGATCCAGTGTCCTCTGTCGAGCCATCTCTATTGAAATTGTTTCGCAACCTGTGGTTCTATATTGTCTTGTTTGGGTTAGCTCCTCCGATACAGAACAACCAGGCATCTACAAAACCTGTTTCCACTCCGTTAAACACTGGGGAGAGCTGTGTAGCCCTGCAAGCTGTTGCTGGACCCTACATGTGGAATAGCCAATGGTGTGTAGCAGTGCAACGCATTGCACAAGGATCTCCGCCGCTGGTAAGTTTTTTAGGACCATAGAGCTGGGAAACAGTATGATTATAGTGCAGTTAGGAGTCTGAACTTGTTTGAATTCATTTCCTGTTACTGAGCATACATAGCTTGTAATGGAAGGGGGACAGATGTGGTTCATATAATGTATACTTTGCATACAGCTCTTTGTGCTCCCCATATTATTGTTTGCTTTCTTTTAGCAGGCCGATATATGAATAAATATCGTTTTATCTCTGGAAGGACTGTGTGGTAGGCTCAGGGAATAAACTTGGATCAGTGAATTTAACTGTGAAGTTGTAATTTGTACGATTCTTGTCTAGATGTTTTGGAAAACTTAGAAAATAAATCTACCACTTTTCATTAAAAGGGGCCTGTTTTTATTGTAGTTTGTGGATATGGATACTACAATATTTGGTAAGAGTATGATACACGGGATTGTATAAATTAAAATGGTATATAATATTCACTGATGAAAATTCAGAATTACTTTGTGACTTCGTATCTCACATGTATACTTTTTACATTTCAGGTTGTCAGTTCAGTGAAATGGCTTGAAGATGAGCTAGAGTTAAATGCTCTGCATAATCCAGGCAGTCGTCGTGGCAATGGTGATGAAAAGGCTGCTGTTGGACAGAGAACTGCACTTTCTGCAGCTTTGGGAGGTCGAGTTGAGGTAGCAGCAATGAGTACAATTTCAGGTCAATGTTTATTCTCTGTTGAGTGCTTTACGGCTTATGCAGATAGTTCTTTGATTCCAGAAAATGTGAATTGCCCTCCATCAAATATAACAAAGAAACTCTAGAAATGAGTGGGATGCATTATAGGTACCTAAGGGCATCATTTCCAACACCGTGCATCAAACTGCCCATAAACGTCCGGACCGCTCTGTCCGGACACTTTGTACCGTCCAACGCCGTACATCAAACGTCCGCATGTCCGAATTCCTGCAACCAGAAGCAAACCTGGGGGAGGTTTCTTTGTAAACCCCACCTCCTAGGAGGATTGTACCTGCACTTATTTTTTTTTAATGCAATGAAACGCAAATGTCCGTTGTGTTTTCTCGAAAAAAACTTGGGGGAGGTTTGTGGACGTCCGGACAGCCGCCACCTTGGACTCCGACACACCTGGCCCACACAAAAGCGAGGCGGAGCCTATGCATTTGGACATTTCCTGCACTGTTTCCGCACGAAAGCCTGCCCTTTCCCCACTGTCTCCACTCCGATCACCGTCGCCACCTACCCTAGTTGCCGCTCGTTTCGCCATCCACCGTCGCGATGGAGCCGGATGAGGTACCGATGGAGATGTTCGTATTCCCGGCGGGCCTTGAGGCGGAGGATTCATCGGTGCTGGCCGCCGGCAAGGTCAACACGGCGACACGCACCGCCCGCCTCCACAAACAGAGGAAGAGGGAGGATGCTTTGCCAGCGGCCGGTCACCCAGTTAGGCGTCCGACAAAGCGTGCGACTCGGTGGGTGCCGGTAGTGCAATCTTCTCCGCCCTGTCCGGCGCAGATGATTCCGCCATATTACTTTGCCGCCACACAAGGCACCCACAGCGTTTGGGTACGGGTGGAGCCACCCCATACCTTTACCCACCCCCCCTTGAGCTTACCCATCATCCTTACCTATACCCGTCAACGGGTACAATTTTTTCCCATACCTGTTACACGGCAGGGTAGATGGGTACCCGTAGGTAGAATTAACCATGTTTGCAAAGCATCAATTTGTACAACTCACATCCATAAAAAGCAACAAATAGTCACAATTTATAAACAACAACACATCATAAAGAACAACACATTTAATAAACAACTTCACTTTATCGTAAACAACAACACTTCAAAACAACATTACATAGTCATAAATAGCAACACATAGTGATACATTTTGAGTTCATAAATTCACGATAAAGTGTGACATAATTTGGCCATCCTCGTTTATATGGCTACATGGGTATATGGGTATGGGTTATACGATCCCATACCATTACCCGCTCTACCCGATGGGTTTCATATTTTCCTATTTACCCATGGGTAACTTTTTATCGCATACCCTTACCCTAATAGGGTTTTTACCCGCAGGGTACGTGGGTAATGGGTACCCATTGCCATCACAACTCGGTCAGCAGCAGCCCGCGCCTACCGTCAGCGCCGGCCATCACGTCCCGTACAACATCAACCTCAACGGGGAGTACAACTTCACAAAGTCGCAGTCGCTGGCACTTGTCCGTTCGTGGATGCCCGCTTGCACGTCCGTCAGTGCCCGGTCTCCGTTTGCCGGAATGTCTCAGCCGGGCGCGATGGTGGATGATGAGGAGGTGGCTACGAAGACGGGCAAGTGGACGACTCCCGGCCAGAGGTGAACACCCAGCAGACGAACACTCAGAGGCCGGACAGCCAGCAGTCGCAGGCCCAGCCGACGCAGACCCAACAGTTGGACATTTGATGTATATAGGGTTGGATGGCCGGCTCCGCTAGCGCTGTCCATGGACACGTCCGGACGTGTCCGCGGACGTTTAGGGTGTCCGTTTTGATGGACGGCATTGGACATGCTCTAACATGCATGGCTGTCTCATTAAGTACCATGTTTCACAATATTCTTGGCAGTTTACTAGCCAAATGGCCCATATATCTATGCGCTAGTTGAGCTACCAGAATGTGCAGCCCCACAGCCCTCGTGTAGTTTGAGCAGCATATCAGGTGGAAGCCATGCCCGATCCTCCCCATCAATGTGTCTGACGATCCAGATGCCATGGCTTGACACGCCTTGGTGGCCCACAACTGCTATACTGGATGACGTGCAGAACGTGACAAAGATCAAAGAACTGGGAAACGCTTCAATGTCCGCATATTTGGATGATTGAACTAACAGTCTATGCAGATTTCTGCGAGACCTACAAGTGAGACCTACTAGGATGAGTTTGCATTTTTTGAACCCAAGTGAGAGAACCGTAAAAGAAGGGATCCACAGTGCAATTTATTTTGAAAATATTATCACAAAGCGGGTCTTACAGAAGTTACCTGTAGAGCCAACCTCTCTTCTCATAATTATAGTTCATTATAGTGCAACAGGTACATCCTGTTATGTTCCATTTGCTGCACTTGCACAATTTACACCTCCAACCACTGCTTCTTGCTATTGTTTTGCTCTGTACAGGGATTAACTTTCACAAGTGCAAATCTGCAGTTTAAAAGAAAATAAAAAAAATGTTTGCCACTGCCCTCCCTCGTGTTCTGAATTATCGGGATTTGCATTCCCCTGGCTTTATTCACATGAATGGTACACATGAGAGATGGAATTTTGTGAAGTATCCCACTAATTTGTTTTTACATTATTTTTTCATTTTCAGGAGTTAAAGCTACATATCTCCTCGCAGTTGCTTTCCTTGAGATATTGCGTTTTAGCGGCAGTGGTGGCATACTTTCAGCTACATTGAATAAATCAAATAGTTCGTTCGGTTGTGTGTTTGAGTATCTGCTTACTCCCAACTTGACTCCAGCAGTAACTCAGTGTTTGACGGCAGTTGTGCACAGAGCTTTTGAAACAATGTTGTCATGGCTGGTATGTTTCATACTTTAATTAACAATCTGTGGAGAATATCTGAATATGTAATCATTTGTTCTGTTGTCTTTGTATCCCCTCATGTGCTATGTCCTCTGTTGTTTTCTGTTGAATCAAATCACTCCCCATCTCATGGCAACTCAGATTTTTATAAGTAAAAAGGCTTACAGCTTTCTGTTGTGAAAGAAACACACATTCTACGCCATTGTTGCATCCTTGACAGCTTTTGGCAGGCACTTACATTTCCCTAGTGTTTCAGATGCATGTTATTATATCTAGGATTCTTGTTGAGACACCCAGTTGTTAGAAAAGATGCACAAAGATGCACTGGCAGACAGATGTTTTAGTTTTCCTTTGGGCAGTATGAGACATCAAACATTACTTGCATCTTGTTCCAAGGTTTTAAATCGGCTCTAGATGTTGCATCATACAACATTAGGAATTTGATCTGCATTGGAGTTATCCGTCCTCCGTTCATCGACTTTGCATTGTAGCCTGTAGTTCATCTGTCGAATTATACTACTGTTATTTTATCTTTAGAGAGATGAGAAATTTGTAACCTGTAACCGTGCACCAGATTAAGTGTATTTTATGTTCCCAGGAGGAGCGTACGTCTGACATAGGCGAAGAATCTAATGTGAGAGAATCTGTTCTTTCCGTTCATGCTGGCTTCCTTATAAAGAGCATGTCACAAAGGGATGAACATGTTCGTGATCTGAGTGTTAAGTTGTTAACTCAGCTAAAGGAAAAATTTCCACAGGTTAGGTGCTTTGATTTGGCTTCTCATGTTTTAGTTATATTGTTTTGAGCCACACTGATGACACAAGTATACTGAACTTTCAGGTTCTGTGGAACTCCTCGTGCTTGGATTTACTTCTAATATCTGTTCATAATGAGTTGACTTCTGGTCCTGTCAGTGATCCTGCTTGGGTTGCCACTATACGCTCACTATATCAGAAGATTGCTAGGGAATGGATAACAAGTGCTCTTTCATATGCTCCATGTACCACTCAAGGCCTTATACAGGTTCAGTCAATATAACATTATTTGGCCTTGCCTTTTTGAGCACCATTATTCTTACTTTGTATGAAGCCGATGCATGATTTGTTGTTAGAAGATGGTCATTGCCGTGTAAATGTTAAGGTTGCAGGTCACTTGTAGGGCACAGTTTTACTTTGACTGAAACATCATTGTTTTTTATTTCATTAGATATTTGGTGCAGCATGCTTTTCAGTTTTCACACTATTTTGGTAAACAATCTATGCTCTTAAAGCAGTAAGTGTGCCGATTAGTCATCTTCTGCTGTCGCCTCTTTTATCCATTCTTCCTCTCGCCTTGTGACTACGAACTTCCTTCTTTATCCTCGTTCGGATACCCAATTATAGTTTTCTCAATACTAAATGCTTGTGAGCACCAACTGCTGGATTATTTTAGGGTTCAGGATTTAGTCACAGCACTATACTTCTATGGCAGCCTTTCTTGAATCGTTTATTGCACAAGCTTTGTGCCAGAGGCATCATTAAGCTGGCATATAAAGTTTGTACTCTTTGTTTCCTCGCCACCCAATGCATATATTGATTGTTAATATTTTTAATGGTATTGTTTAGGAAAACTTTTGCAAGCCGAGTGGTGCACAAAGAACACAGCATACGGCAGATGTTGTCTCACTTTTATCCGAGATACGTATTTGTATTGGAAAAAATGATTGGAATGGCATCAGGACTGCTAATATCCCAGCAGTTATGGATTCTGCTGCAGCAGCATCAGGAGCGAGAAAAGAAGCACCTGACATCACCCTGGAAGTACTGTCAACTGCAGTAGTGAGTGCAACTGTGAAATGTAACCATGCAGGGGAGATTGCTGGTATGAGAAGGCTGTTCAGTACTATGGGCGGCTTAAACATGGGTGTGTCTCCTCCTGGTACACAGTCTGGGCAGGCCCCACAGTCATTTGATGAAGTTTTTCTGTCCAAATTTGTTCGGCTTCTTCAGGACTTTGTTGTTACGGCGGAAAAACAACCAATAGATAATTCACAATTTCGTGAAACTTGTTCTCAGGCTACAGCATTACTTCTTGATCATCTGGTAATTTGTTTGCACCTAGGTGGTTTGTTACTTCCTTAGTTCTTGGCTTTGATTGTATTCTAATGTGTAACACAGGTATCTGATTCTCGAACGAATCTGGAAGGGTTTTCTCAGCTTATACGACTTCTATGCTGGTGCCCTGCTTATATTTCTACCCCTGATGCAATGGAGACTGGAATTTATATCTGGACGTGGCTAGTTTCTGCAGCACCTTCTTTAGGTCCTCTTGTGCTTGCGGAACTTGTTGATGCATGGCTGTGGACAATGGATACAAAACGTGGTTTGTTTGCATCTGATATGAAGTACTGTGGGCCTGATGCAAAGTTGAGGCCACATCTCATTCCTGGTGAACCTGAGGCACCACCAGAAAAGGATCCAGTTGAAGCAATAATTGCCCATAGGCTCTGGCTTGGCTTCTTTATTGATCGCTTTGAGGTTATAACCAGACTTTTTCATTGTTTGCCTTGTGATTTTTCTACAGTTCTTTTCTTTGCCTGTCTAAGATGTTGTGCATGCAACCAAACTCCACTTGTTCTTATGCTACAGCTGTTGAACCTTGTATGACAATGTATTGCCATGTATAATTTGGGTGTTCAGTTTGTGTCTTGTTTGGATCATGACAGACTTCACCGCTGAAGATCTACTGATATATAACTCATGACTTTTTTTTAAACCTGCTGCTGCAGAGAGGGTTCTTCACACGTTCTATTTTGACAGACCAAATAATATGGAGGGAAATATGTGAGGGAGAAGAAAAACAAATATGGGGGGGGGGGGGGGGGGGGGGGGGGGGGGGGGGGGGGGGGGGGGGGGGGGGGGGGGGGGGGGGGGGGGGGGGGGGGGGGGGGGGGGGGGGGGGGGGGGGGGGGGGGGGGGGGGGGGGGGGGGGGGGGGGGGGGGGGGGGGGGGGGGGGGGGGGGGGGGGGCATAAGAAAATTCCGCCTTTCTAAAATAATTTAAAATAAGGAAAGTTACAGTTATATAAAGGAAATTTCTCCCCTGGTATTTACTTGTCACTTATCTCAGGATTAATTTATCCGTTGTAGAACTTCTATATTTGACACCACTCAGCGCCAAATAATAAACAGTTTAAATGGTTTCAGTTCTCCTGTTGGCAGAAGTATATGTCGATTATACCACAAGTAGTATCTAGATTTTCATTAATGCGCTGAGACATGCTTCAAACTGATCAGAATTGTACTAGAGCACATGCCTATGAGATGCACATTTTGAATATAGTGTTGTCCATAGGCTAATATTGTTGTGTTTATGGTCTGGCGGTACTTTTGGTATTCTGCACATGTGTTGCATTTCTAAACCACTTCTTCGCAAGCAATTACGTTACTACTCCCACCGTTCTGAAATATAAGGTGTATTAGTTTTTTCAAAAGTCAAACCTGTGCATGTTTGACCAAGTTTCTAGAAAAAAATTTAATGTATACCAATTTTTTATCATTTGATCCATCATGAAAAGTATTTTCATAGTTTATCTATTAGGTATCGCAGATGTTGATATTTTATTCTATAATCTTGGTCAAACATACAAATGTTTGACTTCCACGAAAGTTGATGCACCTTATATTCTGGAACAGAGGGAGTATCATTTAATGCCCTGATATTTTTTCTTGTGGAACTAGAATCTTTAACATTCCATGAGCGATTGATTTGTTCTCTGCATATTATCAGCAAATGCTGCTTACCCTCGTACTATGTCTTCAAACCATCTTTATGTATGTAGTAAAAGTGACAAAACTTGATGTCTTTTATCGTCAGTACATAATTAAAGTTGCTTGCATTTTTTGTGGTCCAAAATAAGAGTCGCCTTGTGATGTTCCATAGGATAAAATGAAGATTCATTATACATCCGCTGCTAGCTAGGTTTTGATTGATTGCTAGCTAGGTCTTATACATCCGCTGTTCTCTTGTTGTGCTGTTTAATCAGCTACCTTGTGTGCGTGTTATTTAAACAGGTGGTTCGGCATGATAGCATTGAGCAACTTCTACTTCTAGGCCGTATGCTGCAAGGGATGATGAAGTCTCCAACTCATTTTTCTCACCATCCTGCTGCTACTGGCACTTTCTTTACCGCGATGCTCCTTGGTCTGAACTTTTGCTCGTGCCAGGATCAATTTAACCTGCAGAAATGTAATATGGGGCTTCAGTTGTTAGAGGACAGAGTATACCGGTAATAATCAATTCGTTACACAGTTTCCTTGTCTTACTATATTGCTCTTCAGTGTATTTTACGATATTTCTGCTGCAATATTTGGTTTGCTGCTTTCTATATCTTTCAATCATATTGGTGCAAGAATAATATTTATTTGGAAATCATGTTAAGAGGAAGATGTCAGAGTCAATTAGGGATGGGAAGGTTGGGAATAAAGGGTGTAATTAAGAGAGAGATAATGTATTTGAGAAAAACGAGGACTGAATGCCACAGGATTCTCAAGCTGACTAGATACCACAACGCTTTATACTGTTAATTACAAGAGATCATGAGCAAACGTGCAAACATTAGCAAGTTTAGGGAGTTGAGAAGATCATTCGTCACAAGGTGCATAGTAGCACTATACAATTGCTACAGTTGCTAAAAGTTACATTTGATAATTCAATAAAATACTTTATGAACATGTGGTTAGGACACTTATCTCTTGTTATTAGCTTGATACTGTGCAGTTGAGTATTCTGTATGCGTCGTCTACCTCTTCATTAAACGTGTTCATGTAATATTCAAAATTTGTTTTTATGCGTCATGCTTATGTAATGATATGCAAGTTTGCATCTTTTCTCTTTCCTCCCATTATGTTATGGTACTTGATAATATAGTTTGCTTGTCCTGTCTTTTCTTGCAGTGCTGCTTTGGGATGGTTTGCTTATGCACCTGAATTTTATGAGTCTCCAAACAAAAGTTTTGCTCAGAGAGAGGCCCAGTCTGTTTCAATATTTGTGCACAATCTGCAAAATACCAGTTCCACTGATTCTGGTTCGAAGCCACAGGGACGTGAAGGCGAACTTAACACGGTATGATAGTCCACCTCTATCTCTCTTTCCTTCCCCACCGAACATAAAATGCATATCCAGTTGTCTTGTGCTTGTGATATAAAACACGGGGAGATAACATGGTGGAGAGAGGAGAGCTTCTGGGAGGGAGAGAGGGAGGAGTTTGGCAGGAGGGGAAGGTGCGCCACAGAGACAGAAAGAGAGAGATGGGGAGAGATGGCTACCAGTTTATTCTTTTCTTGGTAAAATTGAACTAGATGGACTCTACTTATAGGAGTTCTTACATATGATGACCAATTGAATATTGAGTGCAAGCAGTAGATAAAGATGGATTGTTGAATGTGACTAACAAAGTAATATATAACCTACCGCATGGACCTAATTTGCTGCTACGCTTAACAAGTTAATATTGCTGTTGCTGCCCTCCTTGCACGCATGTGCCCATTGGGGTGCTGTGGCATTCACTTCTATTATCTATGTGAAAAGCTTAAAATTTCTCTCTTGTTTTCCCTTTGGTGGCAGGCGGATCAGATCCACCCAGTGTGGGGGGGGGGGGGGGGGGGGGGGGGGGGGGGGGGGGGGGGGGGGGGGGGGGGGGGGGGGGGGGGGGGGGGGGGGGGGGGGGGGGGGGGGGGGGGGGGGGGGGGGGGGGGGGGGGGGGGGGGGGGGGGGGGGGGGGGGGGGGGGGGGGGGGGGGGGGGGGGGGGGGGGGGGGGGGGGGGGGGGGGGGGGGGGGGGGGGGGGGGGGGGGGGGGGGGGGGGGGGGGGGGGGGGGGGGGGGGAATTAGCTCAGACAAATGGATTGATCACTGCAGAACTGCTTTTGCTGTTGATCCTCGAATTGCACTCTCTATGCCTATGAGGTTTCCGACAAATGCAACATTGCAGTCTGAAATTACTCAGTTGGTACAGGTATGGTTCTTGCCTATAGCTGCTGCCTTCCAGATATAGTTCTCCATTGTGTCCCTTTCTTCACATTTAAGTTATTTTTTGGAATATCTCTGCATTTCATCTATACTGTAGGCATTCATTCACAGGAAATGTAATATTTATCTCTTGTTGCATTTCTCAACTTAATGTTAGCTGAAGATGTTATCTTTCATAATTATCTACTCTTAAAGGTTTGTAAATTAGTCAGGGAAATGTAGTCATGAATATAGTTAATTTAGAATAACATGCAATAATGTTAATCACTGCCTAACCAGAGTTGCCACTATTTTAAGGGCATTGCTGTGATCTGTTCGCCCCCATGCATTATGTCTTATTAGTATGTAGTCAAATGGCAAATCAGAAATGGATTAGTTAGGATATCTTGAATGTATCAACTACAGAAAAATGTATAAGTACAAGGATAGATATGTGACAATGTTATGTTGGCTGCCTTACCTATGGAGGTGAAATTCATATTGTGGTAAAATGACGAACTGGCAGTTATGTCTTGTTAATCATGATACCTAATGTAACATACTGCTGGCTTGGGCTATTATGGTTTCAGTTTCTTTTGGGTGTGACATCTGGATATTTAAATGGCATGAGAAAAATCTTATCTGAAGATAAGAAAGTGCACTGTGTGATGCTTGCAAGCTCAGCATTTTCAGCCTTTTATTTTCTTGTCATTATCTTACATTTTTCTAGATTACTTTCCCCTTACCCTTAACCATAGTTATTAAAACCGAACCAGGCCGGTTCAACCAGAGCCGAAGTACTGTCTAGTCTGGTTTGCTAGGAAGACCGTCGATCACAGATTCAGTTTCAATGATTATTATACCTTCAATACTGGAAGTTTGTAACTAGTGGATGCTCTGTCACATTATTAAGCTTATGCTTCAATGCATGTGACCATTAAATGAAGCGTCTAATGTGCTTCATTCGTGTTTAAAAAGAAGTGCTTCATTCTATATTGAGCATCTTTTAGCCCTACCAACTGTTCAGTTTCAGTGACAAGGGTGAATTGGCATATCATTTTTTTTTGTCTTTGCAGACACACATACTGGAGCTCCGTACAATTCCTGAAGCATTACCGTTTTTCATCACTCCAAAGGCAGTGGATGAAAACTCAGCACTGTTACAGCAACTTCCACACTGGGCTCCGTGTTCTGTTACGCAGGCATTGGAGTTTTTTACCTCTCCTTATAAAGGATATCCCCGTGTTATGGCATATGTTCTTCGTGTCATGGAGACTTATCCACCTGAGACTGTCACCTTTTTTATGCCACAGTTGGTACAGTCTCTCAGATACGATGATGGGGTGAGAATTTCTTCCATGTGTTTCTATCAGTGCAGACCAGAAAAAAATACTACCCCCTCCGATCCAAAGTAAGTGTCACTGTTTTGAGTTTTGAACTAACTACAGTTCAAAACTGCGACACTTATTTTGGATCGGAGGTAGTAATAATTAAATCTGCATTTTGATTTATTATTCCTTGTAGAAGACATGTCACCTTCTTAAAAATAATAATGTGCTTCTCTTTTTTTCCTTGCCTTTTATCTCATCAGAAATTAGTCGAAGGATACTTGCTTGGAGCTGCTCGAAGAAGTAATATATTTGCTCACATCTTAATATGGCATCTGCAGGTGAAATTTATTTAGTTTGTATTTTCTATATTTCTAAAATTATTGGATCTTGTGTTTGTTCAAATGAAGATATAATTTTTTATTTTATTCTCTAACATATTCCTACTGGGAAATTCTTCGCTGACTTTCTTGTTCATTTGCAAACTGGAAATTCCAGGGGGAATGTGAGGAAGCTGACAATGAAAAGGAAGCAGCTGCCCCAAAGGTACAACACCTTGTCATCTTTCTATAGCTGGAATCTTCCTTTCATTGTCCTTTGGGTTTCAAAGTATCCTGTTGCATTACCCAAAAAATCCATTACAGCCCCTTTATGGAAGTTCCTTGTAATGGTTGGTTCCCCATAAATTAATAAGCTTGAGGGACAGCAAGAATGTTACTCCCTCCGTCCCATAATATAAGAACATTTTTGACACTACACTAGTGTCAAAAACGTTCTTATATTATGGGACGGAGGGAGTAGTTTGTAATCAGGGTTATGCTTATTTGATAAGGCACCTGAAAGATTTTATGAAATGTTTGTTTACTTTTGACTCATGCGCTTCATGAAATTAACTTCCATCGTTTTTGCAATTAAAGCTGTTGTAGTGGTGAATAAATGATGGATTGAACAATTAAGTCGTGCAATGTTATTTTGAATGGGAAGAATCCATATTATATTCAGACTTACAGTAGGCATGAACATAGGATTCTATGTCTTGTATGTCAGTTGCCCTGTTAGTCTGATGCTTTTCTGTTTTGTACGTACTGTATATGGCCCACCCAGCACCAAGTTAGGGAGAGGATCCCCGTGATCTCTATATATCTAACTTGCTTCCAGGGCCAAGTGCCTCTTCTAGCCTAGTGCACAACATTTTCTGAGTAAAATCTTGTCTTGGTCATTTCTTATCTTGTAACTTAGTCATAGTAATGTGTGCTGTTTTGCCAAAGCACATTGCAAGCTTTGAAGCTAATGTGTATAATGTTAAACATTTCTGTTTTTTTTTCCAGCCCAATGCATTCCAGTCCTTGCTTCCTGCTGTTAGGCAGAAAATTGTTGACGGTTTCACTCAGGAAGCTCGGGACATGTTTGAAAGAGAGTTTGATTTTTTTGACAAGGTCACCTCGATTTCTGGTGTTCTTTTCCCTCTCCCCAAGGAAGAGCGAAGAGCTGGTATTAGAAGGTATTTATAGAAATTTCATTCTTGTGTTTTGTTGAAGAACCAAGACCCTACTACCAAGAGAACTTCTTCTCATCTGGAAATCTGTGCTAGTGAACTCATCATTTTGAATTCTTCATGCAGGGAGCTGGAGAAGATCACTATTCCAGGTGACGACCTCTATCTACCTACTGCAACAAACAAGTTAGTACGGGGCATACAGCTGGACAGTGGTATTCCTCTCCAGTCTGCCGCAAAAGTTCCAATAATGATTACTTTTAACGTGATTGATCGTGACGGGAACCCAAATGATGTAATGCCACAGGCTTGCATTTTTAAGGTAAATTATTATTTTTTCGCAATGAAATCTGCGCAACTAATGTCTTTCATGGGCGTAAACCTATAATTCTGGGTCATGTGTATTTATCTATTATTATGGGAATATAAACCTCAGCTCACATTTCCGTCTTTGGAAGGACAATGAGATTGCTGACTCCATACCAAGGTTTTAAACCGATGTGTCCCTATATAGCAAGGACCTGGAAAGCTTAGCGTCGATTTTCAGATCATGTCATAAGCTGATAACCAGCATAATTAAAACCACTGTACAACCTGCGGCTGTTGGGAACAGTCTTCTCAAATATGATCAGAGTCCCCCATGGGAACTGTAGTGTTGTTTTGCTGTCTTGCATTCTATTGATACAAAAACGTACAGCTTGAGGTTAGGAAAAAAAGAGTGCTAAATTTGTTGAGGTACATCAATTGTGGTAGGAACCTTGACCTGAGAAATATCTTCACCTCTACAAAATCGGGTGGGCAATTTTACAAAGTTACCACTGAAAGTTCCCACCATGTTTCAGTCACATTGTTCACTGCTGGTAATCTCATTATTAGTTTCATTTCATTGTCACCTGGGTACTTATACGTGATATGCAACTACTTTTCGCATGTTCTCTAAAAAAGTTACAAGTGCAGACTGCGGACACTCACACCACCACACCCATGCACACGCGCGTGCATGTCCTACTGAAACATATGCTTTCTGGGTGCAGTTGTACACAATTTATTTTTTAGGCTTGATTACAGCCTTTCTGTGGTGCTGTCGTGGTTTTGTGCAACTAAAAGCTAGCTATCAACATGGCTCATTTCTCATTCTGATTTTGCTGGCAACAAACCGTAATAGTTCCTTTGACATGACAGTTAGTAAATACACTTTTATCATTGCCACAATATGTTTATCATGTGGACTATAGGTAACATGGTGAAATACTAAAATGACCTTGATTAATTGCGTCATTATAATTTACACCATAAACAATATTGTAGGCATAATGATAAAGGTACACAAATTACTTCGGTCGAGTGTAAACTAATTATAAGTGAGGTCAAGTTCATTTTAGTTGACTTGTAGTTCAGGACTTTGAAAAGGTAGTATGTCTACGACGTCTTTCCGATAATGTTATAATTTTTCATCCCTGTCCTGGTAATCTTATATCGTTCACTGTGCTTGACAGTTCTTACAAGCAACTTTCTATGCTATGACAGGTTGGTGATGACTGTAGGCAGGATGTGCTGGCCCTTCAAGTTATTGCCCTACTAAGGGACATATTTGAAGCAGTCGGATTAAAGCTGTATCTCTTTCCCTATGGTGTTTTGCCCACTGGCCCTGAACGAGGCATAATTGAGGTCAGCATAGACCTGCAATTGTTTCATTTTTCACCCTATGGACTATGGAACCAACTAGTGGTCTTGGAAAAGAGTTATTGGCTGTTGTTCTTGCTTTCCTGTATGGTTCATACATCTTAACCTGAGCATGCTGCAGGTTGTGCCAAATACTCGGAGTAGAAATCAAATGGGTGAAACAACTGATGGTGGTTTATTAGAAATATTTCAGCAAGATTATGGCCCTGTAGGGTCACCTTCTTTTGAAGCTGCACGTCAAATGTTTATTGTTAGTAGTGCTGGATATGCTGTTGCCAGCCTGCTTCTTCAACCGAAGGATCGGCATAATGGCAATCTTCTCTTTGATAGGTTCTAACTTAGTCCTATATAATTAATTGACCGCGTAAAGCTGGAATTATCACTTAACCATCACCTTGCTTATGCAGCCAGGGGAGACTAGTTCATATTGATTTCGGATTTATTTTGGAGATTTCCCCTGGAGGTAACATGGGGTTTGAGAGTGCACATTTCAAGCTAAGCCATGAGATGACTCAATTGCTTGATCCATCTGGAACTATGAAGAGTGACACCTGGAATCAGTTTCTCAGGTATGCAATTTTTTCACAGTTCTAGCAAAATGTAATTGGGAGTGACTCTTTAATACTCCCTCTGTTCCTATATATAAGTCCTTTTAGAGATTCCAATGCGGACTACGTACGGAGCAAAATGAGTGAATCTACACTAAAATATGTCTATATACATCCGTATATAGTCTCTATTGAAATCTCTAAAAAGATATATTTAGGAACGGAGGGAGTACATGTCTTTGCAATTTGTGCAAGTTTGATACACTTTTTCCACCACGAGGCTGAGGGAGCTAGGCAAGAAAGTCATGACCTTTGTAGATAAAATTATGCATAGAAAATATAGGGAGACATTTTGTAGAGAAAATTATGCCTAGAAAATGTAAGGGGAGGGAAAAAAAGTTGGGCGACCTTTTGTACATAAAGTTATGCAAACTGTAGCTATCCCTCTCAGTATGAATTTGTGGAGGGAGATTATCCGTCTGCAAACTTTCTATGATGTTTGGAAAACGATACTGAACACTATATGAAGCGTAGTTTGTACGAATCCATGGACTGCATTGACCTTCACCTTGCACTGCATTGTTCTGATTACAATGTTGTCTGGGGGGGGGGGGGGGGGGGGGGGGGGGGGGGGGGGGGGGGGGGGGGGGGGGGGGGGGGGGGGGGGGGGGGGGGGGGGGGGGGGGGGGGGGGGGGGGGGGGGGGGGGGGGGGGGGGGGGGGGGGGGGGGGGGGGGGGGGGGGGGGGGGGGGGGGGGGGGGGGGGGGGGGGGGGGGGGGGGGGGGGGGGGGGGGGGGGGGGGGGGGGGGGGGGGGGGGGGGGGGGGGGGGGGGGGGGGGGGGGGGGGGGGGGGGGGGGGGGGGGGGGGGGGGGGGGGGGGGGGGGGGGGGGGGGGGGGGGGGGGGGGGGGGGGGGGGGGGGGGGGGGGGGGGGGGGGGGGGGGGGGGGGGGGGGGGGGGGGGGGGGGGGGGGGGGGGGGGGGGGGGGGGGGGGGGGGGGGGGGGGGGGGGGGGGGGGGGGGGGGGGGGGGGGGGGGGGGGGGGGGGGGGGGGGGGGGGGGGGGGGGGGGGGGGGGGGGGGGGGGGGGGGGGGGGGGGGGGGGGGGGGGGGGGGGGGGGGGGGGGGGGGGGGGGGGGGGGGGGGGGGGGGGGGGGGGGGGGGGGGGGGGGGGGGGGGGGGGGGGGGGGGGGGGGGGGGGGGGGGGGGGGGGGGGGGGGGGGGGGGGGGGGGGGGGGGGGGGGGGGGGGGGGGGGGGGGGGGGGGGGGGGGGGGGGGGGGGGGGGGGGGGGGGGGGGGGGGGGGGGGGGGGGGGGGGGGGGGGGGGGGGGGGGGGGGGGGGGGGGGGGGGGGGGGGGGGGGGGGGGGGGGGGGGGGGGGGGGGGGGGGGGGGGGGGGGGGGGGGGGGGGGGGGGGGGGGGGGGGGGGGGGGGGGGGGGGGGGGGGGGGGGGGGGGGGGGGGGGGGGGGGGGGGGGGGGGGGGGGGGGGGGGGGGGGGGGGGGGGGGGGGGGGGGGGGGGGGGGGGGGGGGGGGGGGGGGGGGGGGGGGGGGGGGGGGGGGGGGGGGGGGGGGGGGGGGGGGGGGGGGGGGGGGGGGGGGGGGGGGGGGGGGGGGGGGGGGGGGGGGGGGGGGGGGGGGGGGGGGGGGGGGGGGGGGGGGGGGGGGGGGGGGGGGGGGGGGGGGGGGGGGGGGGGGGGGGGGGGGGGGGGGGGGGGGGGGGGGGGGGGGGGGGGGGGGGGGGGGGGGGGGGGGGGGGGGGGGGGGGGGGGGGGGGGGGGGGGGGGGGGGGGGGGGGGGGGGGGGGGGGGGGGGGGGGGGGGGGGGGGGGGGGGGGGGGGGGGGGGGGGGGGGGGGGGGGGGGGGGGGGGGGGGGGGGGGGGGGGGGGGGGGGGGGGGGGGGGGGGGGGGGGGGGGGGGGGGGGGGGGGGGGGGGGGGGGGGGGGGGGGGGGGGGGGGGGGGGGGGGGGGGGGGGGGGGGGGGGGGGGGGGGGGGGGGGGGGGGGGGGGGGGGGGGGGGGGGGGGGGGGGGGGGGGGGGGGGGGGGGGGGGGGGGGGGGGGGGGGGGGGGGGGGGGGGGGGGGGGGGGGGGGGGGGGGGGGGGGGGGGGGGGGGGGGGGGGGGGGGGGGGGGGGGGGGGGGGGGGGGGGGGGGGGGGGGGGGGGGGGGGGGGGGGGGGGGGGGGGGGGGGGGGGGGGGGGGGGGGGGGGGGGGGGGGGGGGGGGGGGGGGGGGGGGGGGGGGGGGGGGGGGGGGGGGGGGGGGGGGGGGGGGGGGGGGGGGGGGGGGGGGGGGGGGGGGGGGGGGGGGGGGGGGGGGGGGGGGGGGGGGGGGGGGGGGGGGGGGGGGGGGGGGGGGGGGGGGGGGGGGGGGGGGGGGGGGGGGGGGGGGGGGGGGGGGGGGGGGGGGGGGGGGGGGGGGGGGGGGGGGGGGGGGGGGGGGGGGGGGGGGGGGGGGGGGGGGGGGGGGGGGGGGGGGGGGGGGGGGGGGGGGGGGGGGGGGGGGGGGGGGGGGGGGGGGGGGGGGGGGGGGGGGGGGGGGGGGGGGGGGGGGGGGGGGGGGGGGGGGGGGGGGGGGGGGGGGGGGGGGGGGGGGGGGGGGGGGGGGGGGGGGGGGGGGGGGGGGGGGGGGGGGGGGGGGGGGGGGGGGGGGGGGGGGGGGGGGGGGGGGGGGGGGGGGGGGGGGGGGGGGGGGGGGGGGGGGGGGGGGGGGGGGGGGGGGGGGGGGGGGGGGGGGGGGGGGGGGGGGGGGGGGGGGGGGGGGGGGGGGGGGGGGGGGGGGGGGGGGGGGGGGGGGGGGGGGGGGGGGGGGGGGGGGGGGGGGGGGGGGGGGGGGGGGGGGGGGGGGGGGGGGGGGGGGGGGGGGGGGGGGGGGGGGGGGGGGGGGGGGGGGGGGGGGGGGGGGGGGGGGGGGGGGGGGGGGGGGGGGGGGGGGGGGGGGGGGGGGGGGGGGGGGGGGGGGGGGGGGGGGGGGTCAAGCTTGTTTAGCTAACAATGCTAGATTAAAACAATTTATATCTCTAAAGCCCATACATCCTTGGTCTTTTGGAACACACATCTTCCACCATGCCATCCAATGCATCCTTTTCTGGTTGTCCTCGTCACCCCACCAAAATTGCAACATCGTGTCAATGATTCCTTTACAAATTTTTGTAGGTACTTTAAAGACGAAAATGGCATAGGTGGGAATAACTTGTACAACAGGTTTGAGCAATTTTTCCTTCCCTCCAGCAGATAATAATTTTTCTTTCCATCCACTATTTTTCATAATTCGATCAATCAGGACCAGAAAACAACCGCTTTTGTCCATACCCACATTGGCAGGCAAACCCAAATATTTATCATTGAGGGCTTCAGTCAGAATATTCAAAATAGTACAAATTTGCGCCTTGTTTTCCACTTTTGTATTGGGGCTAAAAATATGCCAGATTTTTCAACACTCACCATTTGCCCCGAGGCGGCACAATAAGAATCCATAACTGATCTCAAAGCCTCCACATTCATGGTGTTGGTTCGCATAAGGATCAAAGAGTCATCGGTAAAGAGCAGATTCAAAATTGAAGGGGTGTCTCTGCTAACCTTAATACCGGAAATATTACCTGATGCGGAGCATCCTATGGACATCACCATGTCAAGAGTCTGTTTGGCAAGTGACACGTTCCACATCTACTTCACATACATAAAGATGAATCATCTCCTTTACACGTGTTCACTTGTGCCCTTCGAGGATGGTATACTACTTGACACCTCTCTCGTGTGCATACATAGGCGCGAGCGGAGCTACACATTCATCGAGGAGAAGTCCAAGCTTAAGAGTGCATGTACACCATCATCGAGGAGGACGCACGGAAGGAGTCCAGCAGCAAGAAGGATGCAGACGCACCCACGTGACCCCGTGCGCACGGGCTTCCAGAACCCCGTGCCCACGGGCCCCTATGCTAAAGCACCTGGGAACCCCGTGCGCACGAGCGTGTACCGTTCCCACGGGACCCTCGTGCACACGGGCCTCACTTACCCCGTGCGCACGGGCTCTACAGGACGGCCGCTGGATACCCCGTGCGCACGGGCCCCACTTACCCGGGGCTGCCTGTGTGCAGCTGCGGGCTTTGCCCATGTAATGTCTATTTCGCCCCTGCTTACCCCTTCACCCCCTAGGACTATATATACTCCACCTCCACCTCCATTTAGACTTAGCTAAGAATAGATTTAGACATTAGAGCTTAGCTCATGTACCTCCCCTTGTGGGATTCCTCTTGAGAGAGAGAGGAGACTCCATTGGAGTTCAAGACCTCCATTGGAGAAGATCCCTAGGGATTCAAGACCTCATTGTGGGAATGATCTATCTAGATCATCAAGCCCTCATCTCCTTCATAGGATTTGGGATGAACTCTATCATGTATCTTATTTCCCTTTGATTGTTCTTGTACCTTGTGAATCTCATGTGTTTGTGAGTCTAGTGGATGTGTGATTGGGCTTGTTCTTGAGTGTTCCTCTTGTGATTTCCCCTCTTGTTTTTTGTGTTCTTCGCGTTCTTCGTGGACCCCCCTCCAATTCGTGAAAGATATCCACTTAGGGTCTCCACCCTACAACATCTTGGTATCTAGAGCCACGTTGATCACGAATTTGGAGTCTTCCCCATCGTTTTCTAGCCTAATTTTGTGTGTTTTTGCCCAATTTCAAAAATTCCCCACAAAAAGAGTCATACCAATTTTTTTTTTGTGATTTCATGTTTCTTGTGATTTTTTGTTGATTTCAATCCATGAATCTGGTGTTTAGCAAGTAGATCCACCTTCTATTGCATCCCCATAACCTAATTTTTCTCCCCCCTTCAATTTTGGAGTTGAAATCGTGAATTTTCCACCCACCCCATGTCCACGGGCTCCCAACCCCGTGCCCACGGCCCCCCGCGAAGTTCCAGGTGACTGATACGTCTCCAACATATCTATAATTTTTGCTTGTTCCATGCTGTTATATTGTCATTCTTGGATGTTTTACAATCATTTTATAGTAACTTTATATCATTTTTTGGGACTAACCTATTGACATAGTGCCCAGTGCTAGTTCCTGTTTTTTCTTTGTTTTTTACTTCGCAGAAAACCAATACCAAATGGAGTTCAAACGCAGCGAAACTTTTTGAAGATTTTTTGTGGACCAGAAGGAACAACTTAGGCCGAAGAAGTACCAGAGGGGTGCCCCGAGGGGGGTGTAACATCCCCAGCCTCACACCACAGTGATCACCCTCTGATCATGCCAAGTCACCATGATTAACTATGCTTGATCATCATTGCATCATATCTCATTTCCAATTCCAATTCAAATTGAAATTCAAATTCAAAGTGAAAAATAAAGGTTGTTCAAGTTGGAAACAAAAATGTTCATTAGCTAACAAGTAATCCATAAGCAATTGTAAAATTGAAAGCAACATTATTTGGATTATTTAAATGACCCTAGAAAATCAAAACCGCACCAACAGCAGCATTTTTGACACTTTCAAATGCAATGCAAATTTTAAATGAATCCAAATCAATCCCAAGCTTTTTGTGGCAGTGAGTTATATTGTATACTAAATATTGAGACCAGCCACACATTTTTCAAAAGTGCTTTGGTGGCTTCATATTTTGCAAAACAGAAAAAGGGAATAAGTGGCAGAATAAGTAAAGGGAAAAAGGCTTGCGGCCACTGTGCTAATGGGCTTAAGCTCTACAGGGGCAGGCCCAGCACCTCCCCTAATCTCTCGCTCTCTCTCTCTCCCCGGTGTCGACTGCGCGCGCTGACACGCCGCTGATGCCGCACGCGTCGAGCATCTGGCGAGCTGCGGAGGTGGATAAGGACCACCTCGGCCCCCCTCGAACCCTAGACCCCGCATTCCTCTTCCCCTCGCTCTCTCTCTCGCGCGGATTTTGGTGGCGCCCAAGAGCTCGACGTCGCGCCGCTCTCGCCGACGCGGCCCCTGGCCACCTCCCGCCGCTCCGTGCTGCCCGACGGCCTCCTCGCCTTCGTCCCCATCGAGCCGAACCCCGCGACCGACCGGTGCTGCTCCGAAGCGCCCCCATCGAGCCGTCTTCTCCGTCGGCCGCCGCCGCCGCCTCCGTCGATCTCCGTCGTCGCCGGACCTCCCCGAGCCCGTTGCCTAGTCCCTACGCTCTCGCGGTGAGCTCACGCAGCTCCTCCCTCTTCCCATTTGACCGTGCGCGTCCGCTAGCAGTCGATCCGCGTAGCGCCTGATGTCTACCACGCAACTTTATTCTTGTAGACACGTGTTGGGCCTCCAAGCGCAGAGTTTTGTAGGACAGTAGCAAATTTTCCTCAAGTGGATGACCTGGTTTATCAATCCGTGGGAGGCGTAGGATAAAGATGGTCTCTCTCTCAAACAACCCTGCAACCAAATAATAAAAAGTCTCTTGTGTCCCCAACACACCAAATACAATGGTAATTTGTATAGGTGCACTAGTTCGGCGAAGAGATGGTGATACAAGTGTAATATGGATAGCAGATATTGATTTTTGTAATAAGAACAATAAAAAACAGCAAGGTAGCAATTGATAAAACGGAGCACAAACGGTATTGCAATGCTTGAAAACAAGGCCTAGGGTCCGTACTTTCGCTAGTGCAATCTCTCAACAATGCTAACATAATTGGATCATATAACCATCCCTCAACGTGCGATGAAGAATCACTCCAAAGTTCCTATCTAGCGGAGAACATAAGAAGAAATCGTTTGTAGGGTACGAAACCACCTCGAAGCTATTCTTTCTGATCGATCTATCCAAGAGTTCGTACTAAAATAACACCATGTAATTTCAGATTCATAATGCTCAATCCAACACAAAGAACCTCAAAGAGTGCCCCAAGATTTCTACCGGAGAAACAAAGACAAGAACGTGCATCAACCCCTATGCAAAGATTACCCTAATGTCACCTCGGGAATCCGCGAGTTGAGTGCCAAAACATACATCAAGTGAATCAATATGATACCCCATTGTCACCACGAGTATTCATTTGCAAGACATATATCAAGTGCTCTCAAATCCATAAAAGTATTCAATCCGATAAAACGAAATCTCAAAGGGAAAACTCAACTCATCACAACAAGATAGAGAGGGGAAAACACCATATGATCCAACTATATTAACAAAGCCCGCGATACATCAAGATCGTGACATCTCAAGAACACGAGAGAGAGAGAGAGAGAGAGATTAAACACATAGCTACTGGTACAAACCCTCAACCCCGAGGGTGGACTACTCCCTCCTCATCATGGTGGCCGCCGGGATGATGAAGATGGCCACCGGTGATGATTTCCCCCTCTGGCAGGGTGCCGGAACGGGGTCTAGATTGGTTTTTCGTGGCTATAGAGGCTTGCGGCGGCGGAACTTCTGATCTGGAGTTACCCCCGAGGGTTTTCGGAATATTTGGGAATTTATAGGGTAAAGAAGGGGTACGGGAGGCCACCGAGGTGGGCACAACCCACCTGGGCACGCCTGGGCCCCCAGGCGCGCCCTGGTGGGTTGTGCCCCCTCGGGGCACCCCCAGGTGCTGCTCTGGCCCATTGGATGCCTTTTGGTCCATAAAAAAATCCACAAAAAGTTTCGCGGTGTTTGGACTCCGTTTGATATTGATTTCATGCGATGTAAAAAACAAGCAAAAAACAGCAACTGGCACTGGGCACTGGGTCAATAGGTTAGTCCCAAAAAATAATATAAAGTTGATATAAAATGATTGTAAAACATCCAAGAATGATTATATAACAACATGAAAACTTCATAAATTATAGATACGTTGGAGACGTATCAGCGCTGCCCGCCAGCCGCCGTCGGTGGTCGCCATTGTCGCCGGTGCCGACCTCCTCTGCTCGCGTCCATAGCCCGGTTGGGTGCGGAACACTGCGCCCGTTCGATTCGTGCCCGCGGTCGTCCTTTTGGTCGCCGGAATTGGCCGGACGGCCATCACCGGAGCTCAGCCTCGTCACCGGCGCACTGTAGCTCCCCGCCGGCGCTAACCCCGCTGACGTGTCATCATTAGCCTCTAACTAACCCAGCTAACCACTGCCTGACAGCTGGGCCCCACGCGGCTTAATTAACCCCTAATAAAACTGTTAAGATAAGTAAATGAAACTGACATGTGGGGCCCCTGCTACTGTTCAAATGGATAAGGTCCAGCACAGTCAGCTGCTGACTGGACCCCTGGCCCCACCAGTCATCCTAATGGGCTGGCTGGGACTATGTACAAAAAGTATTTCTGGCACTGTTTGGATATTTCAAATTTAATTAAATAAAACAATTCCAGAAAATATTTAAAACTTTGAAAATTCATAAAATTTAAACCGTAGTTCAGATCGAAAAACTTTCTACATGAAAGTTGCTCAGAACAACGAGATGAATCCGAATATGCCCTCCTCATACCTATCACATGCCTCTAGCATGATGAACATGGAACTTTCCCCTCCGATTCATCTGTCCGATAATCACCCGGAGCTGGGAGAACACTCCCGGATAATTTCCCGCTCCCACTAACTTGCGTAGTACTGCATTAGGGCACCTCTCGAATAACGTGCTGCCATGCCATGCATCTGTGATTGCAATTGTCTGCCTTTATTTATTGTTTCTTCCCCCTTTTCTCTCTCGATAGACCCCGAGACTGATGATGACCCAATGATCGTCTACCTCATCGAAGACCCATTGGTGTTTGCAAAGCAACCAGGCAAGCACCCCCCTTTGAACATGCCGATATCGCCTATTCTTTCTCTCTTATGCTTGCATTAGAATTGCTGCTGCTACTGTTATTCTATTCCTGATGCATAGCCCATTTTTGTAACTGCTGTTGATACCTACCTGTTATCCTAAACTGCTTAGTATAGGCTGGTTAGAGACCCACCTGAGACCAGCTTTGTCCCAGTTGCCCCGCTGGATTATCAGAAGACTCGATCAACGGGATCGACAGCCAGGCCCCAGCACCGCACATCACACCCCCCTTTATCTGTACGACACTGCAGCGTTACTATCGAGTGCCGAGGGTGATACCTCGTAAGCACTTCCGATATTAACTCTGTGGAGTAGTTACTCGGTCGTGGTCACCGAGGATGATTCCTCCTTCACCACTCCCGGTAACGACGCTGTCGTGCAACACCTCAAGTGTGAACCCATCGAGGGTGATTCCTCTGAGTTCACCTTGACAGATACATCGAGTAGGAATCCAACGAGGGTGATACCTCGGATTCCACTGATGTTATGGAGACACGGATACTTGGACTTTACAACTGCTACTTGGAAAGGCGGGTCGACCCTGAGGGCTACCCGTGAGTTATGTGAAGACGGGTTGACCTGGACGGTACCCGAGAGACAAATACGAGGTGTGGCCGGGCATTCCTAGCCCTTGCCACAAGTCCTCGAGACGGGGCGACGGGGTCACATCTATCGTGAGTTCTGCTCGTTACCACACTACCAATACACTAACGATTTGGATATTTGATCCAAGTGGGCCTCTGGCCCGATAGCACTAACCATCATGCGGGAAAAGTTATGGGCACTCTGCATCGTATGCATTAGCCGAAAGCTCTGCCAGACGTCCAGTTCAGCATTGCGGCATGGCTGGGTCGGCGCCATCCTGTAGTGGTGGTACCGAGATTCGCCCTGCACGCAATGACCCGGAGTGCACATGGCGATGGCCCAAGACCCCTGAGTGCTTAGGATGTAGACCGGCGGGGACCTCTCTGCTGAGCTCTAGGTAGGGTTGCGGTGTGTCGTTTGGCCGAGGCCGGGCATGGCCCAGAAAAGTGTGTCCGACTGGAGTTAAGCGAGCGTGGTGGGTAAGTTGGTGCACCCCTGCAGGGAAGAACTAATCTATGCATAGCCGGATCCTCGGTAACGGACGCTCGGAGTTGTATCCCGATCGATACAACTAGAACTGGATACTTGTGATGAGAAATAGATAGTATGGCTCTGGGATTGCTTTCTCGCAGGGAGTCGAGGAAGGATCTCTGGGCGAGTTTGATAACACTACTACTACTTTATATTATGCTAATCTGCACTCTTCTAATGCTGCAAGACTGCTGAAGATGATGAAGATGCTAGTCTTCAATAGGACTAGGCCTTTCTCTCTATTCTGGCATTTCTGCAGCCCAGTCCACATATACAGTCTTCCTTTGATAATGTTGCATATGTAGTGTAGATCCTTGCTTGCTGAGTACTTCGGATGAGTACTCATAGTTGCTTTGCGTCCTCTTTTTTCCCCATATCCGTTTGATGCGACCAGATGATGGAGCCCAGGAGACAGAAGCCCCCATCGATGACTACCACTACTACCCCGAGAGTGACTACTACTACGAGCTGGCCGACGACCAGGAGTAGGATCGGAGGTCCCAGGTAGGAGGCTTTTCGATCATAGCTTTTCTTTTGCCCCGCCTTTTAAAGGCCTATCTGTTTTATCTTTTATATCTGTACTCAGATATCTGATGCTTCCGCTGACGCTTGTATGTGAGCTTATGTATTCGAGCCCTCGAGGCCCATGGCTTGTAATATAAAGCTTGTATTATTTTAATTTGTGACTAGAGTTGTGTTGTGATATCTTCAAGTGAGTCCTTAGGCTTGATCGTGTGCATTTGCGTGTATGATTAGTGCACGATTAAGCCGGGGGCGTCACAGGGGGCACAACCCACCTGGGTGCGCCTGGGGGCCCAAGCGCGCCCTGGTGGGTTGTGCCTACCTCGGTGGCCTCCCGCACCACCTCTTTGCTCTATAAATACCCCGAAAATCCAAAAACCCTAGGGGAGTCGACGAAACACAATTCCAGCCGCCGCAAGTTCCAGAACCACCAGATCCAATCTAGACACCATCACGGAGGGGTTCATCATCCTCATTGGTGCCTCTCCGATGATGCGTGAGTAGTTCATTGTAGACCTACGGGTCCGTAGTCAGTAGCTAGATGGCTTCCTCTCTCTCTTTTGATTCTCAATACAATGGTCTCTTGGAGATCTATTTGATGCAACTCTTTTTTGCGGTGTGTTTGTTGGGATCCGATGAACTTTGAGTTTATGATCAGATCTATTTTATCCATGAAAGTTATTTGAGTTTTGATCTCTTATATGCATGATTGCTTATAGCCTCGTATTTCTTCTTCGAATCTTTGGTTTAGTTAGGTGCTTTGTGATGGGTTCGATCTTACGGTGCTCAATCCCAGTGACAGAAGGGGACATGACACGTATGTATCATTGCTATTAAGGAAAACAAGATGGGGTCTATTCCTACATGAATAGACCTTGTCTACATCATGTCATCATTCTTATTGCATTACTCCGTTTCCCCATGAACTTAATACACTAGATGCATGCTGGATAGCAGTCAATGTGTGGAGTAATAGTAGTAGATGCAGGCAGGAGTCGGTCTACTAATCTTGGACGTGATGCCTATATAATGATCATTGCCTGGATATCGTCATAATTATTTGAAGTTCTATCAATTGCCCAACAGTAATTTGTTTACCCGCCGTATGCTATTTTTCTCGAGAGAAGCCACTAGTGAAATCTACGGCCCCTGGGTCTATTCTTTATCATATTTGCTTTCCGGTCTATTATTCGCCTCTTTTATTTTCAGATCTATTATTCCAAAAACCCAAAAATACCTTGCTGCAATTTTTTGTTATTTATTTTATTCGCGTTTCCGCGAGATCTATTTATCCAATCTACTACAAATTTTTCTATCTTTTACCCGGGAGGGATTGACAACCCCTCTTACGCGTCGGGTTACAAGTATTTGTTCTTTGTGTGCAAGTACTATTTACATAGTGTTGCGTGGTTGTCCTACTGGTTTGACAACCTTGGTCTCATCACTGAGGGAAATACCTACCGTAGCTGTGCTGCATCATCCCTTCCTCTCCGGGGAAAAAACTGATGCGGACACGAGCCATCAAGAAAGGATTTCTGGTGCCGTTGCCGGGGAGACATCGTCAACATCTATCAGATTCCTAATCACAAATATCATCTCCTGGCAATTTACATTATTTGCCATTTGCCTCTCGTTTTCATCTCCCCCACTTCACAAAAATTTGCCGTTTTATTCGCCCTATTTTTCGTTCGCCGTTTTTTCGTCAGATCTGTTTTTGTGTGCTATCTTGTTTGCGTAGTCACGATGACTCAAGAGAACACCAAGTTATGTGATTTTTCCAATACCAACAACAATGATTTTATTGGCACTCTAATTCCTCCTCCCGCCACTAGTGCGGAGTCTTGTGATATCAATGCCGCTTTGTTGAATCTTGTTATGAAAGATCAATTTTCCGGTACTCCTAATGAGGATGCTCTTAACACATTCGTAGAATTATGCGATATGCAAAAGAAAAAAAGATGTGGACAATGATATTGTGAAGTTGAAATTATTTCTGTTTCCTTTGCGTGATCGTGCAAAAATTTGGTTTTCTTCTTTGCCTCGCAATAGTATCGATTCTTGGGATAAATGCAAAGATGCTTTCATTACTAAGTATTTTTCGCCCGCGAAAATTATTTCCCTTAGAACTCAAATCATGAATTTTAAGCAACTTGAGCATGAACATGTTGCACAATCTTGGGAAAGAATGAAATTGATGCTAAGAAATTGTCCTACACATGGTTTCAATCTTTGGATGATCATACAAATTTTTTATGCGGGATTGAATTTTGTTTCTAGAAATTTTTAGATTCCGCCGCGGGTGGTACTTTTATGGAAACTACTTTGGGTGAAGCTACTAAATTGCTTGATAATATTATGGAAAATTATTCACAATGGCATACCAAAAGAGCTCCTACTAGTAAAAAAGTCAATTCGGTTGAAGAAATAAATTCTTTGAGTGAAAAAGTTGATGCTCTTATGAAGTTGGTTTCTAGTAAAAACGCTCCTATTGATTTTAATGATGTGCCTTTGTCTACTTTGATTGAGCAAAATAGTGATGCCGTAGATGTGAATTTTGTCTCTCGAAACAATTTTAATAACAATGCTTATAGAGGTAATTTTAATCCTAGGCCTTTTCCTGGAAATTCCTCTAATAATTCTGGTGATTCCTATGGTAATCCTTCTTATAATAATAGTAGGAACACCTCTGATCTTGAGAATAATATTAGAGAATTTATCAATGCTCAAAAGGTTTTCAATAATACGATAGAAAAAAGTTGAATAAGATTGATGATATGTCTAGAAGCATTGATAGAATTTCTCATGATGTAGAAAATCTCAAGTTGAAATTTTTTGTGCCTAAGGTTGAAATCCATTAAAGCTTTATATGTTTCTATGGATGAAAGTAAGAAAAGAACCGCTATGCTTAGATCTAAAAGAGAATTTTTAGAAAAAGCGTTTTCTAGTGATTGCTTTCATAGAAATGATAAAGATCTTAAAGTGATTGGTGTTTCTTCTATCGATTCTTTGTTTAGTAAAATTAAAATTGATGATAAAGGGACTAAAGAAGAGTCAACTTTATTTAGAAGGCGTCCCGATAATTTGGAGGGTGACAATCTTGTTGAAAAAATTGATAAAAGTGGGTATGGAGAGGTCAAAACTTTAACTAGTGATATGCCCACTCTTTTGGATTACAAAGACTTTAATTATGATAGTTGCTCTTTGATTGATTGTATTTCTTTGTTGCAATCCATGATAAATTCACCCCATGCCTATGAACAAAATAAAGCTTTTCCTAAACATATTGTTGATGCTATGATGAAAGCTTTGGAAGAAAAGTTGGAATTATAGATCTCAATTCCTAGAAAATTACATGATGAATGGGAACCTACTATCAAAATCAAGATTAAAAATTATGAGTGTTTTGCTTTATGTGACTTGGGTGCTAGTGTTTCCACAATTCTGAAATCTTTATGTGATGTTCTTGGTCTTACCAATATTGAAAAGTGTTCTTTAAACTTGCACTTGGCGGATTCTACTATTAAAAAGCCTTTGGGAAGAATTAATGATGTTCTTATTCTTGCAAATAGGAATTATGTGCCCATAGATTTTATTGTTCTTGATATTGATTGCAATCCGTCTTGTCCAATTATACTTGGTAGACCGTTTTTACGTACTATTGGTGCCGTGATTGATATGAAAGAGGGCAATATTAAATTTCAATTTCCACTAAGGAAGGGTATGGGACATTTCCCTAAAACAAGAATTAAGCCTCGATATGAATCAATCATGATGGCATCTTATGGATCTAGAAACAAAGATGACAATACTTGAATCTATGCTTTATGCCTAGTTAGGGGCGTAAAACGATAGCGCTTGTTGGGAGGCAACCCAATGAATAAAATTTATTTTTGCCTTTTTCTTTCTGTTCTTGAGTGTTTGCACAATTATTCCTCTGTTATGATTATGTTTTTTATGTTTTAATTACTGTTTGTACCAAATAAAGCCTTTGGGATAGCTTTGGTGATAGTTGATTCGATCTTGTTAGAAAACAGAAACTTTTGCGTAAAGTAAAATAATTGTCTAAAATCACAGAAGCGACGAAAAATTCTGATTTTTTTTATAAAAGATTGATATACAAATTGCCTTTGTTGTCCTAATTGTTCCGAAGTTTTGGAGTTACAAAAGTATGAGAACAATTCGCATCTTTACAGACTGTTCTGTTTTTGACAGATTCTTTTTTCTTTGCATTGTGTGCTTATTTTGGTGAATCTATGGTTTGTATCAGGGGGTATAAGCCATGGTAAAGTTAGAATACAGTAGATATAATGCAATAACAAAATTTGAATGGGTTTTTCTACAGTACTTAAAGTAAAGATTGGTTTTCTTATACTAACGGATCTCACGAAGGATTTGTTGAGTTTCCTGTGATTGAAGTTTTCAAGTTTTGGGTGAGATCACGATGGATGAAGGAATAAGGAGTAAGAAGAGCCTAAGCTTGGGGATGCCCCATGGAACCCCAAGCCATTATCCAAAGAGAAACAAGCAACTAAGCTTGGGGATGGCCCTGAGTGGCATCCCCTCTTTCTTCTAACGACCATCGGTATTTTACTTGGAGCTATATTTTTATTCATCACATATCTTGAGTTTTGCTTGGAGTGTCTTGTGTCATATGAGTCTTTGTTTGTTTTGCTTTTTAGTTTGTGTCATCTATCCTTGCTGGACACACCTATTTGAGAGATCCAAAATTATGCTATGATTTATTAGAATTGCTCTATGTGCTTCACTTAAATTTTTTGAGCTATGGAATTGCTCTAGTGCATTATATCCTACTTGTGGTGCATTATTCGGTGTTAGTTATGCTTAATGCTCGTTTATGAGATTTTTTGCTTCTTGGTTGGATGCTTCTCAATCTTTTTGCTAGGCTTCACTTGTACTAAGTAGGAATACTACTTGTGCATCCAAAACCCTTTAACCCAGTTTTGCCATATGAGTCCACTATACCTACCTATATGTGGTATTTCCGTGCTGTTCTAAGCAAATTTGTATGTGCCATCTCTAATTTTCAAAATAATTTTCCTTTTTGTGTGCTCGTACCGCTCATGAAACGGTAGGGGGTGGCTGATATTTTTCCATGCTAGATGTGTTATTCTCAAGATGAGTGTTTATTCACTTGTCATTGCACGAGAGTACGGCAAAGGTATTAGGGATGCCCAGTCCCGAAATGAAAAATAAATTTACTTTATGTTGTCAAATAATAAATTCCTTGGAAAGTGTTGGTATGGACGGCACCCGTGGATGCGGCTAGCCGTGGAATGTGAAAGTATGGTGAAAAAAGGAATAAACTTTATTTTCTGTTTGGGAACCGCCTATGATATTTCTAGCATGGAAATTATTGGGAACTACTCGATCGTTTTCGTTGACAGGAAAAGCATGCCACCCAAAATGTTTTTTCTCTATCTTTTTCGCTTTGAGCTCTGGCACCTCTACAAATACCTACTTCCCTCTGCGAAGGGCCTTTCTATTTACTTTATGCAATTTTTTTATTTGAGTCTCCATCTTCTCTTATAAAGCACCAACTAAGGGGCACTATGATCGTACTTGAGCATTGGGTATAGCTAATATGCGAGTGTGTTTCATGAATGGATCAATGATTGAGCATAATGGGCTAGGGATAACTTGCTTTAGTGTTGATATTTTGAAAGACTTGGTTGCTTGTTGATATGCTTGAGTATTGCAATCTTCATGTCAAAACTAGACTATTGCTTTGAATCATATAAAATTCCAAATATCCATGCTACAAAAGAAAAGAATAAGTGATGAACATGTTAGGTAGCATTCCACATCAAAAATTCTGTTTTTATCATTTACCTACTCGCGGGCGAGTATGAATTAAGCTTGGGGATGCTGATACGTCTCCAACGTATCTATAATTTTTGCTTGTTCCATGCTGTTATATTATCATTCTTGGATATTTTACAATCATTTTATAGCAACTTTATATCACTTTTTGGGACTAACCTATTGACATAGTGCCCAGTGCCAGTTCCAGTTTTTTCCTTGTTTTTTAATTCGCAGAAAATCAATACCAAACAGAGTCCAAGCGCAACTAAACTTTTTGGAGATTTTTTATGGACCAGAAGGAACAACTTGGGCCGAAGAAGTACCAGAGGGGTGCCCCGAGGGGGGCATAACCCACCTGGGCGCGCCTGGGGGCCCAGGCGCTCCCTGGTGGGTTGTGCCCACCTCGGTGGGCTCCCGCACCGCCACTTTGCTCTATAAATACCCCAAAAATCCAAAAACCCTAGGGGAGTCGACGAAACACAATTCCAGCAGCTGCAAGTTCCAGAACCACCAGATCCAATCTAGACACCATCACGGAGGGGTTCATCATCCTCATTGGTGCCTCTCCGATGATGCGTGAGTAGTTCATTGTAGACCTACGGGTCCGTAGTCAGTAGCTAGATGGCTTCCTCTCTCTCTTTTGATTCTCAATACAATGGTCTCTTGGAGATCTATTTGATGTAACTCTTTTTTGCGGTGTGTTTGTTGGGATCCGATGAACTTTGAGTTTATGATTAGATCTATTTTATCCATGAAAGTTATTTGAGTTTTGATCTCTTATATGCATGATTGCTTATAGCCTCGTATTTCTTCTTCGAATCTTTGGTTTAGTTAGGCCAACTAGATCGATTTTTCTTGCCATGGGAAGAGATGCTTTGTGATGGGTTCGATCTTACGGTGCTCAATCCCAGTGACAGAAGGGGACATGACACGTATGTATCGTTGCTATTAAGGATAACAAGATGGGGTCTATTCCTACATGAATAGGTCTTGTCTACATCATATCATCGTTCTTATTGCATTACTCCGTTTCTCCATGAACTTAATACACTAGATGCATGCTGGATAGTGGTCGATGTGTGGAGTAATAGTAGTAGATGCAGGCAGGAGTCGGTCTACTAATCTTGGACGTGATGCCTATATAATGATCATTGCCTGGATATTGTCATAATTATTTTAAGTTCTATCAATTGCCCAACAGTAATTTGTTTACCCGCCATATGCTATTTTTCTCGAGAGTAGCCACTAGTGAAATCTACGGCCCCCGGGTCTATTCTTTATCATATTTGCTTTCCGGTCTACTATTTGCCTCTTTTATTTTCAGATCTATTATTCCAAAAACCCAAAAATACCTTGCTGCAATTTTTTGTTATTTATTTTATTTCAGGTTTCCGCGAGATCTATTTATCCAATCTACTACAAATTTATCTATCTTTTACCTGGGAGGGATTGGCAACCCCTCTTACGCGTCGGGTTGCAAGTATTTGTTCTTTGTGTGCAGGTACCATTTACATAGTGTTGCATGGTTCTCCTACTGGTTTGATAACCTTGGTCTCGTCACTAAGGGAAATACCTACCGTAGCTGTGCTGCATCATCCGTTCCTCTTCGGGAAAAAAATGACGCGGACACGAGCCATCAGTGACCCTGTGTCCACGGACCGTGTACCGTGCGCACGGGACCCCGTGTCCACAGGCCTTAGACCCCATGGGCACGGCCCTCCCAGTTTCAGTCGCCATCGTTTCACTGTTTTACCCATATCTCCCACGAAGGAACTCCGATTTGGGTGTTCTTTGGCTCGTTGGAAAGCTAGTGACATGACCGAGCTGCTCATCTTGGTTTTACCATCTTTTGAATCTATCAAATTTTGTGCATTTTGGCATCTTTGCATAGGCCCTTCGCCATAACTTCCGCACCACCACATAACACTTCCGCAAACTAACCCATTTTGGTTCCTTTTGTATTTGTGGTTGTTTGAGTTGTGATTTGAGTCTCCGAAGGTGTTTCGGCTACTTAGAGATGGTTACATCGTCATCCACCACTAGTGACTTGTATCTCTCCATCGACTACATCCACCACCACATTCCGCATCGACGACGACCATCCATCCTTTGAGATCATCTTCAACCGGAAGCAAGGCCGGTTACCCTCGACTTCATGAAAGGTTAAGTGTGATGAAGGTATCCATTACGTAATAAACTTTTCCTTCCTTGCCATTACATCTTGATAGCCCCACCATCTTTGCGCATACCTTCATACATATTGAGACTAGCTATCCAAGTATTGCCGGGCTTCGCGAAAACTTGTGCACCATAGTGATACGATATCATATTGTTGCATCATTGGATATATCATATAGTGCAATTGCTTGCTCCCGTGCATATCTTGTGATACTTGTCTCATATTTGTGGTTGAGGCTCAATAAGAAAAGTGGAAAGGAAGAGAAGAGGGAAAAAAAGTAAAAAAAGCTTTTAAGCAAGAAAAGAAAGATCACAAGCTTATAAGCAAAAGAGAGTTGAGCATGAAAAGAAATACTTGTGCATGAGGATACATGGAATAGGAAACATTTAGCTTGCATACATATAGGTTGGTGCCAAGTGGTGAATCATGCCCAAGTGTGCAATCAAGCTAGTGCTCTCCTAGTGTTTGTGCAACACAAGCGTAGTCTTCGTTAGGCAATTTTGTATTGCTCATCCCTATAGTTGCACACGCCCCATTATCCCACCGTGTGTGTTTCTTTATTGCCCTCCTCTACATTTGTGATCACTTGCTTTGCATTTTGAGTCCTTTGGATTTATTTCAACATTTACAATATCTTGGACTTCAATTTGCATGATTTTGTGCCACTTCTCCTAACCAAGCCACTCGATAAGCTTTACTTTGTAGGTGTGAGTGAACAAGTCTGGTACCAATTCCACTATTCTTTCATTTCACATTGAGTGACACGAGATACATCCTCAACTTTGGTAAAAGGAAGCTTGGTATTGTTTATCTCATTTCCTACTCACCTTTGCTCGAGTCTTGTGATGGATAGGCAAAGCACATCATCTCCGGTCTACAACCACGACGATGAGTTTGATGCAATGAAGAACTTCATCGACACTGATACGTCTCCAACGTATCTTTAATTTTTGATTGTTACATGCTGTTATATTATCATTCTTGGATGTTTTATAATCATTTTATATCATTTTTGGTACTAACCTATTGACATAGTGCCAGTTGCTGTTTTTTGCATGTTTTTTACATCGCAGGAAATCAATACCAAACGGAGTCCAAATGCATCGAAACTTTTTGTGGATTTTTTTTGGACCAGAAGACATCCAATGGGCCGGAGAAGCGCCTGGGGGTGCTCCGAGGGGAGCACAACCCACCAGGGCGCGCCTGGAGGCCCAGGCGCGCCCTGGTGGGTTGTGCCCACCTCGGGTGCCCCCTGAACCGCCTCTTTACTATATAAATACCCCAATATTCCAGAAACCCTAGGAGAGTTGACGAAAATCAATTCCAGCCGCCGCAAGTTCCAGAAACCACAGATCCAATCTAGACACCATCACAGAGGGGTTCATCATGTCCATTGGTGCCTCTCCGATGATGCGTGAGTAGTTCTTTGTAGACCTACGGGCCCGTAGTTAGTAGCTAGATGGCTTCCTCTCTCTCTTTTTATTCTCAATACAATGGTCTCTTGGAGATCTATTTGATGTAACTCTTTTTTGCGGTGTGTTTGTTGGGATCCGATGAACTTTGAGTTTATGATCAGATCTATCTTTTTATCCATGAAAGTTATTTGAGTCTTCTTTGATCTATTATATGCATGATTACTTATAGCTTCGTATTTCTTCTCTGATATTTGGGTTTTATTTGGCCAACTTGATCTATTTATCTTGCAATGGGAAGAGGTGCTTTGTGATGGGTTCGATCTTACGGTGCTTGATCCCAGTGACAGAAAGGGAACCGACACGTATGTATCGTTGCTATTAAGGATAACAAGATGGGGTCTATTCCTACATGAATAGATCTTGTCTACATCATGTCATCGTTCTTATTGCATTACTCCGTTTCTCCATGAGCTTAATACACTAGATGCATGCTGGATAGCGGTCGATGTGTGGAGTAATAGTAGTAGATGCAGGCAGGAGTCGGCCTACTAATCTTGGACGTGAGGCCTATATAATGATCATTGCCTGGATCTCACCATAATTATTTGAAGTTCTATCAATTGCCCAACAGTAATTTGTTTAGCTGCCGTATGCTATTTTTCTCGAGAGAAGCCACTAGTGAAATCTACGGCCCCTGGGTCTATTCTTTATCATATTTGCTTTCCGATCTATTATTTGCCTCTTTTATTTTTAGATCTATTATTCCATAAACCCAAAAATACCTTGCTGCAATTTTTTGTTATTTATTTTATTTCGTGTTTCCGCGAGATCTATTTATCCAATCTACTAAAAAATTATCTATCTTTTACCCAGGAGGGATTGACAACCCCTCTTACGCGTCGGGTTGCAAGTATTTGCTCTTTGTGTGCAGGTGCCGTTTACATAGTGTTGCATGGTTTTCCTACTGGTTCGATAACCTTGGTCTCATCACTGAGGGAAATACCTACCGTAGCTGTGCTGCATCATCCGTTCCTCTTCGGGGAAAATACAGACGCGGACACGAGCCATCAAGAAAGGATTTCTGGCGCCGTTGCCGGGGAGACATCATCAACATCTATCAGGTTTCTAATCACAAATCTCATCTCCTTGCAATTTACGTTATTTGCCATTTGCCTCTCGTTTTCATCTCCCCCACTTCATAAAAATTTACCGTTTTATTCGCCCTCTTTTTCGTTCGCCGTTTTTTCGTCAGATCTGTTTTTGTGTGCAATCTTGTTTGTGTGGCCATGATGCCTCAAAGAAAGTATTATGATGTTCCTTACCCCAGTATTTTGCTTGAAATTGAGAAAAGTACTAAGGAATATATGACCACACAATTTGAGCACAATAATTATTTTACTGAAGAACTTAAGGAACACTCTGTTGTGCTGGATGCTATAACAAAACAACTTGATGATATTAGTAGGGAAGTTTGTAATCTCCAATCTAAGTATGCTTTTACTGAAAGTTTGCTAGGCAAAATATCCGATGCATAAGCTACCCTAGTAAATCAGATGGCCGCTAAACCAATCTCGTTAGAAGATAAAAATGATGAAGATCTTAAAGTATTGGTGTTTCTTCTATTGATTCTTTGTTTAGTAAAATTAAAATTGATGATAAAGGGACTGAAGAAGAGTCAACTTTATTTAGAAGGCGTCCCGATAATTTGAAGGATGAAAATCTTGTTGAAAAAATTGATAAAAGTGGGTTTGGAGAGGTCAAAACTTTAACTAGTGATATGCCCATTCTTTTGGATTACAAAGACTTTAATTATAATAGTTGCTCTTTGATTGATTGTATTTCTTTGTTGCAATCCATGATAAATTCACCCCATGCCTATGAACAAAATAAAGCTTTTACTAAACATATTGTTGATGCTATGATGAAAGCTTTGGAAGAAAAGTTGGAATTAGAGATCTCAATTCCTAGAAAATTACATGATGAATGGGAACCTACTATCAAAGTCAAGATTAAAAATTATGAGTGTTTTGCTTTATTTGACTTGGGTGCTAGTGTTTCCACAATTCTGAAATCTTTATGTGATGTTCTTGGTCTTACCAATATTGAAAAGTGTTCTTTAAACTTGCACTTGGCGGATTCTACTATTAAAAAGCCTTTGGGAAGAATTAACGATGTTCTTATTCTTGCAAATAGGAATTATGTGCCCATAGATTTTATTGTTATTGATATTGATTGCAATCCGTCTTGTCCAATTATACTTGGTAGACCGTTTTTACGTACTATTGGTGCCGTGATTGATATGAAAGAGGGCAATATTAAATTTCAATTTTCACTAAGGAAGGGTATGGGACACTTCCCTAAAACAAGAATTAAGCCTCCATATGAATCAATCATGAGGGCATCTTATGGATCTAGAAATAAAGATGACAATACTTGAATCTATGCTTTATGCCTAGTTAGGGGCGTAAAACGATAGCGCTTGTTGGGAGGCAACCCAATGAATAAAATTTATTTTTACCTTTTTCTTTCTGTTCTTGAGTGTTTGCACAATTATGCCTCTGTTATGATTATGTTTTTTATGTTTTAATTAGTGTTTGTACCAAATAAAGCCTTTGGGATAGTGTGGTGATAGTTGATTTGATCTTGTTAGAAAACAGAAACTTTTGGGTAAAGTAAAATAATTGTCTAAAATCACAGAAGCGACGAAAAATTCTGATTTTTTTATAAAAGATTGATATACAAATTTCCTCTGTTGTCCTAATTGTTCCGAAGTTTTGGAGTTACATAAGTATAAGAACAATTCGCATATTTACAGACTATTCTGTTTTTGACAGATTCTGTTTTCTTTGCATTGTGTGCTTATTTTGGTGAATCTATGGTTTGTATCGGGGGGTATAAGCCATGGTAAAGTTAGAATACAGTAGATATAATGCAATAACAAAATTTGAATGGGTTTTTCTACAGTACTTAAAGTAAAGATTGGTTTTCTTATACTAACGGATCTCACGAAGGTTTTGTTGAGTTTCCTATGATTGAAGTTTTCAAGTTTTGGGTGAGATCACGATGGATGAAGGAATGAGGAGTAAGAAGAGCCTAAGCTTGGGGATGCCCCATGGAACCCCAAGCCATTATCCAAAGAGAAACAAGCAACTAAGCTTGGGGATGGCCCTGAGTGGCATCCCCTCTTTCTTCTAACGACCATCGGTATTTTACTTGGAGCTATATTTTTATTCATCACATATCTTGAGTTTTGCTTGGAGTGTCTTGTGTCATATGAGTCTTTGTTTGTTTTGCTTTTTAGTTTGTGTCATCTATCCTTGCTGGACACACCTATTTGAGAGAGCCAAAATTATGCTATGATTTATTAGAATTGCTCTATGTGCTTCACTTAAATTTTTTGAGCTATGGAATTGCTCTAGTGCTTCACTTATATCTTTTTGAGCATGGTGTGCTTTAATATTTTTGAAGAAATGCTCTCATGCTTCACTTAGATTTATTTGAGAGTTAGTAATTTTGAAGAAATTCTCTCATGCTTCACTTATATTATTTTGAGAGAAGAAAATTTTATGCTCATGTTCTTCACTTAGATTTGTTTGAGCTATCAAAAGCAACATATGAAACTAGTCCCAAAGTGATAGATATTCAAGAGGGATATAATAAAAACTTTCATGAAGATCATTCGACAAAATAAACTTGATTCTTTTTAATAGTTTTGCGATATGATGATATAATATGTGAGTCATGTTGATGAGTAATTATGCTTTAGTAAGAATATTGGTGTTAAGGTTTGTGATTCCCTATGCAAGCACAAAAGTCAATAGTTATGCAATGAAATTATATCCTACTTGTGGTGCATTATTCGGTGTTAGTTATGCTTAATGCTTGTTTATGAGATTTTTTGCTTCTTGGTTGGATGCTTCTCAATCTTTTTGCTAGCCTTCACTTGTACTAAGTAGGAATACTACTTGTGCATCCAAAACCCTTTAACCCAGTTTTGCCATATGAGTCCACTATACCTACCTATATGCGGTATTTCCGTGCCGTTCTAAGCAAATTTGTATGTGCCATCTCTAATTTTCAAAATAATTTTCCTTTTTGTGTGCTCGTACCGCTCATGAAACGGTAGGGGGTGGCTGATATTTTTTCATGCTAGATGTGTTATTATCAAGATGAGTGTTTATTCACTTTTCATTGCACGAGAGTACGGCAAAGGTATTAGGGATGCCCAGTCCCAAAATGAAAAATGAATTTACTTTATGTTGTCAAATAATAAATTCCTTGGAAAGTGTTGGTATGGACGGCACCCGTGGATACGGCTAGCCGTGGAATGTGAAAGTATGGTGGAAAAAGGAATAAACTTTATTTTATGTTTGGGAACCGCATATGATATATCTAGAATGGAAAGTATTGGGAACTACTCGGTCGTTTTTGTTGACAGGAAAAGCATGCCACCCAAAATGTTGTTTCTCTATCTTTTTCGCTTTGAGCTCTGGCACCTCTGCAAATCCCTACTTCCCTCTGCGAAGGGCCTTTCTATTTACTTTATGCAATTTTTATTTTTATTTGAGTCTCCATCTTCTTTTATAAAGCACCAACTAAGGGGCACTATGATCGTACTTGAGCATTGGATATAGCTAATATGCGAGTGTGTTTCATGAACGGATCAATGATTGAGCATAATGGGCTAGGGATAACTTGCTTTAGTGTTGATATTTTGAAAGACTTGGTTGCTTGTTGATATGCTTGAGTATTGCAATCTTCATGTCAAAACTAGACTATTGCTATGAATCATATAAAAGTCCAAATGTCCATGCTACAAAAGAAAAGAATATGTGATGAACATGTTAGGCAGCATTCCACATCAAAAATTCTATTTTTATCATTTACCTACTCGAGGACGAGTAGGAATTAAGCTTGGGGATGCTGATACGTCTCCAACGTATCTATAATTTTTGCTTGTTCCATGCTGTTATATTATCATTCTTGGATATTTTACAATCATTTTATAGCAACTTTATATCATTTTTTGGGACTAACCTATTGACATAGTGCCCAGTGCCAGTTGCTGTTTTTTGCTTATTTTTTACTTCGTAGAAAATCAATACCAAACGGAGTCCAAACGCAGCGAAACTTTTTGGAGATTTTTTCTGGACCAGAAGGAACAACTTGGGCCGAAGAAGTACCAAAGGGGTGCCCTGAGGGGGGCACAACCCACCTGGGCATGCCTGGGGGCCCAGGCGCGCCCCGGTGGGTTGTGCCCACCTCGGTGGCCTCCCGCACCGCCTCTTTGCTCTATAAATACCACGAAAATCCAAAAACCCTAGGGGAGTCGACGAAACACAATTCCAGCCGCCGCAAGTTCCAGAACCACCAGATCCAATCTAGACACCATCACGGAGGGGTTCATCATCCTCATTGGTGCCTCTCCGATCATGCGTGAGTAGTTCATTGTAGACCTACGGGTCCGTAGGCAGTAGCTAGATGGCTTCCTCTCTCTCTTTTGATTCTCAATACAATGGTCTCTTGGAGATCTATTTGATGTAACTCTTTTTGCGGTGTGTTTGTCGGGATCCGATGAACTTTGAGTTTATGATCAGATCTATTTTATCCATGAAAGTTATTTGACTTTTGATCTCTTATATGCATGATTGCTTATAGCCTCGTATTTCTTCTTCGAATCTTTGGTTTAGTTAGGCCAACTAGATCGATTTTTCTTGCCATGGGAAGAGGTGCTTTGTGATGGGTTCGATCTTACGGTGCTCAATCCCAGTGACAGAAAGGGACATGACACATATGTATCGTTGCTATTAAGGATAACAAGATGGGGTCTATTCCTACATGAATAGATCTTGTCTACATCATGTCATCGTTCTTATTGCATTACTCCGTTTCTCCATGAGCTTAATACACTAGATGCATGCTGGATAGCGGTCGATGTGTGGAGTAATAGTAGTAGATGCAGGCAGGAGTCGGTCTACTAATCTTGGACGTGATGCCTATATAATGATCATTGCCTGGATATCATCATAATTATTTGAAGTTCTATCAATTGCCCAACAGTAATTTGTTTACCCGCCGTATGCTATTTTTCTCGAGAGAAGCCACTAGTGAAATCTACGACCCCCGGGTCTATTCTTATCATATTTGCTTTCCGATCTATTATTTGCCTCTTTTATTTTCAGATCTATTATTACATAAACCCGAAAATACCTTGCTGCAATTTTTTGTTATTTATTTTATTTCGCGTTTCCGCGAGATCTATTTATCCAATCTACTACAAATTTATCTATCTTTTACCCGGAAGGGATTGACAACCCCTCTTACGCGTCGGGTTGCAAGTATTTGTTCTTTGTGTGCAGGTACCGTTTACATAGTGTTGCGTGGTTCTCCTACTGGTTCGATAACCTTGGTCTCATCACTGAGGGAAATACCTACCGTAGCTGTGCTACATCATCCCTTCCTCTTCGGGGAAAATACTGACGCGGACACGAGCCATGAACCTCCCATTTGCATGCTTGTTTCCATGATGTCCTTTATTGTGCTCAATTTATATGCTTAAATGCCATGCCACACTCCTTTGTCAAACATTATGCTATGCTTGATGACGACACTTGTTGGGTGAATCACCACTTGAATGATTGGTTTTGCACTAACGCTAACCACATTTGTTTTTCCAAGTTTTTGTTGTCTTTGCTCCTTTTGAAGGAATTACAAGACGGTGCGACATTGGAGAGTGCCTATTTCGAGCTTCAAGATGAAGAACGCTTGGTGATCGTCCACTTCTATATGACGACATCATCTCTTTCCCATGGTGATTTGGATTTCGATCCGAGGACGGATCTTTCCCAAGGGGGAGGGGATGATGCGGAGCATCCTGTGGACATCACCATGCCAAGAGTCCATTTGGCAAGTGACACGTTCCACATCTACTTCACATACATAAAGGTGAATCATCTCCTTTACACGTGTTCACTTGTACCCTTCGAGGATGGTATACTACATGACTCCTCTCTCGTGTGCATACATAGGTGCGAGCGAAGCTACACATTCATCGAGGAGGAGTCCAAGCTCAAGAGTGCATGTACACCATCAGCAGGAGAATGCACGGAAGAAGGAGTCTAGCAGCAAGAAGGATGCAAACGCGCCCAGGTGACCCCTTGCACACGGGCTTCCAGAACCCCGTGCCCACGCCCCCCTACGCTGAAGCACCTGGGAACCCCGTGCGCACGGGCGTGTACCGTGCCCACGGGACCCCCATGCACACGGGCCTCACTTACCCCGTGCGAACGGGCTCTACAGGACGGCCGCTGGATACCCCGTGCGCACGGGCCCCACTTACCCCGTGCACATGGGGCTGCCTGTGTGCAGCTGCGGGCTTTGCCCACGTAATGTCTATTTCGCCCCTGCTTACCCCTTCATCCCCTAGGACTATATATACTCCACCTCCACCTCCATTTAGACTTAGCTAAGAATAGATCTAGACATTAGAGCTTAGCTCATGTACCTCCCCTTGTGGGATTGCTCTTGAGAGAGAGGGGAGACTCCATTGGAGTTCAAGACCTCCATTGGAGAAGATCCCTAGGGATTCAAGACCTCCTTGTGGGAAGGATCTATCTAGATCATCAAGCCCTCATCTCCTTCATAGGATTTGGGATGAACTCTATCATGTATCTTATTTCCCTTTGATTGTTCTTGTACCTTGTGAATCCCATGTGTTTATGAGTCTAGTGGATGTGTGATTGGACTTGTTCTTGAGTGTTCCTCTTGTGATTTCCCCTCTTGTTCTTCGTGTTCTTCATGGACCCCCTCCAATTCGTGAAAGATCTCCACTTAGGGTCTCCACCCTACAACATTACCTTTCTCCGTGTTAGCTAAGAGGGCGGTCAAGCCCTCCGTACATAGCAAGAACAAGTAGGGAGAGAGAGGACCCGGGGGGGGGGCCCCCCCCCTGCCTCAATCCACTAGTAGGTTTAAAACTCTCGGTCTCTTCACATTAAAACGAACTCGGTACTCCACAGAGGATACACAAATCCACCCAACTTTCTTGGAATCCCAGTTTCAACAAAATTTCCTTTAAAAAGCACCATTCCACTCGGTCATATGCTTTGTGCATGTCCAGTTTGATAGCACACAAGTCTTCTTTACCCGCCCTTTTCTTCTTTATTGAGTGGGAACACTCATTTGCCACTAAAATATTTTCTGTAATCATTCTTCCAGGCACAAAAGCACTCTGAGTTGGGCTGATGATATCTGATAGAATTATCTTCAAGCGAGCATCAACCATTTTTTAAATAACCTTATACACCACATCGCACAAGTTGATTGGTAACATGATCTGAATTTACTTGCTGAAGCAAAGGGTTAGGATTTTAATTCATTAGAAATTTTCTTATGGATACCCCTATGACCATATGAATCAGGTTGTAGAAATAGACATCCTACTGGATAACTCAAACCAGAGGAGTTTTTAAAGAATTGTAACACGAGATTGGTTGCATGAACCTCATCTCTCTTCAAATTTCTGTGAAGTTCAAACAGAGGATTCAAAGAGCTGGTTTTGTAATTTTCGATGCATTGTCACAGCAAAATAAATATGTGGAGATTATAAATTACGCTGATGATTTCCGATGAATATGTGAAGTACGTCCTATCCAATCCCATTCCGATTACAGTTGTGTTTACTATTATTGAACCAAAGCCTAAGGTAAAGAGGCTACCCTAATCATTACTTTTCCTGTTTCTATGATTGGAAATCCTGTAAACCGAATGAGCCCTTAGAAATAGTTTGAATCCAAGAGGCGTCAAGATATGTGAGTGGTATGCTCTTCAGTCTATAGCTACTAGATGTAAATCTAGCCAAAAAAATCATATATATCAACATACGAAGTGTCAAGACGTTTAGATCCAAAAAATGGTACAAGCCTTTGATCGAGAAAGAAAAAAAAAAGACATGCAACCTTTACACCAGTAGAAAATACCAGATTTCTAGACTTACAAATAAGCACATTGTGATTGTGATTCAGAGATTGAGCCCTGGTTCGAGGCTACCCAACACATCAGGAATAGAAGGCTGGAAGACATGCATTGACATACACAAACTAGGCTTGATCTCCCTCTACCATTCTCAGTTACAAGTCCTTACCCACCCTAACTCTATTGTACCATGAATGTATCTCCTACGTTTTGAGATCAACATCTACAGTACAACCTTTGTAATCAGTACACCTTTCTTACAAAAACGACGAAAGTAAAGCAACAATAACCCTAAACCATGGAACGTATATACAGATGCTTGCAGTACATAGCTACTACTTTGCACATGAAATTCTACAAGTGTATATTCAGTCGTACGTACGTGGTGAGGGCGTCCTATTTCACAGAGGTTTCTGCTCAAAACTAGCAAGAAAGAACGAGCTACGTAGGTGAAGTATTTATTAGCGGATCTCGTTCGAGCGGCGGCGAGGATGATGCATGCACAGGTATGCATGCATGCATGCAGCTTCATCCACGGACGAACGGTCGAGCGCTTGCTTTCAAAAACGGAAGCGCCCGTGCGCGCCGCCGTGGCCGTGGGCCGCGAGGACCATCGGCGGCCGCGGCGGCAGCGGTGGCAGAGCGGTGCGCTTGACGAACCGGCCCTTCATCCGCGGCCGCTTCTCGGCGTTGAGCTTGCGCACCTCGTACCGGATCTTCTTGGCGAACAGCCGCGTCCGCCGCTTCTCCCGGTACCGCGACACCCGCGCCTCCCGCTCGCCGCCGGTCACCGCCGTCACCGCTGAGCCGAGCCCGAAACCCCGGCTCCCCGCCTGTCCATGCCAAGCAACAGATCGAGCTTGATTAGACGACAAGTTTATATATACAGAAGTGAAATAAGCGTACTGATAGATCACATGCCAGGGGTCAGGGGGAGGGGCTCAGAGCAGGTCCTTACCGGTAAGTCTAGCCAGGAATCATCACTGGGATCGATGTGGGGGCGCTCGCCGTAGAACCACGGCGAGCCACCGTCATGGGCCCAGGAGTCGATAACCCTCTCGTAGTCGAGCTTAAGTATCATCCCCGAGTCCGACCGCTTCCTTTTCCTGTCCTCTAACTCTTGCTCCGGCGCCGGCGCCGCGGTACTCTGATCATCGAAGTACGCCATGTCGAAGTCAAGGTTCAGCTGGGGCTTCTCTTCGTCCAGGAACCGCAGGTCGTCGAACCCCTCTTCTACTCCTCCCATGAGCAGGCTCTCCATGTCCGCGGCGAAGCTGGCGAGCTCCATGTCCGGCACGACGTCGAAACCGGTGAACCCGTCGGCCGCCTCCGCCACGCCCGAGGCGTACTCCGACGACGGCTGATTGGCAAGCGACGAGAAGCAGCAGACGGCGGGCTTCTGCTCGAGAGGCTCCCGGAACTCGTCGACCGGCATGGGGTTGTAGAGCTCAGCGAGCATGGGGTCGAACACCGGGACGCGGTACAGGAGATCCTCGTCTTCGACCTCCACGCCGTGGCCGTCGTCGTTGTCACCCACGATGCCGGATCCGGAGTCCTCCGCCTCGAGATCGGGAACCGCCGAGGCAGCCGCGGCCTTCGCGGCGGCGGGCGCGCCGTGCTTGCTCACCATCCCGGGCTTGGACCGCGGCGTGCGCGGCCGGCGCTTGAGGCCGTGCAGCCACGCGGGCTCGTCGGGGTCGGCCTGCTGAAGGGAGGAGGTGGCGGCCGGCGAGGACGAGGAGGGGAGGCGCACCCGGTGGTGGCGCCGCGCGAGCGGGTTGGCCGAGTGGACGGAGGCGTCGCACGCCTGGCACAGGTAGGCGTCGTCCGCGGCGCAGTGCCACCGCGCCCGCCGCCGCATGCAGCCGTCGCAGGCGCGGGCCGTGCGCGCCCCGATCGCCGCGCCGGCGCTCGCCATCTCGTCCGGTCAGACACGAGCGACCGAGCTAGGCACCCTCGCGCCTGCCCCGCTGACACTAGCTCAGTAGAGTTAAGCGAGCGCTTAACCCAGAACAGTGTGGGATGAGAGGTCGGAGCCCTTTTCCTCTATTAAACCGCGAGCCCGGACGGCGACCCCGGGCCCACGCTCCAGCGCCCGTGGGTTCGTGTGTGGGCGATTCGGGTAAAAGAGCGGGCCGGTGGGCCTGGAAGGGCCTTTTCGACGACGTGGCCTGACGGGAGTGGGCTGGAGGAGGGGCGGGACCCAGGGAGGTGGTTATCTCGAAGCTGATTGGCTGGCGGGCGCGCGGAATCCGGAGAGGCGGAATTCTATTGGGCGAGCTGTCACGCCGTTTGGATTTCCGGCGGGCCCCGTGGGGGATGGGCGACGACCATGGGGTTGCAGCTTGTGATGGTGGTGATCGCTGGCGACTCATCATCAACCTGCGTAGAATCATGATCTTTTTCTCTTTTGAAATGAGCCATTTTTTTGAGAAAAAATCAAACAAATTTCACGGCCTCTATGATTCGCAGGATTTATAAAATAGAGGAATAGAGTGACATGTCATCCTCGATCCTATGGGATTAGTATGAGCGTTTGATTGTGCGCGGGAGAAACATAGATTTTGCATATGAGGTTGGAGTGGATGAAAAATTTCCTATGAAAACTAGTACAAGTGAATCCTATTAAAAAGTTTCCTATGGATTGCAATCATATGTATCAAACAACCCACGGAGGAAAAAATCCTAAGGATTAGAATCCTCCAATATTCCTTTAGAATTCCTTGAAATCAAAGAGGGCCTCAAACTTGTTAGGGTGCCAAGGCATAGTTAGCTTGACTCGACAAGTAGAAACATACGACTATTTGCGAAGTGAAGGAGAGAGCACGAGATTACATTCACATGCAAGTCACAGAAGCTACAGTTTTGGACATAATCCTAAGAAAGCAACTTCATATTTGAAATTGTGCTATGATACTTTAGATCAATAGATAAAAAAAAGCAAAAATCTAAAAAACGAAATATAGTGCCTCCATTCCTATAAAATGAATGTCGCACATAGGTAAAAATCCCATAGGAAGAAATCCTATAGGAATACTGCAAAAATCCTACAAACTGCGTGAGCCCTTTAATGCAAGAGAAACACAATCTTGGAAAAATCAGGCATTCGGAGTTTCACACTTACAACCAAGCCAAAATTATCACCTGAACACAATTAGCTAGCAAATCATCCTTCACACAGAAATAATATATAATGGTTTGTATTAATGGCCACATGGATGATTGATGCAGAGACAAGGGGTTTATCCTCTTATTTTTCAATAAGTATAATGGTGGTTTAAATGAAGGATTTAAGGTAGAGAATCATCCGACTTTGCTTCCGACAGAAGACGCGCGAAAATTTGTGTTGCACAATTAATCACAAAAATATGTGTTCTACAATTAATCACACAAACCAGGGGGGGGGGGGGGGGGGGGGGGGGGGGGGGGGGGGACGTTCATTTTGGTATTGTTTTTTATAGTTGTGTTGTAGACGTGCATTGGGGTACTACTAACATGAATGAAAAAAATAACAGAGACCCGATTGCTTCTTTTTTAGTAACATGGACCCGATTGCTTTTTAATTTACAGGGACCTAATTGCTTTTAAATAAACTTACAGGGACCTGGTTGCTTTTTATTTTTTGTAGGGGTCGGCATATGGGCTCGGCTTGTCATAATGGTCAAAGCTAACGATGTTAACTTTTATGCCACGTCAGACTTGACGAGTGGACCCAATCTATCACAATTGCAATTAAAATAACTAACACGGTCATTAGTGCAACATGGTAGTTTTTGCAATCAAAAAGCAATTTTATGGTAGCTATAAGAGATTTTTTTAAAGTGGTAATTTGCCGGAAATCTAGCCCCAAATGTGGTAGTTTTATGCTATTTACTCAAGATATGACAGAAGAAAGCATTGGTTGCCTCTCAACACAACATTTGAGGCATATGGGATTTGTATAGGACAATAGTTTATTAGAAGGAAATAGGTACGACATTGGTCGCTCTTTCTCCTTTTGAGTTGTTGATTCATTCTGTTTGACGTAAATGATGTGAAAGCTCTAAGATATAATTTTACATATGATTGATTGGAGATGTCCTTACATACAATACACATAAGCAATGCATCGATGTTATGGCATGCCATGTAACACCTGGTAAGTAGGTATATCTTTTCCTCTGTAATTCTAGCCTCACCAACTCCATATAGCGGGCGACGGGTGGCACAATGTGAGAGGCTATGGATAGCTTCTTCGCACCCTTAGTTCCAAGACAAGTAAATGTGTGTGTGGAAATATTTATCTCAAAGAGAGAGAGAGAGAGATTGCTAATCGACCCTCAAGTTTTGTTTCATCTAAGAAAGCATGCAATATTTTCCTCCCTTGTCCACTAGCAAAAGAGAATTTTCCTGCTAACACGGAAAGTTGGGAGTTAACACATCACCGTTAAGAAGACAAACTAAGATATGATAGAAGAATGCATTGGTTGCCTCTCAACACGACATTTGAGGCATATTGATAGTATGCTATATGGGATTTTCCGTAGGACAAAAGTATTAGAAGAAAATTGGTACAACGATGGTCGTTCTTTCTCCTTTTGAGCTGCTAATTCATTATGTTTGACGTAAATGATGTGAAAGCTCTAAGATACAATTTTACATATGGTTGATTGGAGATGTCCTTACATACGATACACGTAAGCAATACATCAATGTTATGGCACAACATACAACACCTAGTAAGTAGGTTTATCTTTTCCTCAATAATTCTAGCCTCACCAGCTCCATACATCGGGCGACGGGTGCCACCAATGTGAGACTATGGATGGCTTCCTCGCACCCTTAGTTCCAAGACAAGTAGATGTGTGTGTGGAAATATTTATCTCAGGGAGAGTGAGAGACAATCGACCCACAAGTTTTGTTTCATCTAAGAAAGCATGCTATATTTTCCTCTCTTGTCCACTAGCAAAAGATAATTTTCCCGCTAACACGGAGAGTTGAGAGGTTCATACATCACCATTTTGCAGAAAAGCTAACATACAATGGAAGAATAAGTTGGCAGGTAGGTTGTTCTCACCCGCGAGGTTTGAGGCATATTGTAGTATGCCATATGTATTTTTTTTGTATGACAAACATTTATTATGAGGGATTGGTATAGCGTTGCCTTAGTTGATTGTTCTTTCCCCTTTTGTGTCGTTGGTTGTTCTTTATGTTTTAAGTAAATCATGTGGCTTAACATGTATTCCCTCCATCCCAAAATAAGTGTCGTAACTTTAGTACAACTTTGTACTAAAGTTGAGACACTATTTTGGGACGGAGTGAGTAATTAATTGAAGATGCCCTAACGAAATGATATACATAAGCAATACATTGATGTTACGGCATGATGCCTAATAACTGTATCAGCATCGCACACACACTTACGTATTGTGGTAATCATAGTTAACAACTACTGCACAAAAAATAGTGCATTTTTGCATTAGTCGGTAGTTCGTTTTCCTTTTTGTGCTATTGTTTCCTTTTATTTTACATAAATGATGGGAAAGTTCTGAGACACAACTCCTAATGTATGATATATTTAAGGGATACATTGATGTTATGGCCTACTATGTAGCACGGAATAAGTGTTACTCCCACTGTTTCTTGTTATTAGGTGTATTTTCATGCATGGTGTTGTGGTTTTGTCACGGCAGATGTCTTAGTGAAAGGACTTAGACGCGAGGCCATCGCAACGGTGATTAACTTGTCGGGATTGAGCGGGACGAGAGACACGAGTTTACCCAGGTTCGGCCCCTCACAGTGGAGGTAAAAGCCTACTCCTGCTCTTGTTGCTTATTGCTTGAGTATCGATTACAAGGGAGCGAATTCGCTTGACCTAGCTTTCGATTGATTGTAACTTGCCCTATTCTATACCGGGAACTCGCCTTTATATACAGGTCGAGGCCGCCGGCTTACAAGAGTCCAGGTCGGGTCATGATCCGTGACCGAGCCCTACTCTAAGTCGCCTTGCCTTATAAGACAAGTCATCATATGACAGCTTACACCTCTGGGCCACCTCCTGACTTCGGGTCCTAAGCCGGCCCATCTATGTGAGCCGCCCTTCTGGCCCTGTGTCCTGATCATCCTGGCCTATCTGAGGCCCAGCTTCCTAAGTCGCCAATGATCTGACCCGGCCCTATTAGGGCGGGTTATACCGCGGGGTTATATCCCCAACATTAGGCCCAGATTGATTTGAACTTGTTCATGTCAATCTTCAATTCTTCAGTCTGGCGAGTCTTCTCCTGGGTCTTTGCAATCTCAGTTCTAAAGAACCTTCATAACCCGCCATACAAAAAGATGATGCCATCTCCATAATTTCAGGAAAACATTCATGACGTCATAACGAATCCTGCGCAAATCCATTTATCCTGAAAACCGAGGCGTCTTTTCATTTATACCGAGGCGTCTGTTCATTTCATAAATTACCGTGCCTCCTCGATTCTTGCACCTGCCATTTACTGTTACATTTCCCTTATAAATAGGCGCAAGGGTCCCTCCTTTCATTCTTTACCTCGTCTTCTCCACTTCTTCTTCTTCGCGAAACCCTCTGCAACCGAAGCTCCGCCACGCTCGTCGACCTTCGCCAGCCGCCTCGCTCAGGACTGCAACAGCACTCTGCCTTCACTGGAGTTCTGTGGCGTGCCTTCGCTCTCGGCCACCACAACCAGGTACCAAAACCTCTCCCCCTTAGATTCACATTTCCTCATCGGAGTTCATAGAGTTCATCGGTGTTCATACGTTCTTCATTATAATATCTTGAGTAGATTTCATACTGGATCTGAGATGACCATAGAAGTATTGCAGAATAGCTTTAGCACCAATCTTGCATCTGAATAGACCCTGCTTCGTTCAGAATCTACAAACAGTTCCTTAGTAGCTTTTGAGGCCACTATTAGGTTTAGCCATTATTTTTCTTTTTTGAACTGCTCGTAGATCCATAAATGTGGATGTTTTAGTCTGAAACTTGTTTGCTTCACACTTAGCAAAATTTCAACAATCCCAAACTTAGCTAACCCGCCCTTGTATCTTGAGCGTCTTACCAACATATCTGTAACTCGCCAATGCTTCAGAAATTGCCTCTTTTTAAATAACTCGCCACCGTTAGGGCGGCTCACCCTTATGCTGCTTATTCATATAACTATTGATGACGATTCTTTGCCTTTTTAAGTAACTCGCCCCTTTATATTTCCGCAGTCTTCCATTGCATTTAGGCGGCTCAATATGTCAAAAACCACTATTTGCGATTGGGTGCCTTCCCTAGTCACCGAGGCCATCCTTAAGGACTATCAAAACCAAGGTCTCTTGGCGACCCAGGAAGAGATCGGCTGGCGAGTCAGTCAAGGGGAGGAAGTGCCTAAACCCAGCGACGGTGAAGTTGTGGTTTTCACTGACCACATCCTTAGAGGCTTCACGCCGCCTGGGTCAAAATTCTTTTGGGACGTCTTGCACTATTTTAGCCTTCATCCTCAAGACTTGGGCCCGAATTCTGTATCAAATCTCTGCCACTTCCAAATTTTCTATGAAGCATATCTACAAATGGAGCCCATTGTTGCTCTCTTCAAAGAATTCTTCTACATGAACCGTCAAACCGAATGTACAGACGGCCCGAACTTAACACTTGGTGGGATCTCCATCCAGAGACGCAGAGATGGCGGCTTTCCTGCAGCCACCCTGCCAATCCATCCTAAAGGATGGATAAAGACCTGGTTTTAATGCAAAAATACCACCCCAACCAATGAGAACCCTCTGCCGGGTTACAGAGCAGAGCGCCTTCCCATGGATTTTATCCCGCCAAGCAAGATCATGCCATAAGAACATACTGAAGCACTCCAGTCTTACTCAAAAGTAAGAGCCTTGCTAGCCAATGGGTTAACAGGGGTCGATCTAACCCGGTGCTGGGTTTCATGGAGAATTCTCCCCTTAAGCCCCCGTCCCGGCTTAATGTGGGAATACTCAGGCGAGTCAGATGATCCTCAGCGATATAGCTCTAAAAAATTTACTGCTGATGAAGTCAACCAAACCGTTAAGAGCCTGCTTGAAGAATCTCAAGAAAATTGTAACAAAACAGGGTTGTTACCCTTCTTCAAGTTCAACGCGACCCCACCTGTAAGCATTTTTTATATATCCAGCATGTACATCTGTGTCTTTCTCTGTTCTTCATTTAAAAATGTCCTTTATACAGGCCGGCTCTTCCTTCTGGAATAAGAAGATAAAGAAAGTTGTAGCAAAAAGCAAGGTTGTCCCTATTCGAAGGAAAAAAGAAATCCGCTGTTGTGACTGAACCAGCCGTTGTGGGCAAGTCAGCTGATGCTGATGACCAATCAGAGGTAGAACTCAACTCTCTTGGCCATCTCTTTATCGACTTAGCTAATGCCTCTTGTTCTCAGGATGAGGTGGAAACAAGCCGGGTTGACGATACTGAGGTAATCTCTATCTCTTCTGGCTCAGACTCCTCGCCTCCAAAGAAGATACGGCGGGTCGTCCGAAAAGTAAAATTTTCTCATTCAGATGCTCACTTAGATCCATACTTTATTTTGAAGAAAACTCAGCATGAGTCAAGGCGCCAGACTCGGAGTGGCGGCTCAGGCGATCTGATGGCCGGGCTGACTCATGAACCATCCTGCAAACGACATAACGAGGTGCCACATAGCCCAACTCTGTCTTTACCCAAAGTCGGCCTTATGAGACATCCTCTTAATCCCTTTGATTCCAATTACCCGTAGTCGCCACCGTCTTCGGGTGGCTCATCTTCAACACAGCTGCCTAGTTTTATTATCAACCCTGGGTAAGTAACTGCACTTTAATTGTTTGATAGCTTAATTTTGTTGTCATGTGATTTAAACTTTCCTACTCTGATCACAGGGCCAAAGCCAAAAGCAAGAAACAGAAAATGGGCGACTCTTCAAAGACCCCTAAGATCCCTGAGTCAGCTAAACAAGTGTTGGTAACTCCTGAGGCTAATATAAAAGAAACTGAAGATCATCATGACGGTCAGGATAACCCGCCCCCACGAACTGAGGTAGCAGCCTCTGAGGCCATGGACACTGATGCTAACCCGGCGGACAACCTTAACCCGCCAAGTCCCATCCTTGCCTCAAGCCCAATCAAAGCAACTGAAGAAACTCCTCCTGAGAAGACCAATGAGGATATTGTTATCATTGGGGCAAGTCAGAAAACCCCTGAGACCTCTAATGTGCTAGCCAAGCACACGGCCAAAGAAGAGTCGCCCTTGCTAGAGAAGGGTAAGTCGAAACTGGAGCTGCCCAATTATGAGGAATTCAGTGCTGAAGAACTTCATGCTGGCTACTTAAGCCGCCTGGCCACAAGCCGTGATATGGAAGCCAGTTTAGTAAATATGATGAAGAGGAAATATGAGGTACATTCCATTTTCTCCTGCTATATATCCTTATGTAGCCCCCAAGTCTTAATCATAGGAAAAACTTGAGTATGTTTAAGACTTAGATAAAAATATGTATAATTCAAAATGTAGCCCCCAAGGGCCGGGTTATCATGCAAGTGATAAGCCGGTTCTCTGAATACGCCTTTTAAGAAACATGATGTAGCCCCCAAGGGCCGGCTTATCTTCATGAGATAAGCCGGGTATTTAGACACTCTGGAAAAGAAAACATGATGTAGCCCCCAAGGGCCGACTTATCTTCATGAGATGAGGAGGGTTTTTCAATACGACAACTTTGAAGAATTACCTATAGCCCCCAAGGGCCGGCTTAGCTTCATGAGGTGAGCCGGGTCTTCTATAGTATAGATTGAAAAGAATGACGTACATTAGCCCCCAAGTGCCAAGGACATTGCTTGCAATGTGTTTGGGACTTGAATAGTTTTGCCATAACATCTCTGTCAAATGCTGACTTAACCAATCTAGCAGACATATATTGCTCTCTTTGAATGATATTCTTCTTTGTAAACCTTTTTGCAGGAAGCCTTAAGCCTGGGCGAGTCAAACCTGGCCGACTTAAAGAAAAACTTGGAATCTGAACAGGCTGAACGCGCCAAGGCTGAATTAAGCTTAAAATCTTCTTTGGAAGACTTTAAAAAAATCAAGGCAAACTTTGATGCTGAGAGATCCGCCATTGAAACGGAAAGGGCCACTTTATTGAAAAGGGCGGAAGACACCGAGAATCAGCTTAAGCCGGTGACTGAAGAATTAGCCGGCTTAAAACAACATATTTCTCAAATGACAGACGCCATCTTTGGTAAGTAAAACCTTTCAATCAATTGAAATAACTCGCTTGGCGACTTGAAATACTTAAATGCTTAACTTGCCTGGCGACTCAAAATCCTTGACTGCTAACTCGCCTGGCTACTCTTGTTTTGAATGTATGACAGGTGCCAGGAGCTCTAATCTTGGGCAAAATATGCTGATACAGCTGAAAGCCGTCTATGCCTTGACGAAAAACTTTATGCTGGAAGCATCCTAACTCTAGTGGCTGCATCCAATGGCAAGAAACCACCACAACTGATCAAAGATGTATTGGATCAACTATCCACAATGCCCAAACAAATCGAGGAACTAAAGCTGTCAGCCGCCCGTGCAGGAGCAATAACCTCGCTAAGCCGGGCTAAGGCTTATCAATCAGAGTTGGATCCAAAAGAAATGGCTGGCGGGTTTCTAGAGTATAAAGATGATGGGTCTGTCTTCAGTGAAGCAGATTTTGCCAAATGCATCAAGGAAATGGCCATTAGCCTGTCAACTTGCCCAAGAACTGGATCTGAAGAAGTACCAGCCGGCTTACGATAGCGACAATACTTGAATCAAGGCGCCCTCTTTTGACGTTGTGGACCTGACTCCGCAAAGGCGTAAGCATATCTTTGCCCCTGAAATTGACTCTTCCTCTATCATCAACGATGAAGCAATCTTTGAGGCTTTAACGGGTGTGGACTGGACCTCGAACAATCTTCAGATCGGAGATGACGAAGAGCCGGCTCAGGATGACCCAGGGACCTCCACAACAGGGCAGCAACAAGGTGTTAACCCGGATGGCACTGACCCAGACGGCACAGATGCCGGTTCAAAGGAGTAGCATAACTCCTAAAAAACTTTGCTTGAAACTTTTGGGCTCAAATGAAGCCATGTAATAGACTTAGTTAAAAACATTGGGGGGGGGGGGGGGGGGGGGGGGGGGGGGGGGGGGGGGGGGGGGGGGGGGGGGGGGGGGGGGGGGGGGGGGGGGGGGGGGGGGGGGGGGGGGGGGGGGGGTGACTCATAAGTTGTATGGAGTTGTAATATAACTCAACATTGCTCAAACTGGCGACTTATAGTCACAACACTTGATTGCTGAGAAGCAATGGCGGGTTAATAACCCAAATGACTCCTTGTCATGAAAATCTTTAAATTGATAACTCAGCGGCTCATAGCCTCAATAAGCTCAACACTGATCAATGCTAACCCGGACTTCTGCTGACCCGGGAGTTTATGCATAAATATAATCAGGAGCATAACAATTCCTGCAAAGAGAGAAAACATGGAAAATATAACCATTACATGTACAAGTAGGCTTTTAAGGCTCGACAAAAAGACCGGCTTTTAAAGCTCAAGTCCTGCTTCAAAGAAGCTTGGCATAATAGCCTTGTTTTATTTTACTTCTCATAAACCGGCTCTCGCGTGACATAATCCGCCATTTTAACCTTGACTAGTTCAGGGTCATTAAAGATTGACTGTCAAGAGTACGGCGGGCCACATGTTGGAGAGACAACAAGCAAACATGTGGGTTTATCCTTGCTTTCTGTAAGCCGGCTCTCTCGTGACATAAGCCGCCGCTTTAACCTTGACTAGTTCAGGGTCATAAAAGATTGACTGTCAAGAGTACGGCGGGTCACCTTTTGGAGTAGCATCAAGCAGACAGGCAGGTTTAACCCATATGATGGCGTTTATTTGCCGGTCAAGAGGGTAAGAAAGCTAAACTCAGTGAGTTGGAAGCCCCAAGTGACCTTATGATCAATTAATAAAGACTCATGCACAGTAAATATGAGATGAAACGACAGAGGCCCCGAATTTTGGGGATGTCGGCTTTATTACGTTGATCATAAAAAGATATATACATTGACAAAACTATGTACAATGATGAGAGCCGGTGGATCAAGTATAGTAAGGCCGAAGATGAGCAATATTCCAAGGCCCGTTGGTCTCCTCAGAGGTACATGACTTATTGTGCTCATGTATGTCGATGAGATAATATGACCCATTGTTGAGGTTTTTGCTGACCACAAAGGGCCCTTCCCAAGGCGGTGACAGCTTATGCATGCATATCTGATCTTGAATCAAACAGAGCACTAAGTCGCCCTCCTGGAACGTCCGGCTTCGAACTCTGCGGCTATGATAGCGACGCAGGTCTTGTTGATAAATCGCCGATCGAGCTACCGCGAGATCAGTTCTTCATCCAAGGCATCCAGAGCATTTTGACGTGCCGTATCATTATCTACCTCAACATAAGCCGCCACCCTGGGCGAGTCATGACAAATATCACTTGGGAGAACCGCCTCTGCACCATAGACCATGAAGAAGGGCATATAGCCTGTTGATCTGTTGGGGATGGTCCTGATACTCCAAAGAACTGCAGGAAGCTCTTCAACCCAACAACCCGGCATTCGTTCCAGAGGAACCATAAGCCGGGGCTTGATCCCTCGTAATATCTCCTGGTTAGCATGCTTTACCTGACCATTGGACTGTGGATGAGCCACCGAGGATACATCAAGACGGATGTGTTCTCTTTGACAGAACTCCTTCATAGCACCTTTAGACAAATTTGTCCCATTATCAGTGATAATACTATGAGGATAATGAAAGCGAAAGATCAACTTTTTGACAAACTGAATTGCAGTTGTTGCTTCACAATTGCTAACTGGCTCTGCTTCAATCCACTTGGTAAACTTATCAACTGCCACCAAAAGGTGGTCTTCTTATCTTTAGACCTCTTGAAAGGCCCGACCATATCAAGCCCCCAGACCGCAAACGGCCAAGTGATTGGGATCATCCATAATTCCTGAGCCGGCACATGAGCTTGCCTTGCAAGTTTCTGACACCCATCGCACTTGCTAACGATGTCCTCTGCGTCAGCATGAGCCATCAACCAAAAAAACCCGTGATGAAAAGCCTTAGCCACCAAAGACCGTGACCCGGCATGATGACCACAATCTCCTGCATGAATTTCCTATAGGATCTCATGGCCTTCTTTAGGGGAAACACAGCATTGAAACACGCTGGCCACACTACATATGTGTAACTCGCCATTGACAATAGTCATGGACTTAGACCGCCTTGTAATCTGTCGCGCCAAATTTTCATCCTCAGGCAACTCACCTCGAGTCAGGTAAGCCAAATAAGGCATCGTCCAATCTGGAATAGCGTGAAGAGCCGCCACCAACTGTACCTCTGGGTCAGGTATAGCAAGATCTTCCTCTGAAGGCAACTTAACCGAAGGATTGTACAACACATCAAGGAACACATTGGGGGCACCGGCTTACGTTGAGACCCAAGCCGGGACAGTGCATCAGCCACCTCGTTTTTCCTCTGGTCTATGTGATCCACCTGATAACCCTTAAAGTGACCAGCAATATTATTCACTGCTTGACGATAAGCCACCATGAGCGGATCTTTAGAATCCCGACTTCCTGAAACTTGTTGTGCCACTAAGTCTGAGTCGCCCAAACATCTAACCCGGCTTAGGTTCATCTCCTTAGCCATACAAAGCCCATGGAGTAAAGCTTCATATTCAGCTGTATTGTTAGAACAAGGGAACATGAGCCTTAAAACATAACAAAACCTATCACCTCGTGGAGATTCTAGAATAACTCCAGCCCCCGAGCCTTCCAACTGCCTAGACCCATCAAAATGTATCGTCCAATATGTATTGTCAGGCTTCTCCTCAGGTGTTTGCAGCTCTATCCAATCATTTATAAAGTCCAGCAAAGCCTGAGACTTGATAGTTGTTCTGGGCACATACTTCAGATGATGCGGCCCAAGCTCAATTGCCCACTTAGCAACCTGGCCAGTAGCCTCTCTATTTTGAATTATGTCGCCAAGTAGAGCAGAACTGACCACTGTGATTGGATGTCCAAGGAAATAATGCTTAAGTTTGCGGCTGGACATGAACACTCCAAACACCACTTCTACCAATGTGGGTATCTCTGCTTGGACTCCGTGAGAACTTCACTGACATAATAAGCCGGCCGCTGGACTGGATATTCTTTGCCCACCTCCTTGCGCTCCACGACAAATGCCACACTGACGGCTTTATTATTAGCCGCCACGTATAGGAGCAAAGTCTCTTTGTCTATGGGGGCAGCCAAGACGGGCGGCTCAGCCAACTGTTTTTAAGCGCCTCAAACGCCTCATTAGCAACATCGCTCCAGATGAAGTGATCAGTCTCTTTCATCATCTGATACAAGGGAATCGCCTTCTCTCCAAGGCGGCTTATAAACCGGCTCAGGGCTGCAATACGACCCGCCAGGCGTTGAACATCATTGATACACGCCGGCTGAGAAAGAGAGGTAATAGCCTCAATCTTCTCCGTGTTAGCTTCAATGCCCCGTTCTGAAACCAGAAAACCTAGCAATTTACCTGATGGCACGCCAAAGACACACTTGGTCGGGTTAAGCATCATCTTGTACACCCGGAGATTGTCAAAGGTCTCCTTCAGATCATCAAGCAAGGTTTCCCTTTTCCTCGATTTAACCACAATGGCATCCACATAAGCATGAATGTTGCGCCCAATCTGGTCGTGGAAGCAATTCTGAACACAACGCTGATAAGTTGCCTGAGCACTTCTAAGCCCAAAAGGCATGGACACATAGCAGAAAGCTCCAAAGGGTGTGATAAAGGTTGTCTTCTTCTGATCTTCCACTGCCATCTTGATCTAATGATAACCAGAATAAGCGTCCAGGAAACACAAACTCTCACAACCCGCCGTGGCATCAATGATTTGATCAATGCGAGTGAGAGCAAATGGATCAGCCGGACACGCCTTGTTGAGATCTGTGTAATCAACACACATACGCCAAGTGCCGTTCTTCTTAAGCACAAGCACAGGGTTAGCCAACCACTGAGGGTGGAACACTTCAATTATGAACCCGGCAGCTAGGAGCTGGGTTGCTTCTTCTCCAATAGCTTTACGCCTCTCCTCATTAAAACGACGGAGGAACTGGTGAACAAGTTTCATCTTAGGATCAACATTAAGGTGGTGCTCATCGAATTCTCTCGGTACACCCGGCATGTCAGAAGGTTTCCATGCAAAGATGTCCCGATTCTCATGGATGAACTCGATGAGCGTGCTTTCCTATTTTGGATCCATCCCTGTCCCAATGGTGAAATGCTTTGAAGAATCGCCAGGGACAAAGTCAACTTGTTGTGTGTCCTTTGCCGACTTAAACTTAAGTCGCGGGTCTGTATCTGTGGTAGGCTTCTTCAGAGGGGTCATATCAGCCGGGTCAATGTTACCTTTATAATACTTGAGCTCCTCTGTAGCACAAGCCGACTCTGTGTAAGCCACATCTTCTTCCTCGTACTCCAAGGCAAGTTTGCGATTCCCATGAACTGTGATTGTCCCCTCTGGCCCAGGCATCTTGAGCTGTAAATAGACATAACAAGGGCGAGCCATGAACTTGGCATAAGCCAGCCATCCAAACAGGGCATGATATGGACTTTTAATTTTGACCACCTCAAACCACAGTGTCTCTGCTCTATAATTGCACTCATCACCAAAAGCCACTTCCAGTGATATCTTTCCAACAGGGTAAGCCGACTTGCCAGGCACCACTCCGTGAAACATTGTTGAAGACGGCTTGAGCCAAATTTTATAAAAGCAGATCAGTAATAAAATAATTCCATAATTATTCGAGCTAAACTTATGAATCAAATAATTGTCTTCAATATTGAAGAATCACTTTATCTTTTGTCATAATGATCCTTATCTTCATTATAAAATATTTGAACTCTTCAAATAATATATTCTGAAATTCCTTTGAACTATTCAAATATTTCAGATTTCATGTTAAGTAAATCATATTTTCATAATCTTTAATGAAGCATAATTATCCAACGCTCCTTGTGCTATTCATCGGACCTTATACATCACTATGTATTTTTTTTATTTGATTTCTCAATCAAGATAATTCAATACTTCATCTATATGAAGATTATTTCCCGATATAACCAAGCAATGCCACATTTAAGTGGAGCTAATCAATCTTCTCAAGACATTTAGCATCAATGTTATAAATTTTTCAAATCAAGATTCACGAATAAACCATTAAAATCTAAGGTAAATCCAAACATATTCTTATAACCACTTCAACAAATATTGTTCAAAACTTTATAAGAATATCCGTCACATAATCCAAAACATAATGTCTTACACAACTCCGGAATGTAATAACTATTATTTGATCCTAAGATAAATCTTGAAGATAGACTCCATCAGTCTCGAGTAGCGATACCATCACCATCCTTGACTAGCATCACGTCTTTATTTCTTTTCAACTTGTGAGCTTTCTGTAGTCGCAACATCGGATTGCAAACAAGAGCAATCGATCAGTATCAAATACTTGTGACATACAGAAACAAGTAAAACAACATTAACTTTGTATAACTTTTATACCTTTACCGGAAGAACCGTTATTCTTATCCGCCAAGTACTTCTTGCAGTTACGCTTCCAGTGACCCTTGATACGTCTCCAACGTATCTATAGTTTTTTATTGTTCCATGCTATTATATTATCAATATTGGATGTTTTATATACACTTTCAGGCAATTATATATCTTTTTTTTGGACTAACCTATTAAATTAGTGCCCAATACCAGTTGTTGTTTTTTGCTTGTTTTTTATTTTGCATAATATCAGTACCAAACGAAGTCCAAATGCCATGAAACTTTTTGGAGATTTTTTCTGGCAATAAGAGACCCTGGAGGCTTCGGGAGGGGACGAGAAGATGGAGGAGTGGCCCACGAGACACCAGGACGCGCCCAGGGGGTGGGGCATGCCCTGGTGGCTTATGGGGCCCACGTGGCTCCCTTTGACCTAACTCCACCTCTATAAATTCTCTAAAATTGTGAAACCAATAGAGGAGCCCATGAAATACTTTTTCCGCTGCCGCAAGTTTCAGAACCACGAGATCCCATCTGGAGGCCTTTTCTGGCACTCTGTCGGAGGGGGAAACGATCACGAAGGGGCTCTACATCATCCTTGCTGCCCTTTCAATGATGCGTGAGTAGTTTACCACAGACCTACGGGTCCATAGTTAGTACCTAGATGGCTTCTTCTCTCTATTTGATCTTCAATACAATGTTCTCCTCGATGTTCTTGGAGTTATATTCGATGTAATCACTTTTTGCGGTGTGTTTGTTGGGATCCGATGAATTGTGAGTTTATGATCAGATCTATCCATGAATATTATTTGGGTTTTCCCTGAACTCTTTTATCATGATTACTATAGCTTTGTATTTCTCTCCGATCTATTGATTTGGTTTGGCCAACTAGATTGATTTTTCTTGCAATGGGAGAGGTGCTTTGTAATGGGTTCGATCTTGCGGTGCTCAATCCCAGTGACAGAAGGGGACATGACACGTATGTATCATTGCTATTAAGGGTAAAAATATGGGCTTTATTCATATGTGAGTTTATCTTGTCTACATCATGTCATCTTGCTTAAGGCGTTACTCCGTTTTTCATGAACTTAATACACTAGATGCATGCTGGATAGCGGTCGATGTGTGGAGTAATAGTAGTAGATGCAGAATCGTTTCGGTCTACTTGTCTCGGATGTGATGCTTATATATGATCATTGCCTTGGATATCATCATAATTATTTGCTTTTCTAACAATTGCCCAATAGTAATTTGTTTACCCACCGTATGCTATTTTCAAGAGAGAAGCCTCTAGTGAAAACTATGGCCCTCGGGTCTATCTTTTATCATATATTAAAACCAAAAATACCTCGCTGCATTTTTCTTTTATTTATTTTATTTTTGTCCGATCTATCTATCAAATACCATACAATTTAATCTTGCTCATAATAGTCGAGGGATTGTCAACCCCTTGTTCGCGTTGGGTTGCAAGGATTTGTTGTTTGTGTGCATGTGCTGCTAACGAGTTGTTGATTGCTTCTCCTACTGGATTGATAACCTTGGTTCTTAACTGAGGGAAATACTTATCTCTACTGTACTACATCATCCTCTCCTCTTCGGGGAAATCCCAACACAATTCACAAGTAGCAACCCTTTTGTTTGCAGTAGAAACATTCAGTCTCCTTACTGGCTCCGCCCTTGTTCTTCTTCTGAGAGACGGTCTTACCAGGACCTGTAGATTTCTTCTTGGACTTGCCCTTCTTCTTGAAACTGGTAGTCTTGTTGACCATCAACGCTTCTTTGTTCTTCTGCATCCCAGCTTTCGTAGTTTTGAGCATAGCAAACAACTCGTTTGCACTTTTCTCCATCCTGTTCATGTTGTAATTCATGATAAAACCATCGTAAGATGGGGGAGTGAAGCGAGAACAATATATGTACGGAGTGTTGGCGGAATTCCAAATTCCAGTGAAGCAAGTCTATCAACATCGCTAGCAAGCTTCACTATATGCTCACTCATTGAGGAACCCTCTTTCATCTTGCACTCAATCAGGGCCTTGGTTAATTCAAACCATTCGGTCCTTGCCTGTTTCTTGTACAGAACTTCCAGTGACCCAATTATAAATTTAGTGGTAGATCATTTAAAATGCTTATGTAGTTCAGGATCCATGTAAGTTAACATGAGACACTGGACTGCCTCATAGTCACCACTACGAGCAGCATAAGCAGCAACTTCTTCTGGTGGTGCATCCTTTGTGGGAGCATCACCCAGGGGCTAATCCAGCACGTACTCCTTAGCACTCCTGAGAACAAACCTCACATTCCAGATCCAATCCGCATAGTTTCCACCATTCGCAGCCAACTTTTCTTTCTCAAGCATAGGGGCTAAGTTGAACATATTGCGAGCCATTTAATATAGAACGATAAACACACAAATAATTTTAGACACAATTCATAATTAATATTGCACTAGTTATTAAAACAAATTTTAATTTAAAGTGCACTCCCACTCAAATTAATATCTCTCATAATTAATAGTGAGTGATTCAAGATCCAGGTATAGTTTTCAGCCATTGGACATCACTGATGACGAGAATTTTGACCGATGAGCAAACTTTTGCCGATCATGTCTCCATATGACTATTGTCCATCTTTTGATGTTTCGTGCTCCGAGCTCAGAACGATTCTGCTAGAACTTCAAGACAACCGAGTACTATCTCCATACATGGTCTGACCATCCCCATCTTACACCTCACGTCCTGTTTGTACTCATGTGGACATGACGCACTCCGGAACGCTACGTGTTATAGACGGTTGCAACACTGGGAAGAGCACCTTTTAACTTGATATTTTCTGTGAGAGATCACCCTAATAATTGACTACTGCACAATCAAAGGGTGCAAACAACAAAGGGATAAACATCTCACGCAATTCATAATAGCATAATATGGTATAGCCCTGGGCGCCGGGAGTTCTCCATGATCGTCTTCAATCTCCAGTTGAAGCGACATGGCGGCAAATATTTTGTTGTCGTGGCAACCATTTCAAAAACGTTGCCGTGGCGGCAATCTCGGAAAATGTTGTCATGGCGGCCATTTCAAAAAACGTTGTTGTGGCACCAAAATCTGAAATTCCGACGTGGCACGAAATTATAGCTCCTCGTCCCGCGCCTGGTACACCTTTTCCTCGTCGGGGTCCTCCATACACGTCTTGCCATCGTCACCTGTAAGCTATCTCTATGATATTTACATTAATGTGGCAATCTCGTGGCTCCAGCCATCATGTCGTGATGCGCATGCCACTTAACATTACAGCATATAACCATCTCATACATAAACTCATTATCATGACGAAGGCTATACCACATCATATGCAAACCCCACAAAAACAAGTTAGACATCCTCTAATCGGTTTGTCAAATTTTAATTACATGGCTTCTAGGGTTTCCGGATAAACCTAACTACCTACATGTAAACCATAAAGTGATAATCCTTGTTGCTAGATTAACTTTCGGGGTGTGCGAAAGAATAGACTTAATTAAAAATCTTGTTTCCCCACACTAAACTTCGTCTAATACGCGTGACCCCTAGAAGATCATCCATCGTCATCGCCCTCTAGCGTATGTGGCGGTTCACTATTCTTGACTATGGTGAAGCCCAA
>JAAAWM010012116.1:0-179425 GCA_036873465.1 Thinopyrum obtusiflorum | reverse complement strand
GGCAGAGAAAAGGAAAAACGCTCGCGAGGGCACCTGCCTAGCCCCCTTGCGAGGAATGCGAGAGAGAGAACAGGTCAAACCGGGGTCGAAAATAGCGGCGAAAGGCAACAGAACCAAATCAGCAAGGAACACCAGAAGCAAATTTCAATTAAAAGGAGACGAGCCAACTACGAAAAGCAAATGAAAAGCCGCGTCCGGCACCTAGTCTAGTCTTCAAGTCTTCTCACCAGCGCGGAGCTAAGTGCTGCCACTAAGACGTGGGAGGGAGCCCCCGAGGCCCGAGGGCGGCATTCCTGAGACTCCGGGGCATGTACAGCCCCACTCGTTATTACGTGAGAGTGTCACGGGCGGCGATCTTCACAGGCACTGGGCCTTCTTCACAGGCACTGGGCCTTTCTTCATGGGTAGAACTTCCGGAGGTGCTGGATGTTCCAGGTGTTCTGGATGGGTACCCCGTCATGTGTCTCCAGGCGCGCGGTGCCAGGCCTGGAGACATGGACGACCTTGAACGGGCCCTCCCACATGGGTGAGAGCTTATGCAGCCCTTCCCTGGAGAGGACCCGCCTCAGGATGAGGTCACCCGCCTCGAGCGTCCTGGAGCGGATGTTGTGGCAGTGGTATCGCCGCAGTGCCTGCTGATACCTTGCCGCCCGCAGCGCGGCTTCGCGGCGGCGTTCCTCCCCCAGCACGACGTCCATCCCCCGTGTGGCGTCCTATTGCGCTTCATCAAATGCCAAGACCCATGCAGAGCGATGCTTGACCTCATGAGGGAGGACCGCTTCTGCTCCGTAGACGAGGAAGAACGGGGTCTCGCCCGTTGGCTTGGTGGCGGTGGTGCGGATGGACCACAGCACGGACTGGAGCTTGTCGTACCAACCCCTGCCGTAGGCCTCGAGCTTCTTCTTGAAGGTCCTGGTCTTGAGGCCCCTCAGGACCTCTGCATTGGTGCGTTCAGCCTAACCATTGCTCCTGGGGTGAGCCACCAAAGCATAGCAGATCTGCGTTCCAAGGTTAGCACAATACGTCTTGAAGAGATTACTAGTGAACTGCGAGCCGTTATCAGTGATGATGCGGTTGGGGACCCCGAAACGGCTCACGAGACCTTTGATGAACTTGACCGCAGAGCCCGCTGGGATGGTGCGGACGGCTTCCACCTCCGCCCACTTGGTGAACTTGTCAATGGTGACGTAGAGGTAGCAGTAGCCCCAGGCGCTCGAGGGAACGGGCCCAAGATATCCAGCCCCCAGACCACGAATGGCCATGTGAGTGGGATGGTCTGGAGGCCCTGAGCCGGCTGATGGATCTGCTTGGCATGGAACTGGCAGGCTTCACAGGACTTCACCAGCTCGGTTGCGTCGTTGAGAGCCGTGGGCCAGTAGAATCCGCTGCGGAATGCTTTGCAGACGAGGGTCCGTGATGACGAGTGGTGCCCACAATCCCCAGCGTGTATGTCGGATAGCAACTCCTTCCCCTGATCCCTGGAGATGCAACGCAGTGAAACGTCATTTGGTCGCTTCCTGTACAACTCACCGTCCCGAATGCAGTATGCCGTGGCTTGCCGTGCCACGTGCTCCGCGTCCTCCTCCTTCTCCGGCAGCGCCCCTTGCATCAGGTATTCCTTGAATTCCTTGGTCCAGCATCCCTCCTAGGGCTCGAGTGCCAAGAGTAGGCGCGCTCCCGAAGTCAGGCCACAGACTGGGGCTCCTGCGGCAGGTGGCTGAGGGAGCTCCTCCCGAGGCTGAGCTGTCCTTGAGAGCGGTGGTGTCGCCGATGGCTTGAAGAGCCGCTCCTCGTAGACGCCAGGCTCTTGGGGCTGCCGCTTGGATGCCCTCCTAGCGATGTCGTCAGCTTCCTTGTTGGTGTCGTGGGGCACGTGCTGCACTCTAGGCCCAGGAACTGCTTCTCCATCTTGCGCACCTCCGCGAGGTACGCCTCCATGGGGGGGGGGGGGGGGGGGGGGGGGGGGGGGGGGGGGGGGGGGGGGGGGGGGGGGGGGGGGGGGGGGGGGGGGGGGGGGGGGGGGGGGGGGGGGGGGGGGGGGGGGGGGGGGGGGGGGGGGGGGGGGGGGGGGGGGGGGGGGGGGGGGGGGGGGGGGGGGGGGGGGGGGGGGGGGGGGGGGGGGGGGGGGGGGGGGGGGGGGGGGGGGGGGGGGGGGGGGGGGGGGGGGGGGGGGGGGGGGGGGGGGGGGGGGGGGGGGGGGGGGGGGGGGGGGGGGGGGGGGGGGGGGGGGGGGGGGGGGGGGGGGGGGGGGGGGGGGGGGGGGGGGGGGGGGGGGGGGGGGGGGGGGGGGGGGGGGGGGGGGGGGGGGGGGGGGGGGGGGGGGGGGGGGGGGGGGGGGGGGGGGGGGGGGGGGGGGGGGGGGGGGGGGGGGGGGGGGGGGGGGGGGGGGGGGGGGGGGGGGGGGGGGGGGGGGGGGGGGGGGGGGGGGGGGGGGGGGGGGGGGGGGGGGGGGGGGGGGGGGGGGGGGGGGGGGGGGGGGGGGGGGGGGGGGGGGGGGGGGGGGGGGGGGGGGGGGGGGGGGGGGGGGGGGGGGGGGGGGGGGGGGGGGGGGGGGGGGGGGGGGGGGGGGGGGGGGGGGGGGGGGGGGGGGGGGGGGGGGGGGGGGGGGGGGGGGGGGGGGGGGGGGGGCACTGGCAGAGTACGGGGTGGCGGCAAGATAAAGCACTAGGGGCTCGAGGGGTCGTGGCGCCACCATCACCGGAGGGCTGGTCAGGTATCTCTTGAGGTCTTGAAAAGCTCGGTCGGCCTCCGGGGTCCACTCAAACTGGCCCTTCTTCTTCATCAGCTTGAAGAAGGGCAGGGCGCGCTCCCCCAGCTTGGAGATGAAGCACCCCAATGTAGTCACCCGACCAGCCAGCTTCTGCATTTCCTTGAGGGTCTGCGGTGGGCTCATGTCTTCAATGGCCTTGATCTTTTCTGGGTTCGCCTCAATCCCTCTGTGGGACACGAGGAAACCCAGCAGCTTGCCGGAAGGGACACCAAACACGCACTTCTCCGGGTTAAGCCGCAAGTTCACCTGGCGCAGGCTCGCGAAAGTCTCCTCCAGATCTTGGATCAAGGTTCTGGCCTCCCGAGACTTCACCACAATGTCGTCGACGTAGGCCTCCGCGTTTCTCCCGAGCTGCCGCCCTAAGGCGATGTGCATCAACCGCTGAAAGGTTGCGCCCGCGTTACGCAGTCCGAAGGGCATGCAAGTGTAGCAGTACACCCCACATGGGGTCAGGAAGGCTGTCTTCTCTACATCTTCTACCGCCATCTTGATCTGGTGATACCCCGAGAACGCATCCAGGAAGCACAGCAGGTCACACTCGGCGGTGGAGTCGACGATCTGGTCGATGCGTGGAAGTGGGAACGGATCTTGGGGACAAGCCTTGTTGAGGTTGGTGAAGTCGACGCACATTCACTCCTTCCCGCCTTTCTTTGGCACAACGACGGGGTTTGCCAGCCATTCGGGGTACCGAACCTCGCGAGTGGCACCCGCCACCTCTAACTTGCGGGTTTCTTGGATGATGAAAGCCTGCTTCTCCGTGGACTGCCATCTCGCCCGCTGCTTCACAGGGCGTACATTGGGGCACACCCTCAAGTGATGCTGAATCACCTCTCTTGGGACCCCCACCAGCTGCTTGGGTTCCCATGCGAATATCTCCTTGTTCGCGCGCAAGAACTTCACCAGTGCTTCCTCTTGGCTTGGGTCGAGGTCAGCACCTACAGTAAAGGTGGCTCCTGAGGACCCGTCCTCATCGACCGGCACCTGCTTGGTTTCTGCCTTATCTTGGGTGAACAGCTGCTTCTTCTTGGTTGGTGCAGCTTCCTTGGCCTCGGAGGTGCCCGCACCGACGGGCTGTGCCGCCGCGGCGGTCTTGAGGGCAAGCTTGAGTGCTGCCAGGGCCTCCTTGGCATCCCCCTTGATGGTGAGGACGCCCTTGCTTCCAAGCATCTTCATGAGGTTGTAGGCCGGATGAGTCGCTGCCATGAACTGGGCCAGAGCTGGGTACCCGAGGATGGCGTTGTACGGGAGGCCGATGCGGGCGATGTCGTAGTCGACCAGCTCGGTGCGGTAGTTGTCGCGCGTGCCGAAGGTGACCGGGAGGAGAATCTGCCTCAGGGAGTGGGCGGCGCCACCGCCAACTCCTGAGAAAGGCATGCTGAGGCTGAGCTGCTCGAGCGGTACGTGAAGAAGGCTGAAGGCCTCCACGGAGAGCACGTTGAGGCCGGCGCCGCCGTCGATGAGGGTCTTGGTAACGGCCACATTGCAAATAGTGGGCGTGCAAAGCATCGGGAGCATACCCGAGCCGGCGGTGGTGACGGGGTGGTCTTCCGAGTCGAAGGTGAGGTCGGCCTCGGGCGCAGCCCAGCCCGGCGGAGCCCCCGAGCGCTTGGAAGCGGCGCCGATTTGGCGAAGGAATGGCTAGATGATTTGTGACGCCCGGATAATTCAGCTACAACAATCCCAAGTTAATGATGCCACATCATCATTTTCACTGTTGCTAAATCCCCCTTTGATTCAATCTGGTTCAATTTCAAATTAAAATCAAAATTCAAATTTCTCAAACATGCAAAATAAAATGTTCAAAGTGTGGAAAATAATCCATGGATATTTGTCATGTTGGAACCAACCTCTTTTGGATTCCCAAAGTGCCCCTGGAAAATTATTTAGTGGTCCAACAACAATTAAAATTGGCCTTTTCTATTTCTAAAAATGGTTACGCAACTCTTTTGGACCCCAAACTTTTTGTGCCATCTCAAGTTGCTGCGTTAAAATTATGTGCCAAGTTTTGTTCAAAGCAAAAATCATTTGATGTCCCAACTAAATGCAAAACAGGGAAAGGTAATAGAAACAATTTGTTTTTTTAGAGGAAAGCCTTCCCGCCTCCCCTAGGCCTTGGCCCAACTGGCCACTAGCCCAGCCCAACAATCCCCTTTTCCCCTTCCTCCTGCTACAGAGGCAAGCAGGGGATCGTGGCGGCCATCCCATGGCGCCCGGCCAGGTGCCGGCCATCCGGCGTCCTCCCGATGTAGATAAGAACCACCCCGACGCCATGGACCAACCCTAGCCCCTCACTTTCCCTCTGTTACTCCATCCACGATCTAGAAACGCAACCAAGCGAAGCCATCGTCGACGCGCCGCCGTCGATCCCGCGGCCACCGGCCACCCCGAGCTGCGCCACGGCGTCCAGGCGGCCCGCCGTCGTCGCCTCCTTCCTCTACGCCCTTCGGTTCGTCGCCAGGCCGCCGTCAAGCTCGCCATCGCGGGTCTTCTCCGCCACGGCCGTCATCACCTCGCCGCTCGATCCGCTCATCTACGACCAGCCCCGGTCTCCCCGACCTCGCCATCGAGCTCGCGGTGAGCATCTCGTCTGGTTCCCCCTCCTCCCGGCCTCGATCCATCGTCGTATAGCCCACCACCGCGCTACGAACGCCATGGCCGAATCTCGCGCTTGCCCACGCGCCGTGCCTCGCCTCGGGCCGCGATTGGCCGCGCCTGCCCGCCCCGTGTGCTGCTCCCCGGCCACGCCCGCCGCTGCTCCCCGCGCTCCCCTGCCCACGAGCCCGCAGCCGTCCTGCTGCTCGCGCTGCCCTGCTGCTTGCGCTGCTGCTGCTTCTATCGCCATTGCTCTGTTGCCGCCGTCGCCGTTGCTCTGCTACTGCTCGTGCTAGCTGCCGCTGCTGTTGTTGCGTGCTGCTGCCGCTGCTAGAACTGCTGCTACTGCAGCCGTCTACTAGTACCGCTGGCCATGGCCATGGCCATGGCCAGGTCGAGCTGTGCTCTGCGTGTGTGTGTGTGTTCTGCGTGTGAGTGTTCTGTGTGTGTGCGTGAGTGCGTGTTGCGTGTGTGTGGCCGGCCGTGCTAGTTAGTTTAGTTAGTACTGTAGTAGTTAATTAGTCTAATAGTAGATGGCATGTGGGACCAACTATTTATATTAAAGTGCTAAACTAGATTTAGAATAGCTAAGTCCATGACAAGTAGGCCCCCTTCACTGTTCACTTTGACTAGTCAATGCTGACTGGGCTGTTGACTAAGTCAACTGGGCCCTGGCCCCACATGTCAGCTTCTGTGTACTTCTGGCTGGGTACACTTTTGGGTACCCATAGCCTTTTTCCTTTTAAATTCGATTTAGTAATAAATCCAGGAATTTCAGAAAAACTTTAAATCTTTGAAAAATAATAGAAAAAAAACCGTAGCTCGGATCGAAAAACTTTCTACATGAAAGTTGCTCAGAATTTCGATACGAATCTAAATACGCCCTCCGTATTCCTGTCAGATGCCCCTAGCTAGATGAACATGGAACTTTTGGCCTGTTTTCGATAAATGAATAGTGCTTAACTTCAATAAAATAAATCCAAACAAATTCCTAAAATAACTAAATGACTTAGACATGTCTTTAGGCAACCCTGCACTGCATCCTAGCCGTCACCTTCCTCAAACTACCTGTACGTGAAACCGTCCCCCTCCGGTTCATCTGTCTGACAGACGTCCGGAACCGGGAATAATTCCCTGATGGGTTCCCCTTCTTCGTTGTCGGCAGCACTGCGTTAGATCACCCTAGCGTAGTTGTTTGCGTAGCCATGCTTTGTGATTGCATTTGTTACTGTGTATTTATTTGTTTCTTCTCCCCCTTTCTTGGGGGGGGGGGGGGGGGGGGGGGGGGGGGGGGGGGGGGGGGGGGGGGGGGGGGGGGGGGGGGGGGGGGGGGGGGGGGGGGGGGGGGGGGGGGGGGGGGGGGGGGGGGGGGGGGGGGGGGGGGGGGGGGGGGGGGGGGGGGGGGGGGGGGGGGGGGGGGGGGGGGGGGGGGGGGGGGGGGGGGGGGGGGGGGGGGGGGGGGGGGGGGGGGGGGGGGGGGGGGGGGGGGGGGGGGGGGGGGGGGGGGGGGGGGGGGGGGGGGGGGGGGGGGGGGGGGGGGGGGGGGGGGGGGGGGGGGGGGGGGGGGGGGGGGGGGGGGGGGGGGGGGGGGGGGGGGGGGGGGGGGGGGGGGGGGGGGGGGGGGGGGGGGGGGGGGGGGGGGGGGGGGGGGGGGGGGGGGGGGGGGGGGGGGGGGGGGGGGGGGGGGGGGGGGGGGGGGGGGGGGGGGGGGGGGGGGGGGGGGGGGGGGGGGGGGGGGGGGGGGGGGGGGGGGGGGGGGGGGGGGGGGGGGGGGGGGGGGGGGGGGGGGGGGGGGGGGGGGGGGGGGGGGGGGGGGGGGGGGGGGGGGGGGGGGGGGGGGGGGGGGGGGGGGGGGGGGGGGGGGGGGGGGGGGGGGGGGGGGGGGGGGGGGGGGGGGGGGGGGGGGGGGGGGGGGGGGGGGGGGGGGGGGGGGGGGGGGGGGGGGGGGGGGGTGCAGGGAAGAAACTTCTATCGATAGCCTGTCCTACGGTAACGGACACTCGGAGTTGTATCCCGATCGGTACAACTAGAACATGACTGAGATGATAACTGGATACTAGGGCTCTGGGATTGCTTTCTCGCAGGGAGTCGGGAAAGGATCTCAGGCCGAGGTTGATGATATTACTACTACTACTTTACATTATGTTACTCTACTCTCTTCTATGCTGCAAGACTGAAGATGCTGAAGATGCTAGTCTTCGATAGGACTAGGCTATCCCCCTCTATTCTGGCATTTCTGCAGCCCAGTCCACATATAGAGCCCTTCCTTGAAAATGTTGCATATGTAGTGTAGATCCTTGCTTGCTGAGGAGGTTGAGCAGCCAGGCGCGTGGAGCGCCGGTGAGAGCCATGGGAAACCAGTTGGCCATGACCTTGTCGTCGCACCCGGCCTCGAGGACGGCCTCCTCATATGCCAGCAGGAAAGCTGACGGGTCCGCCGCGCCATCGTAGCACGGCGGCATATCCGGCTTGAACTTGGGCGGCCACTGCACCCGCCGCAAGGCAGGGGCCAGGGCCCGGAGCCCCCTGGCCCCATCATCGGTGTCTGCCGTCGGAGCCGGGAGCGGGACGCCCGCCATGAGGGTGGAGCGCGGTGGTGGTGGAGCGCAGATCAACGGGAAGGAAGCTACAGTGCACCCCTACCTGGCGCGCCAAATGTTGGATCTTGGGTTCCGGCAAAACCCTTAAGGTTTGAACTCTGGGGTGCGTGCGAAGTTCTCCCCCCACCGATCCACGTCCTAGCTTGCTAAGATCTCAAGGACTAACTCGACAAACTCGCAACACAAAGAACACAAGATTTATATTGGTTCGGGCCACTGTTGTTGTGTAATACCCTACTCCAATGTGGTGGTGGTGGATTTCCTCTAGGGCTGAGGATGAACAGTTACAAGGGGAAGAACAGCCTCCTGAGGTTGAGGTGATCTTGTGCTCAGTGTGTGGCTAGGGATTGGCTCAAGATCAGATGCCTGAGGCTTCGTTGCCTCCTACTGTGGTGGCTAGTCTTATTTATAGAGGCCCTGGTCCTCTCCCCAAATATTGAGTGGGATGGGAGCCAACAACGGCCAATTTGAAAGGGGACAGCTGGTACAGCTTATCCTGATAAAAGTAGTCTTCGCCTGCCAAAGGCTCTGGCGGTGACGCCGCCTTGGGCTCCATGGTGACCTCCGTCTTGCCGTCTTGCTGGTCTTGGTCTCGTTGCACTGATATGGAAACCTTTGCTTGACACCTCGGTACTCCGTGCCTGCGCTTGCCTCCTTAGCACCAAAGAGGAAACAAGTACGCTGTGCGCGCTGGCGCCCGCCTGGCGCCCGCCTGGTCTCGGTCGTCATGGCTCACGTCACGAGAACCTCGCGAGGTTTGCCTTGCCTTGATCTCTTCGCCCCTCGTGAGCCAACCTAGTGAGGCCACTCCTGAGGAGGTCTTGTGTCGTCTGCCTCGCGAGGCTTGCCCCCTCGCGAGGGTCTTGAATGCTTGTTGGTGAAGATGGGTCTTATGGGCCCACTTGCAGAGCCACATCGTGGGCCGCAGGCAGGCAAGTCTGGGGACCCCCATTCCCAGAACGCCGACATTATTGCAAAAATTTATGAGCTATCGAAACAAAGTACTACACTCATGCTCCTAGGGGGATAGATTGGTAGGAAAAGACCATCACTCGTCCCCTACTGCCACTCATAAGGAAGACAATCAAAAAATAAATCATGCTCTGACTTCATCACATAACGGTTCACCATACGTGCATGCTACGGGAATCACAAACTTTAACACAAGTATTTCTACCAATCCACAATTACTCACTAGCATGACTCTAATATCACCATCTTTATATCTCGAAACAAATGCAAGAATCATACTTCTCATAGTATTCAATGCTCTCTATATGAAAGTTTTTATTATATCCCTCTTGGATGCCCATCATACTAAGACTAAATTCATGACCTAAGCAAATTACCATGCTATTTAAATACTCTCAAAATAATATAAGTGAACATGAGAGTTCAACAATTTCTATAAACTAAAGCCACCACCGTGCCCTAAAAAAGATATAAGTGAAGCACTAGAGCAAATTGCCTAGCTCAAAAGATATAAGTGAAGCACATAGAGTATTCTAATAAATTCATGATTCATGTGTGTCCCTCTCAAAAGGTGTGTACAGAAAGGATAATTGTGGCAAACTAAAATGCAAAGACTCATATCATACAAGATGCTCCAAGTAAAACACATATCATGTGGTGAATAAAAATATAGCCGCATGTAAATTTACCGATGGAACGAAGACAAAAGAGGGGATGCCATCTGGGGCATCCCCAAGCTTAGATGCTTGGTTGTCCTTGGATATTACCTTGGGGTGCCTTGGGCATCTGCAAGCTTAGTCTCTTGCCACTCCTTACTCCATAGTCCATCAAATCATTACCCAAAACTCGAAAACTTCACAACACAAAACTCAACAGAAAACTCATGAGATCCGTTAGTATAATAAAATAAATCACCACTTTATGTACTATTGTGAACTCATTCTAAATTTATATTGGTGTAATATCTAGTGTATTCCAACTTCTCCATGGTTAATACCCCCCCCCCCGATAGTACCCATAGATTCATCAAAATAAGCAAACAACACATAGAATACAGAATCTATCAAAAACAGAACGGTCTGTAGCAATCTGGAATCTTCGTATACTTATGTAACTCCAAAAATTCTGAAAAATTAGGAAAATCTGGGCAATTTGTGTATCAATATTGTGTAAAAACTTTAGATCAAAAGCATGTTCCTATTATTTTTTTAAACTAGATGATATTGTCGGCGTTCTGGGAACCGGGGTACCCAGACTTGCCTGCCTGCGGCCCACGGTGTGGCTCCATCAGCAGCTTGGTACGACCCATCTTCAGCACGAGCAGCACAAGACCCTCGCGAGGCGGACAACATCAAAACCTCCAGGAGGAGCGGCCTCCTCAGGCAGGCTCTCGAGGAGCAGAGATTTCTATGCAAGCCCTCGCCTCGTGAGGTATGGATGACGCAAGCCATGACGACCAAGGCTAGGCGGGTACCAGCGGGCGTAGAGCAGCAAGTTTCCTCTTTGGTGCTAAGGAGGCAAGCATAGGCGCGGAGTCCCAAGGAATCAACTAAAGGTTTCCATTCTCATGCTACAAGACCAAGAGCGCTAGGACGGCAGGACGGATGTCATCGCCGAGCCCACCACGGCATCACGATCAGAAGCTTTGCAGGCGAAGACCACCTTTCGTCGGGATAAGATGTACTAGTTGTCTCCCTTCGAATTTGGCTGTTGTGGGATCCCTTCCCGCCTTCATTTGGGAAGAAGACCAAGGCCACTATAAATAGAACCTAGCCACCACTGTAGAGAGGCCCCTTGCGAGATCCATTCTGTCCTCACACCCACCAGCTCATCGAGCTCAAGAACACACCTCCTGAGGTTGTTCTCCACTGTACTAGTTCATCCTTAGCCCACCTCGAGGCTAATCCACCACAAAGCAGGAGTAGGGTTTTACATCGCAAGGTGGCCCGAACCTGGGTAAACTGATATGTTCCTTTATTTCCAGTTCTTTGAGCTAGGCCATGGGATCGATGAGTTGGGAGACTGGGGAGGTTGAGTTCTTCGCACACACCCCAGAGTTTGAATCTATCCAGGGTCTGCGAAGCCTGGAATCTGACAATTGGTGCGCCTGGTAGGGGTGCGTCGGAGCCTCTCTTCCTCCGGTCGATCCGCCCCCATTTCGCTGTCCCCATGGCTGATGCTCGTCGAGTTCGTGCTGAGGGCCAGGCCGCCCGCGTCGCCTAGACCGCACCTGCTGGCGACGGCGCTCCCCGTCGCTCCCCGTCGCCCGCGGCCAATGCCGCCACCTGCCCTGTGGCCCACGAGCAGCAGGCTTCGTCGATGCAGCCCTCCGTGCGGCATTATGGGCGCACCGCCACTCTGTCGCTGACCCCGGCGGTAGCTTCGTCTTCTCATGCGCGTCGCGGGTCAGTGAACATGCAGGCTGCGTTGCTCATGGCATGCGAGCTCCTGTGCTATCACTCCGGGCCCGCAAAACTGGCTATTCTGGTGTTGTAAACGCTTTTTTAACGCGCCGCATGTTACGCTTCTGTTGGAGATGCTCTAACATGGCAGACGAGTGCTTTAATGTTGCCCACAAGATGCATGAGTATTACTAGTATATTTTTCTTGCCATGTTGAGATTTTAAAACCACGAGTGCGAACATGCAGAGGAGCAATGAAGACCAAACACGGGATATTGGGGACATTTTCAAGGAGCGTGGCAAGTTAAAGAGGAGCTGCACCGAACCTGTAAAACGAGCTTTGGTAAGTAACACCCTTTCAATTACTTTCTTTTAGCCTCGTGTTCTTCAATGTGTATATGTTGTAGTTTCTGTTTCTCTTAGCCTCGTGTTCTTCGATGTGTAATAAGAAGAGTCTTAATCGTCTTAATGCTTTCGTTTTTAGCTTGATGGAGGAAGTGGGTGTTCTCACCGTGGAGTCTGTTTTTATATTTTTCCTTTTGAATTCACTTCTTCGAATCCTGTTTATCTGACTTCTACTAAATGGATCTGGGTTGCTCTGAGTATTGATAAAAGAAGTAACTTCATGCCAGGATGCAGTTCCTGCGAGGATGGAAGTATGGTCAACCTCGAGATCATGTTTCCAAAATGAGGCTGGATTACACAGAAGGTGACCGTTCCCTAATGATGTTGGATTAGACACAAGGTACAAATTCCCAGATGATGATGGATTACACACAAGCCAGGTGGAGTCGTCTACTGTTCGTGTCCTCGTGGCTCTAGTAAAGGCTGAAAGAAAGCGTGCAACAGCCCTTGAGAATGTAGCTGAGTTCCTGAAGAAGCGAAAAGAGCAATCAGATGCTCTCTTCACCCAAGCCAAAGAAGAGATGGAAGAAGCTAGAAAGAAGCTAGCAGAGGTAGAGCAGGCTAGGCGTCTCCTGCTATCTAAAACTGTTGTCAATACAAATTTTCCTTCATAATAGCTAGGTTCAAATGTTTATCCAGTCAGCATGCCTGTTGTGATGTCCGTGCATCTACCGATGTGGCACAAATAAATAAATAATCGGGCCATGTAATAACATCAATTACTTTCCAAACAATAACAGACGAAGCATTGTACATGGTATAGTTCACGCGCAAGCCCAACATTCCAAGTTCAACTTCCACATCAAACTCATGTTCACAGATATCTGCACATTCATAGATAATGTCCACAACAATGATTCACTTCAAAGCCAAAAATATGTGAGGAGAGTTATAAATAAAGAAACACCTCTAGTTCCTGCTACCAGTGCGAGCACAACAAGTCAAGACCATGCATAATTAATTATATTTTTGTCATTTTTTGACTAATCACGAATAACTTCTGGAAGCAGGTATAATTTCTAATGCCGGCCGCGGCTGGTGTCCACGATGTTTTGAGCCAAACCGGGCAACACACCGGGTGTCTATGCTGGCGACGCGGTGGTCATAACATTCATGGGTTCAGAGTGGCGGCGGCTCCCGTGGTCTACTATTCCTCGGTGTCGGCGGTGGGCGCAAACATGTTGGCCACCTCCTCCAGCATGCTGTGGTTCCTCCAACGTTTGCGTCAGATGGCGCGGCCAACCACGGTGCACTAGATGCCATGGTCCCCCGTGTGCCGGCGTGCAGCAACTGGCCACTCTTCTGCGAGCAGGCTTGGAGCGTCGAGTTGATGCACCAGGGGCCAGCTTGGAGCGGTGGGTTGCTCCTCCGCTTGCCTGCCTGCAGCCTCGCCCATGGTACTGGCGGCCTGGGGCGGGGAGGGAGGTGGGGCAGCAAGTTGCCTGGCTTGTTGGGGCACCCAGTCGGCTTTTATGCCGGAGAACTTATCTTCCTGCTCACCGGATGCTATGGAGGGTGTGGAGAAAAGGGTGCAAGGAGGATATGGGGAGCAGCGGTGTGGTACGGTTCTTGCCAGGCGTCTGGCCTCGTTTAAATAGCAAGCGGACGAGAGGAGTCAGCCGACATTGTGTTCTAATGCCAGTCGGCTCGCCGAAGGACATTTTGCCGGCACACGTGTGGATTCAATGGAGGCAGGCGGGGCAGTCTGAAGCCGGTTGCATGCGGCGAGGAGGCGTGTTCAGCCTAGCCTGCAGCGAGTGGGGCCCTCTTGGCCAGCGCGCCGGTTCAATGCCTGTGCTATGAGAGGTCACGTCCGTGTCAGAGCAATCACTCCCTCCAGTCCTTTTTTGTTTGGGTATAACAAAATATCGTTTTCCATTCACATTTTACAAGTAAAATTCGTGGACAAACTTTGACCCAAAATACGATGGGGACTAGTAAACAAGGACGGAGGTAGTAGTTTTTTTTTATCAAAGAAGGGCTTCCGTCTTCCAGTTTTGATTACTGAAAACCAACATCGAAACCATAGTATTTGCCCTAGAACTACCAGGTTCAACATCTCGCAACATAAACCCATACAACCATACGCCAAGGTGGTAGTAGTTATGAATTCCATTTTCGCTCCATACCAATCATTCTAAAAACTACTTAGTACTTATAACGCGCCTTTGAAAATCGGAACTCTTACCCCGCTAAAAAATTATATTTTATACATGGCTACTCGATCAGTGGCGACTGGTGAGCCACCGCCTCAAGGTCGTTCACCTGTGGTCCCGACCATCATCTCCTACGGATCAAATTATCGCGCGAGCTGACTATTCCTACAAAGGTGCGCTCCACCACGTACCCGGTACCCGCGCATGCAGCAATCGTGCACCTAGGGTTTTAGGGTTTATTTGTTAACGGTGCCTTTACGTAACTCTCATGTGTGCGAGATAGCGAGAGACTGACTGCATGCATGCACCTCTTCTCTATGTATATGTACTCCACCGTTTGTCTGGTGTCCAAAAAATTATACAATAGTAATAACTACTAGCAATGTGCCAATGCGTTGCCACACGATCAAAGTAGATTAATACATATTCACCGATTTGATGGAAAAAAGAGTCTAGTTTTGAAATACGTATATCACTAAAAATATGTTATGTTTCACTCAAAATATATTCCTTTGCCGGTTTTGATGAGATAAGGGAGGAATGTGGTTGGTTTCAAGATTCGAGAAGTGGTATATCTCTAATTTCTACTCTTACTAGCAAGATGCCCGTGCGTTGCACGGAACATCAAGATCTTGTGGGAGAAAAGGATGAACGAGGGAAGGCCTTATCTGCAAATGTGGAGAGGAGTCTGGGTAAATTGTCATAGTTTCCTTCCTATCTGTTAGATATAGATCAGACGACCTATATTGCAGGATGGCAGGAACACCATCATCACCAACTCTGCTTTTTGTAAGAGTAGAGGTAAAAAATAGAGTTGGTGATGATGGTGTGCCTGCCATCCTGTAATATAGGTTGTCCGATTTATATCTGACGGATAGGAAGGAAACTATGGAAATTTTGCAAAAAAGATACCAACACCCCTCTCCACATTTGCAAATAAGGCATTCGCTCGTTCATCCTTTCCCCCACAAGATAAACTACTCATACAAATACATCTTGATGTTCCGTGCAACGCATGGGCATCTTGCTAGTTGTTGCAAAAAGCCCATGTGTGTGTGTTGTGTGTGTGAGAGAGAGGGAGAGAAGAGGAGGATGGAGTGCGTGTGTAACAAAGACACAAAGAGTGTGTGTGCGAGAGGTATCAGCTTAAAAGGAGGCAATGGTGTGTGTGTGCACAGAGAGACATTTATGCGATAGTGGAAGCATGAGTGTGCGGGTGTATAAACCTATCTGGAGGCTAGTCGATCAATGTTTGTGAGAGAAATACGAGTCGGGGTGCGAAAGCGAGAGTTTTGTGTGTGAGAGAGAGAGACTGTAGTTGGGAAGGGGAGTGGAAGCAGGAGTTGTGTGTGTGTGTGAGAGAGAGAGAGAGGGGGGAGTTTGTCTGATCGGTAAACAAATGAATAATGTCAGTTTTATAACTGGGATGGGGACGGAAAGGAGATCGTAACAAATGTTGTGTCTGCGGGAGAGAGTAATTTTAGTAGTATGAGTCATATCTAGAGAGATATAGGGTGTGTGAGAGAACCCCATAGAGAGAAAGACAAAGTGAAAGACGAGTGAGAGTGTGTGTGTGGCGGTGAAAAAGAAAGCTTAGGTACCTTGTGATACCAGAGAATGGTAGAGACGTGAGAGATAACGAAAACCGTGTATCGTATAATGATAGGGAGAGTGTGACACTTCTCAAGGGAGACGTCGAGAGACCATGTTTACGAAAATAGGAGAAACATGAAGTGAGCGTGCGGGTGAGCTGGAGAAAAGAGAGTGATAGCTACATGAAGGAGCATGCAAGAGAGATGGGCGTGAAAGGAGATTCAAATATTTAGTTGCGTGTATAGAAAATGTCAACATAAAAGGGATTCAATTTTTTGAATTCGAGATGATGATTCATACTCGAACCAAAATTGATCTATCAAACATGCATACTCATATGAATTCACGCGCATCTATGTTATTTAATATGTAGATATTACTGATCCATACATTTTAGTAGAACATAATTTGGTTTAAAATTTTTGAATTCAACCTTATGATTTTGAGATCATTGTACTTGTAAATCATATTATATATAAAGGAGCAGAATTCTTTGTTGTGCTTTTGAAAGTATATATAAAAAATGATGTATATAGAATTTTATTCCAATCGAAAATGGATCCTACCAAAACAAAAATAGAATACAAACTGGATTCGAATTGAGTTGGCATGGTAAACGTGCACTCTTGCTCTACAAAAATTTGAACGAAGCGGGGAAAGTCGCAGTAACCGCCCGAAACCAAAATCTGGGAGATGGAAACTACTGCCTATCCCTGACACGCAAAGCCTATCGGCTCGATTTCTATAGGTTTCGATAGGAGTAGGTTTGTAATTTCACTCAAACCTGACATAACCGCCTCTCACCCGGATTCATACACGGTAGGCACTAAAACACAGTGTCTCCTCGGCCGAAATCGACCCCCTCCCTGATTCGTACATGGTGGGCACCAAAACAAACTCTCGTCGGCAAATATTCGTTGTATGCGAGATTACCGTCCTATCCCCAACCGACTAATATTGTTGTGATGTAGGAAATTTTAAACGGTGGCTAAGTTTTTAAATTTCCTCGCATTTGAGACAAGCGTGCCTTGAAGACATGGTTCCCCCTTCCTATCTCCCTCAATTTCCCCATTCATACTCTGTGGGCGCCAAAACACCCTCTCCACCCCAGCCTCCTCCGTCTGCCACCCCATCCACCGCCGTCCTCCTCCACCACGCCGGAGCTGATACCCCGACACTGTCATCCATTACAAGAGATCGACCTATCTCATCCATGGCTTCGGACCGGGATCCTTGCATCCCGTCCTCATGCTTCATCCCCGTCGTTGTCCACCTTGTCGGCGCCGCTCCTACGACCGTCTCGTCCACCGTGCCCGGATATTTCCCCCGCCGCCACCGTCTACCCTCCTAGATCTGCTTCCACACCGCCGACAGCCATCGCTACTGCAGCACCATCAAATTCTCAGCAGATGCATACACGGCGCCGCACTAGAGGTGGTACTATTTCGTATCTGCTCAACTTATTTATCGCAGCAAGAAAATGTATCACCACTGCTTTACTATGATTTCTTCTCCACCACTTACTTGTTAGTTGAAAGCAAACATTGGTTGCGAAGTTGCCTTTGTCCGGTTTACACCTTCAGATCCGCCATGGCATGCTCAACACTATACTCGTAATGCTTATGGTTTTCCCCTTTTATATTCCGCACTAGTTAAATGACAGTAGACTAAATTTCAAAATTGGGTCAGTCGATTTTTGAGAGCTCGCCGGAGTTCGCCGGTGCGAAGGAAGGGGCTCGGGTGGGGATGGTGGTTGTGGGGCGGTGGCCTGACCGTGGTGGGGCCTCGTTGAACGAAGAAAACTCGACACGGGTGGGGGCGAGGGTGGGGGTGGGGGGTGGAGGAACACAGGCGATGGGGGGCGGTTCAGGGGAGGGCAGGGGGGTTGGGGCCGGCGGCCCGTGCGGTGTTCTGTATGGGAAGAATCAGAGATGAGGAAGAAGAAGGGTTAGGAGACGTAGGATCTTCATCCAACTGCCTGAAATGGTCGACTGACCCAAATGACAAAAGTCACGTGACTTGCATGCAAACATGCCTTTATATTCAGTACCATCATCATAGCTGCTTAGCACTGCTCCTGAATCCATCAAGCTAAACAACGTGCCACTCATAATTCCAAACTTGTTGCTCAAATACGAATCTGATATGATGTTGATATTACTAAAACAGATAACGTTTAATTGGTTAGCTAATGTTCCTACTTTACTTTCGAAAAGCACGTGCACCACATATAGAGAGACTGCAGGGAGTTGCATTCTTAATGCGCTCTGGTTCATCTTGTGTGGGCACTGCATAACGAACATTTTATTATCAAAAATCTGCTTGCTCTTCTTTAGCATGTTCCTCTTCCATTCTTCTTTAATAAGTACTCTCACCGTTCCTAAATACAAGTCTTTGTATAGGTTCCACCATGGATTACATATGGAGAAAAATGAGTGAATCTACACTCTAAAATGTATCTGTATACATTTGTATGTGATCCATAGTGGAAATCTCTACAAAGACTTATATTTTGGAATGGAGGGAGTATGATAGTAGTACATTATGTTCCTTGTAGTGAAGATGAGCAGGGACATTTGCAGTGTAGAGGTCTATTCGGTTGGTTGTGATGGACACTTTCAACTCTTCGGGCCTCTTTGATTTGTAGTATTTTGTAAACATAGGAATAGGAATTGTAGTGGCCTGCCCACTTGAATCCTATAAGATTAGCAAGGAAATGCGAGGAGCTGTGTCGCCTTTGAGAGTTACACTGATATTAACAGTACCGCACCTTCAGTTGAAGAGAGTTGGTATCCGAAGCCTTTCTAGCCGTACCGGCAATAGTAGCCTATATTTTCCAGCAAGTTCCACTTTGCTGATTTTACTTGTGATGCTTATGGTTTTCCCGTTATATCTACACTACGATCTGTGTTAGCTGCTTTGTGTCGCACTAGCAGCAGTCCACTCTTGAAGCTGTTCTTTAACATGTTCCTCTTTTGTTATTCTGTATTTAGTACGTATAGTATGTTCCTTGTCAGGAAGGGGAGCAGGGACATCTGCAGTCAACAGCTCATAGAGCTGGCCTGTACGTGATTGATAGGCTTTCAATTAGTAGCGGCAATACAACACCGTATTTTCCAGCCAGTTCCACTTTCCCGATTTATATATCCTGGTTATGGTGTACCCCTTTTATGTACACTATGATATGCCTAGTTGCTGTGTGCTCTTGTTAACATGGTTTGGCAATCAACTCTCTATATATATAGTATATTATGAACCTATCATCTGCCAACTATCCTTACTTCTGGAGCCTATTTTTATGTGTACTTGTGCCAGATTATATTAATGCATGCACCATATTACAGCACACATGGGCTCTCTCATCGGAATCCAGTGATAGCACACAAGGGTTTACAGGGCGCCCCTATATTAGAATATCCTCTGCATTACAAAGATAATCTCATTACTATTTATGTTTTCATGCTTCTCAGATATTATATGTAATCATAGTGAATATCAGAATCCGCACATCAGAAGAATATTGTGGAACACTACAATGACTTACAAAATTGGCACCAAGGCATTGAGTGCCATTCTGGATGCAATGAAACTCATACACTCCCCACCTGTAGATTCTTGTTCAGAATATGATCCTAATGACTATTCTAACCTCAAGGACTCAAAGGCAGATGGCCAGTCCTGTTCACCCATCAAGGTACCTGTTCTAATTTGGCAAGGTTTTATTGATTGCGCGTATCTTGCATAAGTTGTCTTGCATTTCTTCTACTTTGTTGCATCGCCATCTACTTAGTTTACTCATCATATATGTCAATATGCCATGCCCATCCATTATCAATACATATTCCATCTGTCATCATACCATGTTTTTTCACTCAAATGTTGTTCTTGTGCATCAGACATCAAAAAGGAAGAGGGTGATTGCCGAACCTGAAGGAGCACCAGCAAAGTCCTTGAAAAACGTGGTGGTGCCGAAGAAATCAGACAACACCCCACTTATATTGGCTCAACAACCAGTGACACAAAACGTAGGACTGACTCCAGCAGACTGTACCCATACTTCACTGGCCACACCACTAGCCCCACCACACAGGACCTGCACTCCAGCAAAAGGTATGCCAATTTTAGTTGCCATAGCACCAGCCGTACCACAAAATATCCCACTCCAGCAAAAAGTACAGCAAGTCCACCGGCCGAAGACCTATCCCAACTGCAGAGACGGCCAATTCCTGCAGATTGGAACCCCATTCCAGTTGTTCCCAGTTTAAAAGACAATGCTTTCAATGTTGTTAGGAACTACGTGCATATATTCTCATCATGGGAAGATTATAGTGAAGACAAACACCATTTTCACATCTTCCTGTCCCACTTACGTGTAAGTGCTATTATCCATGGTGATTATTTTCCTGTTTTCTACTGATTGAACACATCAATGATTTACATTACATTGTTGTAAGTAGGCGAGGGTCAATCTGGATAGTCATGACGAGCAAAGCTTGCTTGCGCTTTTCAAGGAAGCATTGCAGCAGTATCGGTGTTACCTGAGGAAATCACACTTTGATGGCAAGTCTATAAATGAATTTCTGGTGAAGTCTCATGTGCTAAATTTAGAAGACATTGAATGGAAAAACCTTGTTATGCACTGGTCTTGTTCCTAGGATGAGGTACTGTCTATGATATCACATGACAATTTGAACTTGTACTTTTCCGCATGTGCCTTACGGATCTCTTTTGCAGGAAATCTGCTTGAAGAAGAATTCCAGTTTGAAAAGGACTATAGGATATCGCAAACATGCTGCCCGCTGCTTTGCTCTTGTTAGTACTTATTGTCCTGTATCACTATACTTGCATTCATACCTGGTTCATTATGTGACAGCAGTATGCATGATAGCTTGCTTATCAATTGTTCGCTCCAAATTATCTGATCTGTATGAATGGTTACATTAGTGTAGAATATATCCAATGCCAATGAAATTTTTTAGCTCTGCATTGTTCTTGTAAGTACTTGCTATTCTTTATCAGTGTACTTACATTGACAGCTAGTTGTTCATGAACCATCACTCTGCAGCTTATTTTCCTTTGCCCTCCATTTTCTACAGATCAGATCTATATTTACTCTTACCATAAGGTTGGATAACACCGATGGTACTGAAGAAGTTTAGCTCTGCATTGCTCTTGGCTGTACCTTTTTCCTGTATCGCTGTACTTACATTTATAGCTACTTGGTTATGTAGCATCACTCTTCATCTTATCTTAAATATTCTCCATTTTTTCTTATATTATCACATATATATTTACTCTTCACAAAATGTAGAATAAAGGCAATGCTTATGAAGAAGTTTCTGTGGTAAACTTATTGAATTGCCCCCCCATCAGCATGGACAAGGGCTTTTTAGAGCCTCTCTTCACCAATAATGTAAGTTCGTCCTTCTCAAGCCTTCAAACTTTGTGTATATTTGGTTAGGCATGGCTGCAACAAATGTTTATTTTTGGTGTTTGCATTAAATTGCATGTTTAAAGTATATTATGTAGTTCATAAACAAAAGTTTGTCCTTCTCAATTTAAGTTTTCAGTTGTACAACCAAGTTCCTTCTTCATACCATGTAAATTAAACTATACAGAGCAAGTGATCTTCTTTTGCACTGCATGTATGCTTCCGTTCTTGATCCGTAATCCAGTGGTGTGGTGAACCTACCCACTACAGCACAATGTCATATTCTGCAATGTCTTAACTATGAACAATGTCATATCATTCTACTATTATTTAAACTGTCTCTTTATTTGCCAATCTGAAATGGGACAAATGGACAGCACACTAATCATTGATACTTATGAGTTCTTGATCTGTAATCCAGTGGTGTCGTGAAGCTGCCAACTCCTTCACAATGTCATTTCCTGCCATGTCTTAACCTGAACAATACCATATTGTGTTAATGCTACTTTAAACTGTGTCACTTCATTCGTCAATAAGAAATGTGATGAATTGTTAGCACTAATACTTATATGTGCAAAACATATCATCTATCTGCTTGTTTCTCTTTCAGAGTGAGGAGGATATAAGCGTCAAACAAGCGCAGTCTCATCAGCTTGCTCGGCTGCTTGCGCTGCAGCTCTCGAGCAGGGCTAACCTTTCTTGAACTCTATTGAAGTGCTGTCGGTTTTGTATATTATTTTGTCGGCGTGTTTATTTGCACTGGTGGCGATCTTTGATGCCCAGTGTATGTAATCTGTTGTCTGCTTGTGCTTTATTATCATAGTGGCAAACTTTGATGCCTAGTGGATGTAATATGACGTAATTTCTTTATTGTATAGTCTAGGTTTTTTCTTATTCATGATGCTGCGGTTATTTTACTGTATATATATCATGTCTTCGCAGTAAATCGGCCAAACCGTAAAATTACGGTACATAATCGGGCCGTCATGTAAATCACTATGTATGATCCGCATCATGGGCCCAGTCATCTTGGTCCATTAACAGGCCTAAATGTAAACTGGCCAACTAGTAGTTTCGGGCCTTTAATAGGCCGAGTAAACCGCCGGCCCTATTTTCGCAAGAAAATCCAATGGGCTTTTAGTAGTCGGAACAATAGGTTGGGCCTGAAACATGCCGAACAACTCATGGGCCGACAGCAGGCCGAAATAGACCCCGACCCATGATTGTGCCAATCACATCACGGGCCATTAACAGGCCAAAATTGTCTTGGTCCTTGTTTGGCCCAATCAGATTATTGGCTGTGAATAGGTCGGATGCAAAGCGGGCCCAACTATATGAAGGCTTTTAACAGGCAGAAATAAATATATGGCTGAAATGTTAAACGGGCCTTTAACAGGAAGAAACTAATATCAGGCCGTATTACTAAATGGGCCTTTAGCAAACAGAAATCCTGATCGGGCCTCAAGTGGGCCCAAAAGCACAGTTTCCAGTTGACGGGCCGAATCTGATATGGGCCATAATTTAGCCCAAAGCCTCTTAATTGGTCGGATTTGATCTGGGCCATAATATGGCCCAGAACGTGGTAGGCTATTAACGGGACGGATCTCATATGGGCCTTTATTAGGCCCAAAACATGGTAGGCTGTTAATGGAACGGATCAAATATGGGCCGGCATTTGGCCCAAAACATGATAGCTTGTTAACGGGCCGACCCACTAGTGTCCTCAAAATCTTGTGGGCCTTTAGCGGGGCCAGCCCATTATGGTCTGCAAAATCTTGTGGGCCTTTGTCTAGGCCAGCCCATTATGGTCCACAAAATCTAGTGGGCATTTAGTTGGGCCGGCCCATTTAATCTTTATGGGCCGGTCCACGTGTCAACATATCTCGCCCATTGGATGAGTGACACCTGTGCCAACACGGAGCTGACACGTGGTTCCATCGGCCAATGAGAATTTTACACATGGAAAATCGGCATTGGTCGTGGTTGTTAGCAGGTTATCGGATCCAAAACCGGACGCGATAGCTTAACAGCGACCCGTTATGATGGATGCCACGTGTCGGTCACCCTTGACGAAAGCACTTCCATGACGCGGCATTTATTGTCATGGAAGTGGACACTTCCGTGATGATAATTTTGGTAATGTCATGGAACACTTCTACGACAGCACAGGTATGACTATCTTGATTCTGTCATAAAATCGTCATGTACATGCATGACAGAAAACATGACCTACTGTGACAAACATATATCATCACGGAAGTGTATTTTTTTTTGTAGTGTGTGTCGGCCTCCTGGGAACGGGGGTACCCAGACTTGCCTGCCTACGGCCCATGGCATGGCTCCACCAACGGCCTGGTACGGCCCATCTTCAGCAGCAACCACTCAAGACCCTCGCGAGGGGTCAAGCCTCACGAGGCGGACGACACCAAGACCTCCTCAGGGGCAGCCTCACTAGGCTGGCTACCAAGGAGCGGAGATATCTATGCAAGGGGCACCTCGCGAGGCTCACGTGACGTGAGCCATGACAACCAAGGCCAGGCGGGTGCCAGCAGGCGCAGTGTACCAGTTTCCTCTTTGGTGCTAAAGAGGCAGGCGCAGGCGAGGAGTCCCGAGGCATCAGGCAAAGGTTTCCATATCGGTGCAACGAGACCAAGACCAGCAGGACGACAGCACGGAAGTCACCGTGGAGCCCACGGCCGCATCACCACCAGACCCTTTGGCAGGCGAAGACCGCTTTTTGTCAGGATAGCTTGTACTAGTTGTCCCCCTTCAAAATTGGTTTTTGTGGGATCCCTTCCCGCCTTCATTTGGGAAGAGGTCCCGGGCCTCTATAAATAGGACTAGCCACCAGCATAGAGGGAGACAGAGGACGGATCATTCAGACCACCCTTACACTCACCAACTCACCGAGCTCAAGAACACCTCTCCTCAGGAGGCTGTTCATATGTTGTACTTGTTCATCCTCAACCTACGAGGCAATCTACCACCAACACAGTGGAGTAGGGTATTACACCACAACGGTGGCCCGAACCAGTATAAACCCTTGTGTCTCGTGTTCTTTGGGTTCGTCGAGCTAGGCCGTGAGAACATTGTGCGAGCGAACCAGGGAGAGAGAGTTCTTCGTGCACAACCCAGAGTTCGAACCTCAAAGGTTTGCCGGAACCTAGAATCCGACATTTGGCGCGCCAGGTAGGGGTGTGCCGAAGCTTCGCCTCTCTGCCTGCTTTATCCTGCTCGCATGGCAGGTGCCGCTCCTCCGACTGGGTCGACAGGCGCGCGCGGAGGTGCCGTGGGCATCTGGGCCTTCACCCCCGCCTTGTGGCAAGTGCGATGGCCGCACAAGTTCAAGCCAGAGATGCTGCCTCGCTACGACGGCACGGCGGATCCAGCGGCCTTCCAGATGGCGTACGAGGAGGCCGTTCTCGAAGTCGGAGGCGACGACCAAGTCATGGCCAACAGGTTCCCCATGGCCCTCACTGGTGTGCCACGCGCTTGGCTGCTCAACCTACCGGGGTCCTCTGTGGCCTCCTGGGAGGAACTGCGCAGCCTCTTCATCGTGCGCTTTGCGACGCAGGCGCCCCCTGCCGTAGCAGCCCTCCTTGGTGGTTCACAGGCGCCACCCTCGGATCGCCACATCAAGCAGTTCGTCCGCCAGATGGGCGCCACCCGCGTGCAGCAGGGGGCTCCCCCGGGATGGGTGGCGCCCCAGGCCAACCTCACCTTCAGCTCGGAGGACCACCCAGCAATCACCGCGGGCTCAGGCGCACTCCCGATGCTCTGCACCCCCACCATCTGCAACGTAGCAGTCACCAAGACCCTCACCGATGGAGGGGTAGGCCTCAACGTGCTCTCTGTAGAAGCCTTTAGCTCGCTGCACGTACTGCTCAGCCGGTTCCGCCACAGCAAGCCCTTCTCCGGTGTTGGCAGTGGTTCCACCAGCCCCCTAGGGCAGATCCGCCTCCTTGTCACCTTCGGCACCCGAGACAACTACCGCACCGAGCTCATCGACTTCGCCATTGCTTGCATCGGCCTCCCGTACAACACCATCCTCGGGTACCCTGCCTTGGCCCAGTTCATGGTGGCAACCCACCCCGCCTACAACCTCATGAAGATGCCAGGGAGCAACGGTGTTCTCACAGTGGCCGGGGGGGGGGGGGGGGGGGGGGGGGGGGGGGGGGGGGGGGGGGGGGGGGGGGGGGGGGGGGGGGGGGGGGGGGGGGGGGGGGGGGGGGGGGGGGGGGGGGGGGGGGGGGGGGGGGGGGGGGGGGGGGGGGGGGGGGGGGGGGGGGGGGGGGGGGGGGGGGGGGGGGGGGGGGGGGGGGGGGGGGGGGGGGGGGGGGGGGGGGGGGGGGGGGGGGGGGGGGGGGGGGGGGGGGGGGGGGGGGGGGGGGGGGGGGGGGGGGGGGGGGGGGGGGGGGGGGGGGGGGGGGGGGGGGGGGGGGGGGGGGGGGGGGGGGGGGGGGGGGGGGGGGGGGGGGGGGGGGGGGGGGGGGGGGGGGGGGGGGGGGGGGGGGGGGGGGGGGGGGGGGGGGGGGGGGGGGGGGGGGGGGGGGGGGGGGGGGGGGGGGGGGGGGGGGGGGGGGGGGGGGGGGGGGGGGGGGGGGGGGGGGGGGGGGGGGGGGGGGGGGGGGGGGGGGGGGGGGGGGGGGGGGGGGGGGGGGGGGGGGGGGGGGGGGGGGGGGGGGGGGGGGGGGGGGGGGGGGGGGGGGGGGGGGGCAAAAATTACTTTGCCGTCTGCTTTTTTTGTTTGTTTTTTTTCTCTTTGCCGTCTGCTGGCAGACGACAAAGAATTCTTTGCCGTCTGCCGGCAGATGGCAAAGAGGGTGACCGTTAGCCCGCCCCCGCCGTGACACTGTGGGCCCCCTTACCTCTTTGCCGTCTGCTGGCTGATGGCAAAGACATCTTTGCCGTCTGCCAGCAGACGGCAAAGAAGTGGCCCGTGTGACCTAGCCAGTGCAGTACCCCGTGGGGCCCACTTTTGCACTTTGCCATCTGCTGGCTGACGGCAAAGAACTCTTTGCCGTCTGCCAGCAGATGGCAAAGAAGTGGCAGATGGCAAAGACCCTCTTTGCCATCAGCTGGTTCTTTGCCGTCTGCTTTGACAAGACAGACGGCAAACAGCCACTTTGCCATCAGCTGGCAGATGGCAAAGAGCTGGCAGATGGCAAAGACCCTAATTCCAGTAGTGAGGGTACTCAGGATCCCCAATGCTGCAGGAAGGGTCGCCGAATGGAACATCGAGTTGCAGGCGTTCCAGCTGGAGTTCAGCACCACCAGGCTCATCAAGGGAGCCGCGCTTGCTGACTTTGTGGCGGAATCGACCGACGCCCCAAGACCCGAAGTGAGTGAAGACCGATCTCTCTCACCAGGAAGCAAAGCACCAGACGGCTGGGTCATGTACTTCGACGGCGCCTTTGCACGCCAGGGCGCGGGGGCTGGCGCCGTGCTCATCTCGCCCACCCAAGACAAGCTCTACTAGGCCGTGCAACTCTGCTTCTAGCGGGGCAAGAAGGTCTCCAACAACATCGCGGAATACGAGGGGTTGATCGCTGGTCTCAAGGCTGTGGCGGCCTTGGGAGTGAAACGCCTCACCATCAAGGGCGAGTCTCAACTCCTCGTCAACTTTTCCAACAAAGTGTATGAGCCAAGGGACAAGCACATGGAGGCATACCTCGTGGAGGTGCGCAAGATGGAGAAGCAATTTCTGGGCCTGGAGCTGCAGCATGTGCCTCGCAGCACGAACAAGGAAGCCGACGACATCGCCAAGAGGGCGTCCAAGCATCAGCCACAGGAACCTGGCGTCTTCGAAGAGCGGCTCTTCAAGCCTTCCGCGGCCCCTCCGACTGCGGGGTCCGCACCGCCTTGAGAGGAGCTTCCCCCTCCACCAGCCTCAGGAGCCCCAGCCTGCAGCCCGACCTCAGGAGCGCGCCTGCTCCTCGTGCTCGAACCTCGAGTGTGGTGTTGGACTGAAGAGTTCAGGGCGTACTTGGGACAATTAATACTGCTGGAGAAGGAGGAGGACGCAGAGTGCGTGGCCCGGCAGGCTACAGCATACTGCATCCAGGATGGTGAACTATACAGAAAACGACCAAATGATGTTTCCTTGCGATGCATTTCCAGGAAGCAGGGGTGCGAGCTGTTGGCCGACATACATGGCGGAGATTGCGGGCATTACTCATCGCCGTGCACGCTGGTGGGTAAGGCGTTTCGCAGTGGGTTCTACTGGCCCACGGCACTCAACGATGCAACTGAGCTAGTGAGATCTTGCGAGGCCTGCCAGTTCCATGCCAAGCAAATCCACCAGCCGGCTCAAGGCCTCCAGACTATCCCACTCTCCTGGCCGTTCGCGGTCTAGGGGCTGGATATCCTGGGTCCATTCCCTTGAGCGCCCGGGGGCTACCGCTACCTCTACGTTACCATCGACAAGTTCACCAAATGGGCGGAGGTGGAAGCCGTCCGCACCATCCCAGCAGGGTCCGCAGTCAAGTTCATCAAGGGCCTCATGAGCCGGTTTGGGGTCCCTAACCACATCATCACTGACAACGGCTCGTAGTTCACTAGCAATCTCTTCAAGACATATTGTGCTAACCTTGGAATGCAGGTTTGCTATGCCTCAGTGGCACACCCCAGGAGCAATGGCCAAGCCGAGCGCGCCAACGCGGAGGTCTTGAGAGGTCTCAAGACCAGGACCTTCAAGAAGAAGCTCGAGGCCTGCGGCAGTGACTGGCACGACGAGCTCCAGTCCATGTTGTGGTCCATCCGCACCACCGCCACCAAGCCAACAGGTGAGACCCCTTTCTTCCTCGTCTATGAAGCCGAAGCGGTTCTCCCTCACGAGGTCAGGCATCGCTCTACGCGGGTCCTGGCGTTTGACGAGGCACGTTAGGATGCCATGCGGGGGATGGACCTCGTGCTGGGGGAGGAACACCGCCACCAAGCCTCGCTCCGGGCGGCAAGATACCAGCAGGCGCTGCGGCGGTATCACTACTACAGCGTCCACTCCAGGACGCTCAAGGTGGGCAATCTCGTCCTGAGGCGGGTGCTCTGCAGGGAAGGGTTGCATAAGCTCTCACCCACGTGGGAGGGCCCGTTTAGGATTGCCCGCGTCTCCAGACCTGGCGCCGCGCGCCTGGAGATGCAGGACGAGATCCCCATCCAGAACGCCTGGAACATCCAACACCTCCAGAAGTTCTACCCATGAAGCAAGGCCCAGTGCCTGTGAAGGTCTCCACTCGTGACACCCTCACGTAATAATGAGTGGGGCCGTACACGCCCTGGAGTCTCTAGAGTGCCGCCCTCGGGCCTCGAGGGCTCCCCCCACGTCCTAGTGGCAGCACTTAGCTCCGCGCTGGTGAGAGGACTAGACTAGGTGCCGGACGTGGCTGTTCATTTGCTTTCCGTAGTTGGTTTGCACCCCTTTTAATGGAATTTGAAGTTCTGGCGTTTCCCGATTGCTTGGTCGAGGGGGGGGGGGGGGGGGGGGGGGGGGGGGGGGGGGGGGGGGGGGGGGGGGGGGGGGGGGGGGGGGGGGGGGGGGGGGGGGGGGGGGGGGGGGGGGGGGGGGGGGGGGGGGGGGGGGGGGGGGGGGGGGGGGGGGGGGGGGGGGGGGGGGGGGGGGGGGGGGGGGGGGGGGGGGGGGGGGGGGGGGGGGGGGGGGGGGGGGGGGGGGGGGGGGGGGGGGGGGGGGGGGGGGGGGGGGGGGGGGGGGGGGGGGGGGGGGGGGGGGGGGGGGGGGGGGGGGGGGGGGGGGGGGGGGGGGGGGGGGGGGGGGGGGGGGGGGGGGGGGGGGGGGGGGGGGGGATGATCAGAGCAACCCTCTAAGTCCGTTCTCCACGGGTACCACGACATGGTGCGCCAGGCCATGATCAGCCCACGCCTAAGGCTTCGCGCAAGAAAGGATAAGGATTTCCTAACAAATTTCTACAGCTTCACAGTATCTCCCGAGGTCAGTGGCTCTCGAGTTGACAGCAGGGAAGCATCATCAGATGCCAGGGGGCGCGCGCTCTCATGAGGTGAAAACCACCTTGGATATACCAAGCTAAGTTATCCCTCTGCGTCTACATCAAGCACAAGTACCATAGCACAGTACAAAAATGATAAATATAACATAAGCAGCATAAAAATTACGGTTCATTACATGCCCTCGTAGGGCCCCATACTTGTTTTTTGAAATGCAGGAAGAAAGGAGAGGGCGGGCAAAAGCGGCTCCTATGCCCGCAGCTGTTCGCGAGGGTCAGCCCATAGTGCCCCTTGGACTCAGCCGGAGCCCTCCTCGCGTTTCACTGGGGCGTGGCGACGAGATGACCCGCCGCTTTCCTCGAAGCAAGCCCGACGACATGGCGGCTGGTCGTAGCCGCCGCTGCTGGAGCTTTCGCCGGAGGAGGAGCCGCCGCTCTCGGATGAGCCACGGCCATCGCCGAGGGCGAATTCGCCCTCGTCCTCGTCACAGCCGTCACCAAGGCCGAGCACATCGTCACTATCGCTGTCTTTGGGGCAGCACCCAGCGCGTCGACTGTCTTCCCCGAACACCCTCACGAAGAGGGTCGCGGTGCCGTCAAACTTGAAGTAGAGGGTGCACCTCCCACTCAGACCGCGCGCGCGGGCAAATGTCTGCCAGCTGCGGGCTAGGGCTACGTTGCCGGCGATGAAGACATCCACTGCGACCCATGAGGCCTTGCTGCAGCAGCCGTCCCCCTGCAGCCAGAGGCCGCCAGGACCCGTGGCCGGCAGCTCGCCGGCAAAGGAGCGCGGAGGCTGAAGCCAGGCGCCGGTCGGGTTCTCCGACCACACGACAAACTCTGGCAACACCTCCGCTGAATGGAAGAGCGGCCGAGGGGGCCGGGCAACCACGCACGCCCCCCTCGGCGCGAGGGCGGCTCTGCCTAGAACGGCCCCCGCTGCGGGAGGAGACACCACCACGGCCGCCAAGGGCGATGCCGGCCCTCGAGGAGGTACGCCCGCGCCCGCGAGGTGCCGCAGTGGTGGTCGCGGCGTGCTTACGGGGGCGACCACGCCCCCTCTTAAGTTGCGGTGAGCCGGGCCCCTCCTGGTGAGCTTTCCCCTTCTCCGCGGCCGAGAACCTCTTCGTCAGCGCCATGGGTGTCACAACAAGATGGTGGAGCAAGGAAGAAGAAGAAGCAGACGAAGTGGAGAAAGAGATGAGCAACGGGGGCTACGCCCCTCTCCTCATTTATAGCCAGAAGAAGGCCAACCGCCGACCTCCATGATCACAGGTAATGATGGTTTTCTTCTGCAAGCATCAGGGTCTCGTCAAGGCGAACGGTTATTGAGGCTGCATGGGGAAGTGGAGGCGCCCACGTCCCGTCAGTCACCACGCGTCAATCAAGGCCGCAGGCTGTTGGGGCCCGCGGTGCTCCGCACTTGCCCTTTGGCTTCGCCCCGAAGCCAAGTCCGAGCGCGCCTTGGGCCCGGGGGCTACTGTCGGCGTCCTGGGAATGGGGGTACCCAGACTAGCCTGCCTGCGGCCCATGGCGTGGCTCTACCGGCGGCCTGGTACGGCCCATCTTCAGCAGCAACCACTCAAGACCCTCGCGAGGCGGACGACACCAAGACCTCCTGGGGGCGGCCTCTCTAGGCTGGCTCCCGAGGAGCGGAGATATCTATGCAAGGGGCACCTCGCGAGGTTCACGTGACGTGAGCCGTGACGACCAAGGCCAGGCGGGCGCAGAGCACCAGTTTCCTCTTTGGTGCTAAAGGGGCAAGCGCAAGCGAGGAGTCCCGAGCCATCAGGCAAAGGTTTCCATATCTGTTCTACAAGACCAAGACCGGCAGGACGACAGGACGGAGGTCACCGCGGAGCCCACGGCGGCGTCACCACCAGAGCCTTTGGCAGGCGAAGACCACCTTTTGTCAGGATAGCTTCTACTAGTTGTCTCCCTTCAAAATTGGCCGTTGTGGGATCCCTTCCTGCCTAACATTTGGGGAGAGGACTCGGGCCTCTATTTATAGGACTAGCCACCATCGTAATCAAGGACCAACTGATCTTGGATCGGATCCACTCCACCAAGGCCATCTCACCAGCTCATCGAGCTCAAGAACACCTCCCCTCAGGAGGCTCTTCATCCACTGTACGAGTTCATCCTTAGCCCACGAGGCAATCCACCACACCACACTGGAGTAGGGTATTACACCACAACGGTGGCTCGAACCAGTATAAACTCTCGTGTCTCTTGTTCCTTGGGTTCGGCGAGCTAGGCCTTGAGACCGTTGCGAGAGCAAACTAGGAAGAGAGAGATCTTTGTGCGCACCCCAGAGTTCGAACCTCAAGGGTTTGCCGGAACCCCGAATCCGTCATTGGTGCCTCCGCGGTTGCCATGGTCGATGGCGCCGTCGAAGACGAGGATGGCGATGAAGATGACGCGCTGCGCACGCTTTCTGTTTCATGCAAGCGAGCGCCCCTACCTAGCGCGCCAAAGATGTCGCGGGATATCCGCGGCCACCTATGGGCCGGTTGGTCCCTTGCTGGTTTGGCGGGGGGACATCACATTGCACAAAGAGCAGATCAGCGCACGGCAGCATGGCAGAGAGCACACAAGCAATTTAACCAGGTTCGGGCCACCGCGAGGCGTAAGACCCTACTCCTACTTTGGTGGATTGATTGTGGAATGAGCGTGGTGATGCATAGTACACTTGCCCGGCAAGGTTTGCCTCGGGGCCGCAGCGACTATGCGCGTATGGTGGCTTGGGTTCTTCAACTTTCTAACCCTCTCCCCCCTCCTACGAGTGCCATGGGCCTCCTTTTATAGATTAAGGGGTCACCACAGTGGCAAAGTGGTCATTATCCTCTGATATGATAGCGAATAGTGCTATCATACCTAACTATGTGGGCAGGCAGGTTGCATTTAATGCACCGCTTAGTGTCACATCACTGGTTGCCCAGCAAGGCCTGCCGGGCTATCTTGCCAGCTCCACGCCTATTCCATTGACACATCGCAGGACGGGTGTCATCTGTGGGTTTCTTCTGTAGGAAATGGCTGCCATGTGTCGAATGGTTGCCACTTAATCATCTTGCGGCTTGACACCACACTGATTGACAATGTGAGTCGTGGTTGAGTAGCTGGTGGGGTGGTTCTGCCCCCGTGAGCCCCGGCAGGCTCTGCCGGGGAGTCTTGGTTGCTTGCTTCTGGTGGTGGCCTCGCCCCTTGCCGGGCTTCACCTACCGGGCAAGGGTGGTCCTTCTCTTGACGATATCTTGCTCCTCTGGTTTGATCTTGGTCTCTCTGAGCTGCATGTTGGTTCTTCAAATCTCTTGGTTCTTCAATCTCTGGCTTGCCTTGGCTTGTCCGTGCACGAGTCAGGGGAAAACGTATACCCCTGTATATTTTCCCCGACAAGCATACACCTCGGGGGGGGGGGGAATAGGACTAGTCATCTATCTCTGAATCCTCCTGTGAGGAGCTATCTGTAACAAGTGAGATATGCGCTTCGTCAGATAGCATAGTCTGCTCTGAAGACCTTGTTTTCACTCTAGAATTTTCCATCACCTTGTCAAATGGCTAATGCATACAAAGAGTAGTTGAATGTACTAACATTGTTGACAAATGTAATACGTAATGAAAAAAAGGATGGCATGATATAATTCACATATAAGATGACTGGCTAAGAAGGATGGCATTGCAACATTCACATATATGATGACTGGCTAAACAAGATGGTGTTGCATAATTCACATATACGATAAAGAAACTAAACAGATGGCACTCACACAAAGCATGTCTAAACTAAGAAGATGACATATTTGGTGTATAAAGTAAGCAATGCAAGGCACCATATGCATGATATTACCAACATCAGCATGCCAAGTTAGAGCGAAGACCTCAGGGGGTAAATAGGAGTGGTCTTCTTCTTCTGAATCCCGTCAGAACAGTTATCTTCCTCTTGATTACAATCCGAAATGGGAGGAGGGAGCTGCCTTTGTGCCCACCATGGAGTGACATCTGCATTAAATTTTATTGCCACCCAAGGCTCATCTCTTTTGCTCTACATGTTTAGTTCCATTGTGTACAATAACTGACATGCATAGGAATAAAACATAGTGAGATTACATAAGGAGTGCATGCAGAAATCCAGAGTGATGGTAGCAACCTGTGGATAGACCCAAAATCAATGATAGCAGGTAGATAATGGCTTCAGCTAAAAAATACAGATAATGGCTTCTTTACTATTTGTTTCGCGCCCAACATGCAACTCATAGTAGAGACCAGAGATTAACCAGATAGTAGATAGATACTATTGATTGCGACCTCGATATGTACCCCACAACCATTTAAAAACTCAATTTTGAGCATTAGTTTGGAGCTGACTCGGAGTCTAATTGGTGAACTGGATGGTAAAGTAGCATGTTATATTAAGCGATGCATAACGTAAGCAGAACTGAAAGAGTGCGACCTCCCTTGCAGACCCGTGTAGTCCTCGAGGTCATCTCCTCCGTTGATGATGGTAATCCAATTGTCGTGGCTGCCAGCGGGGGGGGGGGGGGGGGGGGGGGAAGATTTGACACGGCGAAAGACAGTCTGGAGGCCGGATCCCTACTGTGGTGGACCCTTCTGTTGTTGGAGCAGCTGAGCTGGGGTGGACGATGGCACAACAGGAGCGGGACAAACCACACAAGGTTTTCTTTGACAACTATCTGTAAGAGAAGTAATTCTGTAAGGGCTCGTTTGAATTAGAGGATTCTAACAACGCAAGGATGGGTAATACACAGGAATAGGATAGGAATGCATGTGCAAAACAGAGAATTTAAAAACACAGGATTTCTGCCAATCTGGGTGTTTGGTTCACAAGAATTAGAAGATCACAGGATGCAAAGAAGCATGGTGAGATTAAGTCAAACCACAAGAAAATGTATGTTTATAATACTATTATGCTACTATCTCTTAGTCTTGTGCTCCATGAATAGGAATTTGAAAAGGAGGACAAGTGGATATTAAAATTCCTACGGTTTTTCTTTCAAGGAGACACTAAAGGAACAAATCCTACAGTTTTCCATTGCTCCATTCCTTTGAACCAAATGCATAAATAGTAGTACCATAGGAAACTTTCCAATTCATATGTTTTTCCTTCACTTTTTCTTTCAAGCACTGGCGATTCTAGTAGGCAGGCTTGAGCAGGGAAAAGCCTACACTCAAAAAATGTTTTTGTGCTACTTCTACTACTTTGGACCCAGGCCACTGCCCTACTAGCTCAACTCCCAGGCCCATTTACAAATGCACAGCTCAAACGCGCAGAGATAAATAATGATGGCGTTCAAGAGAGTCCATCACGGATAGCTAAATTGCCTGGTACCTCACTGCTTGTCATATAGTAGGAGAAACTAATCATATTTCACGTTACTACATGTGCTCAGTGGACAATATATATAACATGTAGAGTAAAAAAGAGATGCATCAAGTGTACAACCTCTTTGGCGAAGCCATGTCGATCTCAGCGTGATTTGGTTGGTCGGTGAGGATGCTCCGGCTGTTGTGGTTATCGGAGGAGGGGAAGAAGATCTTAGGCGTCTGGAGATGGAGCCTGGGGTACTGCTCCACTGTGATGGAGGGTTTTGTCGTTGGAGCAGCTCCGGTGAGTTGTACAACGGCGAGGCTGAAGTAGGACAAGAGAGACAACGTTAACCTGAGTGGAATTCTAATAGCATCTCCAATAGATGACGTAGAAAACATAACCACAAAGTGCTAGATGTAAAATACATCAGCTGCTCATCTCTGAACTTAACTGTCGAAACTAAATTTAACTGTCAAAACTGAACTTAACTGTCGAAACTGAATTTTGCTGTCGAAACTAAATTTTACTGTCGAAACAGAACGCACTAGTAGCAGAAAAGCAGTAGTAGTAGCAGCGCGTGCGAGAGCCGGGGCAGCTGGTCGTGTAGCAGCATCTCGGGTAGCAGCTGCAGGGGCTCAAGGGAGAGCAGGATCTGCTGCTCATGCAGCAGCAACAGCGCGCGCAAGAGTAGAGGAGCAGCGCAAGCAAGAGCAAGAGTGAGAGCAGCAGCGCAAGCAAGAGCAAGAGCGAGAGCAGTAGCGCGACCAAGAGCAAGAGCAAGAGCAGACCGGGCAGGGGACCAAGAGCAAGAGCAGAGCAGCAGCACAAGCGAGAGCCAAAGCAGCAGTAGCTTGTACTGATGTGGACGTCGCCACCGAGGGAGCGACGCCGTGGAGGAAGTGGCCGGCGACATCGTCGTGGATGGAGCCACGCCATGTCGGCTCGGGACCGAGCGTCGGCAGCACCGTGAGATTGAATCAAGAAGAAAATGTGGCGATTAGTGTAGAACCTCTTTGGTGGCGCCGATTAGGCCTCAGCTTCATCCGAGGAATCGGTGATGATGATGCTCTTCCGGTGGTGTAGGTGACGACAGCGGTGTGGGAATGGAGGTGGCGCGAAATACGAGGGGAACATCGGGGCAGCTCCTTGGAGGTGGAGGACGGGGTGGCTGAACCTGCAGGATGATGAGACCGACGACGGATCCTCATCCGGTGCAGTGGATGAGGGATGTCGAGGTGTTGCTATGGACGACATCGTCGGGGAAGAGGATCCGGCTTGGTGGCGGACGGAGGAGGGTGCGGGGCTTCGCGGGTTTTCGTGGCCTTGGTGTATGAATGGGTGGGTGGATGGGATGGAAGGGGGAACCATGGCTTAGGGACGTGCTTGTCTGAAATGTGGGGTAAGTTACAAAAGTACCCCCACCGATTTGAGCTAGGCGGTTCTTTCGGTTCAGTGGTATCACGAGCATTTCGCGTGTCGGGATTTCGCAGGAGGTGGGAGTTTTCGCGCGCGTTATAATTTTGGGATAGCAAGGCGCGGGTTGAGATGGAGGGTGTTTTCGGAGCACAACAAGACAAAGATATATCTCAAATATTTCAGGGTAACAAGGCGCGGGTTGAAATTTCCGGACAAGCCAAACGTGTACTATACCAAATCAATTTGCACTTCCCACGACGAAAAAACAAAAAGAAATCAATTCGCACCACACAAGAGAGTTTAGTCCCATTTACAGTACCAAATCAATTCGCACTACAAATGCCATTCAAAACTTTGAATTCATGTTATGTTCAATTAAAATATTTTGCTACGTGTATAATGCATGCAACCTACTACTCAAATGAACATTTTAGTGTATTCCAAACGTATATACTACCGCTTCAATATGAACTAAATTTGAATTTGTTTATCTATTTGACTAAGATCTACAATCATGATTGTTGTCAAGTTAAACCATTTGAATTCGTTTCTCTATTTTAATAAGACCTACAATCATCATTATTGTCAAGTTAAACCATCGTTTGTATATTATCTTCACAGCACACCACATGATTACCGTTGAGTTAGATATGAACTATGTGTACTATATGAACTCGAACTCGATTTTTTGAATCCACTTTATGTTGATTTGAAATCACAGTACATTTCAAGCTCTAGCTAGATCTTCATAATCTAAACCATGTCTCATATGTATAATGTGTTTATCACATAATGTATGGTGCCCCGGGGGGGGGGGGGGGGGGGGGCCTACAAGTATTTAGATGTGAGTTGCAAACGCCACACATTATCACAAATTCAAATAAAATGTGAGATTGTTCGATATATAGTATGGTTTAGATTCTTCAATATTTAGTTGTGAGCTGCAAATGCCACACATTATCACAAATTCAAATAAAATGTGAGATTGTTCGATGTATAGTATGGTTTAGATTGTTTGATATTTAGCTGTGAGTTGCAAACGCCACGCATTATCACATTATGGTATAATATGTCCAAAACCACACCACGCATATCACCGCTATATTCATGCATGCATATGTTTATAACACTATGATCTCCTAATCAAATATATGAATCCACTTTCATATCGAATTACGATCTTTGTTAGTCACTTAAACCCACACAATCCTCTAACCTTTGTACCTAGCACTAACTTTCTCTCGTGCATGCACACGCCCTCCTCGCCCTCCCCCTCCCTCAGCATTCTATCCATCGCGCACGTTCTTTTTTTCTTTAGGTCGTTCTCCCACGGTCTCCACAACTTCTTTCCAACACACACCGATCGATAAACCTCTCCAGCGATGTCTGCCTACCACATACACACGCACCTTCCATCTCCTCCTTTCTGTGTCCATGCCCCGTGTCTCTCATATGGTCCCGCACATGTGTAAACTCTCACCCCTCTTTTCAACGATCTCACAATCGCACACTCCTCCCCCTATCTAGCTAGTAGCTAGGCCTCTAGCTGCACCTCCTAGCTCCATTCTCTCTGTCTATCTATCTCACTGGGCCTTATTTGCCTCTAACAAATGGATGTACACTGACTGATCTCCCGCTATACATATTGCTAGCTAGGTCGTTATAACTCGTTTTCCCCACGCGTCGATCGATCTACCTCATTACTTATGTCTCTCTCTTCCTCGGACACACAACAATTGATCTACCGATCTAGTTAGGTCTGTTTACCAAACACATGGCCCCCCTTCATCATCCATGCATGCCTCCTGACATATCTATCATGCACAAGCACACACAGAAACACACCCCCACTCTTATTGATAATATTGCAGTTCTACCCTCAGTTTGTCTAGTAGGCCTCTCCCACCATCTTCGAGAAGCAACTCCACCATCCATCCAGCACTCTCCCCCTCTCTCTCTCTCTCTCTCTCTCCTCTATCTCTCTCTCTCTCTGTCCCAACCTATTTCCCGTCCTTCACTTATGTATGGATGTCGACTGATCTCCCTCAAGACATAGCTTGGTCTCTCCTTCTCAACACATATACGAGTCGATCTACCTCTCCAGTTAGGTCGCTGCCTCCCCCCTCTCCCCCCCCACACACCGATACATCGAGCGCTCTAGTCATGCCTCCCTGCCACACACAAACTTGCCCTGTGCCCTCTGACATTCCGGTAGGTCAGTCGCCCTATATCTTTGACTTGCACACACACAATTTCGATGGCTCTCTTCATTGATCTCGCACCCACCCACTTGATCCTCTCTTCGACTCTACGATATCTATGACCTCTCCCTCTCTTCTCGTGGATCGCCCCCTCTATATATGATATAGACATGCCTCTATTTCACACACATTGCATGTGTCAAAATTTTGTTTGAGATATCATCGACACATATTCCCACAAATACATTCACGAAATCACCCCCACCCCAACAAAAAACACTCACGAACGCACACACCATCTGTCTAGGTTTGTATCTCTCTCACACACACCCACGTAGGTGGGGGACGTGCACAAAGAGAAGATGTGCACGCACGGCGCATGTACTCCCGTCTCTTTCCCAACCAAACCCGCGCGGGTACATGGTGGAGCTCTTTTCTGTACGAAAAGGGAGCCCACATGGTAATTTGACACGTGTACTGGTTGTCCACTTGATGGAGGATCGTGTACCACGGGTGAACAAACAAATTGCGACTTGACGCGTTATGTTAAAAAAGAGGCAAACCATGTGGGGCCTACCTTAGAGGCAAGGCTCTATACACTGGAGATGCTCCGTACGTATTACTTTTGATGTGTCCCGTCAACTCGCAGAACAAGGAGAAGCTTGCTTAGTCTGCTGTCTCCCCCTCCCATGGGCACGGTGGCTCGCAGAGTCGCAGGACGAGGAGAAGCTTGCTTACTATGCCTACGCCCGCTTCGTTGCCCACGCGCGGGGTGGCTCGCAGGACGAGGAGTAAATTTTACTACCTCCTTCGTTACTCCTCATCCCTACCTTGGTTAGAGAGATTATCATATTGTTTGAAATATATGTCTTTTACTAGTAGATTTCAGAATGAACTACTATTACATACTCCAAACACTGATGTATATAGACGTATTTTAGAGTGTATATTCACTCATTTTACTCCGTATGTAGTCCATATTGAAACGGACGTACTAGTACGCACTCTCCCTTGCCCCTCGCCCCTCACCCCTTGCTCGACCCTCACCCACGTGGTGGACGTGCAGCAATTCATTCGGTCTCAGATAGCCAGAACGATATACTGTAGTACCATAATTGCTAGACTCCCCGAAGAGGCGAAGAGCCAAGCGCAAGGTAAACATTTTTGAGATGCCAAGCGCAAAGTTTATACGAGAATGGGTACTAGTAGTACTAGTAGTACGTACCAGTGGTACGTACTGTATGAGGAAGAAGGCAACAAGATGTATGTTTTGCGTGACAGTCTCTTCTTACAGGACATGCTAGACCTAGTGGACCTTATTGTTGCAATGGGAGTACTATCATAGATGGCACGATTCAGAGTGGTGGGCAGCAGGAATAATTTGGAGCTGCTTAGTCTTAAACCCCATGAAGAAGTCCCATCAAAAGGAATAGCCATCCTCTACATGTGCTCCTATGTAAAATGAGTAAATGAGACAAAAATAGAAAGAGACAAAGTAAAAAAATCACCAGCCTTAGAGCCAGCCCTCTTGTATCAGTGAATGATATTTCTACGTCATGATTGACATGCATGGCTATATTATTAATTAACCATGTTGCGGAGGTAGAAGCGGATTTATATTTATATGTGGAGGTAGCAGCGGATGGATATTCAAGGAGGAGTGAAATGATGGCTGCTTCCTCGGTCAAACATAGAGAAAGGAGGGCTTCGTGATTTGATGGCTTATTAGTCATTATTACTTCCTATACTCTTTGCCCATATAATAACCGCGTGGTAGAGTAGTGGGCTATACTTTTAATAACCATGCTCGAAGAGAATAGGTGCACGCACCCACGCACGTAGTACTAGTAGCACTATTTGCGTCTTTTGCGTCTTCACCAACCACACACGTGACACGGTGGGGCTCATTTCTGTACGATGATGCAGCCCACACATGAACGTGATAATTTGACGTGTCTAGTAGTAGTTACTCACTTATAAATAATGGAGGGTCGGGAACCACACATGAACGGTGCCGCCTCATATATAAATAAAGTTGTTTTCCTTTAGTGGCACGTACGCAATATAAATATGTTCATATGGAGAGAAAAAAAACCGCTCGACTATACATAGCCACACTACAAAAAAATACACTTCCGTGATGATACGTGTTTTTCATAGCAGGTCACGTTTTCTGTCATGCATGTACATCCATGACAATTTTATGAGAGAATCAAGATAGTCATACCTGTGCTGTCGTCGAAGTGTTCCATGACATTACCAAAATTATCATCACGGAAGTGTCCACTTCCATGACGATAAATGGCCCGTCATGGAAGTGTTTTCGTCAAGGGTAACCGACACATGGCATCCACCATAACAGGTCACCGTTAAGCTATCGGGTCCAGTTTTGGATCCGAAAACCCGTTAATAGCACGGACCAATGGGGATTTTCCACGTGTAAAATTCTCATTGGCTAGAGGAAACACGTGTTGGCTGACCGTTGGGACAGATGTCATCCACTCATTGTACAGGAGGCGCCTATGATACGTCGACACATGGCATGACCCAGCAGAGGCCCATTCCGGTGAAAAGGCCGGCCCGTTTGACTTGGTCAAAAGGTAACGGGCCGGCCCACGGAAAGCCTCTTAATGGCATGTTCGTATATAGCCCATTTACGGCCCGCTAACTCCCGGCCCGTTACAGCCTATCAGAATTAAGCCCAGTAGCTTCATCTGGACCGTCCCAATATGATTCCAGTCCGTTGTAACTTCTGGCCCATGTATGGCCCATGATGTCTTTCAGCCCATATGAGGCCCTTTGGAACTCTAGGCCCATTAAAGGCCCGGGATAAAACCGGCCCATAATGAATAGTGTATCGCTTTATACCCATTAACGGCCCATTATTCCATCGGCCGTTTCCAGCCCGTGTTAACTTTCGGCCTTCTAAGGGCCCATTTATTCTTGGGCTCATTTCTAGAATTCGGTTAGTTACGGTCCGTTACTCGCCTGTTCCGTTTGTGGGCCAAATTCAGCCTGTGGTTACATTCGGCCCGTTTCTGGCCCGTTAACCCATTGGGCTGTTTTCATAGCGTTATCAAATATGGCCTATTAATGGCCCGTTATGGTCCACGAATAGTACGGACCATGTTTGGCGAAATGATTATATGCCCCGTAGAAGGCCCATGGATCCTACGGCCCGTAGAAGACCAATGGATCCTACGGCCCGTAGATGGCCCATGGATCCTATGGCCCACAGGAGGCCCATGGTTACAACAGTCCACGTGTTGCCATGATTATTGTTAGGTTATTGTGGCCACTAGAAAAACGCGGAAAAAAGAACTGCAGTGACTACAAGCAAACAACTAAACAAGACAATAAGGAAATAAATAAGCAAGCAACTAACGCTAGCCTATTATAGCTATTACACATATTGCATCCATTGGGCATCAAAGTTCGCCACCAGTGCAAATATAGGGAACAAAGCAGCATATTACATACACTGGCCGTCAAAATTGGCCACCAGTGCAAATAAACACGGCAGCAAAACAAGTCCATAACTGAAACAACTTCAGAAGAGCTCAAGAAACGTTATCCTGGGTATCCTCCAATGCTTGCTGTTGCACCAGAAAGTATGCATCTGAATGCTCCAGGGACTTCCGCAGTCCTTCCGCTTCTTGTCGTAGCACAGTTGATCGATGTCTTTCAGCTTGTAGTTGAGACTCAAGAAACCGAACTGATTCAGACAGTGAGGTTGAATAGCTTGTGCAAGCGGTAGTGGCCAGTAACTCGAACAGTAAACCAAGACAGGACTTTGGGGTTGTCTCACTGTCTTCAATATAGTTTTCCTTAGTTGTTTTATCATCTTAGTTGTAGTCCAACAAGGATGTCTCACGATCCTGAACCTTATATGCATTACTTCCTTTACCATTGCTTAATAAGGCACACTTCCCCAATATTCTGTCAGCATTCTAAAAGAAGAAACAAGCAGACACATAACAGGTTTAGCATGTACTAGTATATGAAACTCATTTCAGTGAACCAGTTCATTAGTAAGGTGGACAAGATTAAACTAAAAGGTCTTCTATTGCCAAGTAGTACATTATAAAAGCATCAAACAAACATATATCTATGTCCTATGGTCACTGCATTTTCTTGCCAAATCAAAATAGAGACACGGTTCAAATCATATTAGTTCAAAAGAAAGCAGCACTGAAAGAATACAAAGCGTGGGAAACTACAAGGCACAACAAGATTTCAGATGGGTACCACAGGTCTGCATGTACAACAACACTATAGACCCTGTTGTGTTGCTAATAATGTGCATGATATGAGAAGTCAACTGTATACACAATTGAAATTGAAATCAACAGAGCTATTTATAAGAGCAAACCTGTTAAAGAAACATGCGTAAACATACCCGTTGTGCCATTGGAGTTTCCATTGGATGGTTCAATTAAAAAATAAGTTTGTATGAGTAAATACAGTGATACAAGAGCAAATCAGTATGCACGATAGCAATGGAATCTTAAATGAGAACAGTTGTTCTTCAGTTTAAGCACTTGTTCTACATGAACAGAGTACAGTAAGACGCAAGCATATAGTACTTAAAAATAAAATGAGCTCATAGACCTTACCACATTCTTGGTTCGGGACCAGTACAGAACAAGACGTTCCCAGTCATCGTCTAGTAAATGTGTCTCAGGAGAATGTAAGGGAATTTGATGAGTTTCTTTGCCAGCGAAATACGTTTTCTTCAGGTAATTTCGATACTGCCACCAAGCATTCTTGAAGATAGCAGAGGTATTAGCACAGGTTACCTCATCCTTAGTTTCCAAATTAGTCCTTCTCTATAGAGAAAATTGGGAAAAATTGGTGTATTATAACCATCATGGAGGTAGAATGTATGGGACAAAGCAAAGTAGTTGCCATGATTAACATTACTTACACATAACTCCTAGACAAACACCTGCAACTGGTATTTTCCTTCATCTTCAGTATAATATTTCCATGATGGGAAGATACACACATAGGATTTAACAACATCAAATGCGATAGCTGCTAAACTATGAATGGCTGGTTGTGCTTCCTGCACAGGAATAGGTGTACTAACTGGTGGAGTTGGGGTTCGCCGTGGTAGTACCGGTGCTTTGGGCACTGGAGCTGCCTTACTAACTGCTCTTGTTTGGGACCTCTGTGGTGGAGATGGTGTTGTGTCAACAGGAACTGTGTTACTATCTGCTGGGGTTGGGGTTAGATTGGGTGAAGCTGGTTCTCTGTCCATCGCAGTAGGGGTAAAATCTGCGAGAGTCTGGGTTATGTGTGGTAGGGCTGGTTCTCGTGCATGTACAACCGGGGTGCTATCTCCACCAAGAGGTAGCATTGTTTTATTTGAAGACCGTGTTTTTACTCCGCTAGATACTGCCATCACCCGCTCCAATTCAAATGGCTAATAAACAGGAAACATAGTTGAATGTATAGACATTGTATGAGAGACAGATGCAATAGATAGTGTGGAAAAAAGAGGGCATGAAATAGTTGACATGTATATTGTTTAACTAAAACGGATAGCATGACATAATTTCACATATATGATGTCTATCTAAACTGGATAGCATAGCATAACATAATTCAAAGATATGATGACTAACTAAACAGGATCGCATGACATAATTCACATACATGTTATCTAAGTAATCAGGATCGCATGATTTAATTCACATATGTGATTTATATGCTAAGCAGAGGGCATTCACATATATGATGTCTGAACTAAGAACATGTTGTTGAATATTGTGTATATGATGTCTAAACTATGCAATGGAAGACACCATATGCATGATATGAGCAGTATAACCGTGCCAAGTTAGAGCATACACCTCGGTGGGGGAATAGGACTGGTCATCTGTCTCTGAATCCATCTCTGAGGAGCTATCGGGACCCAGCAAGAGATCTGCTTCGACAGGTAGCACTCCCTTCTCTGAAGGCCTTGTTTTCACTCTAGATTTTTCCATAACCCACTCAAATGGTTGATTCACAAGAAGAGTAGTTTAATGTACAAAAATTGTCGACAAATGGAAATGTAATGAAGAAAAGGATGGGCAAGATATCATTCAAATATATGATGCCTGGTTAAATAGGATGGCATTGCACATTTCACATATATTATGGCTGGCTAAAAGACATGAGACTGCATAATTCCCATATATGATATTGAAACTAAACAGGTGGCATTACAGAACATGTCTAAACTAAGCAGATGACATATATGATGTCAAAAGTAGGCACTGCAAGGCAACATATGCATGATATGACTAACATCATCATGCCAAGTTAGAGCAAACACCTTGGGGGGTAAATAGGAGTGGTCAGCTGCGTCTGAATCCGCCTCAGAATAGATATCTTCCTCTGGATTACAATCTGGAGAGGGGGAGGGAGGGTTTGCCATTGAACCCACCATGGAGCGATGTCTGCATGACATTGTATTGCCACCCAAAACACTTCTCTTTTTCTCTACATGTTCAGCATGACTGTGTACAATATCTGACATGCATACAAAAAAATATAGTGAGATTATGTAAGGAGAGCATGCAGAAATCTAGAGTAATGGTAACAACCAGTGGATGGATCCAAAAATAATGATAGCAGGCTGATGATTGCTTTAATTTAATAAAAAAACAGATGATGATTGCTTTACTATTTGTTTCCCACCCAAGATGAACAACATAGGCATACCCTAGGTGAACCAGATATTAGACAAAGATACTATTCATTCCTACCTCTATATGTGCCCCACAACTAATTTAGAACTCAAGTTTGAACATCAATTTGGACCTGACTTGGAGTCTAAGAGGTGAACAGGACAATAAAGTAGCAGGTAATATTAAGCAAGGCATAACATAAGCAGAAACAAAAGAGTGCGACCTCTCCTGTGGACCCATGTACTCCTCAGGTTCATATGCTGAGTTGGCGATGGTGATGCCGTTGCGGTGGGTGCCGGCGGCAGGGAAGGAGATCTGAGGCGGCGAAAGACGGTAAGGAGTCGTGATGTCTAGTTTGGTGGATGCTTCTGTCGATGGAGCAGCTCATGTGAGGTGGACTACGTCGCGGCAGGAGCAGGACAAACCACACAAAGTTTTCTTCGACACCCACCTGTAACTGATGTAATTCTGTAAAGGCTCATCTGGCTTGCATGATTCTAAAAACGCAGGAATAGGAAAAACATCAGAATAGGATAGGAATGCACATGGGAAACAGAGCATTTGTGAACATAGGATTTCTGTCAACTTGGGTGTTTGGTTCACGGGAATTGGAGGAGCAGAGGAATGCAAAGAAACATGGCCAAAATAAAGTGAAACCATATGAAAGCATGTACAGTTAGAATGTTATTCTGCCACTAATGCACTTGGTCTTGTTTTCATGCATAGGATTTTGAAAAGTAGGTCAAGGTGGATGTTTCGGTCCATTCCTTTCAACAAAATGCATGAATAATTGAATAGTAGAGTGCCATAGGAAAATTTCCTATTGCTATGTTTTTCCGTTGAACCAAAATAGCCCTAATGGATCGACATGAATGTAGAATAATAAGTGATGCGACAAGTGTAGAACCTCTTTGCTGTAGCCATGTCGACCTCAGCATCATTGGGTTGGTTGCAGAAGAAGTTGAGGCAGAGGTGGCTGTCGGAGGTGTGGAGGAAGATCTGAGGAATCTGTAGAAGGCGTCCAGGGCACTGCTCTGTTGTGATGGATCGTTCCATCATTGGAGCAGCTCCGGTGAGCCGTAAGACATCGAGGCTGAAGCAGCACAAGACAGACATCATTAATCTCAAGTGGGATTCTAATAGCATCTCCTATAGATGATGTAAAATACATTACCAAAAAGTGATAGATGTAGAGCATGATTGGTTTGCTGCCAATATTTGGCTAGCCAAATGTTGGAATTGCCAAATATTGGCAATACCAAGACTTGCCAAATATTGGCAATACCAAGACAACTCGGTAACCAACCAAGCAGCAGCCAATATTTGGCACAATGCCAAACATTGGCATGCCTATTTTTGGCACCAACCAATTATGCTCGTAAAATTTACATCACAAAAAACCACCTGACTACAACAGGTGAGGTAAAAACTATTGACCCTGAACTTAACTGTCGAAACTGAAATTTACTATGGAATCTGAATGTTATTGTCGAAACTGAACGAAATGGTAGCAGAGAGGCACTTCACATGTAGTTTTGGGAGGGCCTGCAGTTCATCTTCAACCTGCACCCCCCTAAGCCGCACGCCACCACCGGCCGAACCGCCGACCCCCGCACCGCCTCGCCGCCCCGAAACAACTCCCCACCGCGGGTCCGCCGCCGCCTCGCCGCCCCGAAACAACTCCCCACCGCCGGTCCGCCGCCGCCCCGGCCAGCCCTCTAGGCCACCGCCCCACCACCATGCCGCCCACAGCCGGCGACCACCGCCCCCACCCTGAACCCTAAGATAGATAGTGGGGTACCTCTCTGGCGAGCCCCCCTCCCCGTTGCAGGTGGTTCTTCCTTAACTCCGGCGAGCTCCCCCCACCCCCTGAAAATCGACTGACCCAAAAGTCAATTCAGTCGACTGAAGTGTAGCTAAATCGGAACAGAGTAGCAACACAAGCGAGGGGGAGAGCAGCAGCAGCAGTGCGAGAGAGAACCGGAGAAGCAGTTGCAGATCCGGCTGGTATGGACTCCGCCCCTGAAGGGGCCTCGCACTGGGGGAGAGCCGCCGTGGAGATGTTGCCCGCAGCACCGGCTTCGAGGTAGCCGCTCCATGGGGGTGCAGGATGGAGCACCGTCGGCGCCGGGAGGTCGAGTTAAGGAGAAGGTGCGATGCGATGAGTGTACAACCTCTTTGGTGGCGTCGAGTAGGCCTCGGCTTCGTCCGAGGGGGGGGGGGGGGGGGGGGGGGGGGGGGGGGGGGGGGGGGGGGGGGGGGGGGGGGGGGGGGGGGGGGGGGGGGGGGGGGGGGGGGGGGGGGGGGGGGGGGGGGGGGGGGGGGGGGGGGGGGGGGGGGGGGGGGGGGGGGGGGGGGGGGGGGGGGGGGGGGGGGGGGGGGGGGGGGGGGGGGGGGGGGGGGGGGGGGGGGGGGGGGGGGGGGGGGGGGGGGGGGGGGGGGGGGGGGGGGGGGGGGGGGGGGGGGGGGGGGGGGGGGGGGGGGGGGGGGGGGGGGGGGGGGGGGGGGGGGGGGGGGGGGGGGGGGGGGGGGGGGGGGGGGGGGGGGGGGGGGGGGGGGGGGGGGGGGGGGGGGGGGGGGGGGGGGGGGGGGGGGGGGGGGGGGGGGGGGGGGGGGGGGGGGGGGGGGGGGGGGGGGGGGGGGGGGGGGGGGGGGGGGGGGGGGGGGGGGGGGGGGGGGGGGGGGGGGGGGGGGGGGGGGGGGGGGGGGGGGGGGGGGGGGGGGGGGGGGGGGGGGGGGGGGGGGGGGGGGGGGGGGGGGGGGGGGGGGGGGGGGGGGGGGGGGGGGGGGGGGGGGGGGGGGGGGGGGGGGGGGGGGGGGGGGGGGGGGGGGGGGGGGGGGGGGGGGGGGGGGGGGGGGGGGGGGGGGGGGGGGGGGGGGGGGGGGGGGGGGGGGGGGGGGGGGGGGGGGGGGGGGGGGGGGGGGGGGGGGGGGGGGGGGGGGGGGGGGGGGGGGGGGGGGGGGGGGGGGGGGGGGGGGGGGGGGGGGGGGGGGGGGGGGGGGGGGGGGGGGGGGGGGGGGGGGGGGGGGGGGGGGGGGGGGGGGGGGGGGGGGGGGGGGGGGGGGGGGGGGGGGGGGGGGGGGGGGGGGGGGGGGGGGGGGGGGGGGGGGGGGGGGGGGGGGGGGGGGGGGGGGGGGGGGGGGGGGGGGGGGGGGGGGGGGGGGGGGGGGGGGGGGGGGGGGGGGGGGGGGGGGGGGGGGGGGGGGGGGGGGGGGGGGGGGGGGGGGGGGGGGGGGGGGGGGGGGGGGGGGGGGGGGGGGGGGGGGGGGGGGGGGGGGGGGGGGGGGGGGGGGGGGGGGGGGGGGGGGGGGGGGGGGGGGGGGGGGGGGGGGGGGGGGGGGGGGGGGGGGGGGGGGGGGGGGGGGGGGGGGGGGGGGGGGGGGGGGGGGGGGGGGGGGGGGGGGGGGGGGGGGGGGGGGGGGGGGGGGGGGGGGGGGGGGGGGGGGGGGGGGGGGGGGGGGGGGGGGGGGGGGGGGGGGGGGGGGGGGGGGGGGGGGGGGGGGGGGGGGGGGGGGGGGGGGGGGGGGGGGGGGGGGGGGGGGGGGGGGGGGGGGGGGGGGGGGGGGGGGGGGGGGGGGGGGGGGGGGGGGGGGGGGGGGGGGGGGGGGGGGGGGGGGGGGGGGGGGGGGGGGGGGGGGGGGGGGGGGGGGGGGGGGGGGGGGGGGGGGGGGGGGGGGGGGGGGGGGGGGGGGGGGGGGGGGGGGGGGGGGGGGGGGGGGGGGGGGGGGGGGGGGGGGGGGGGGGGGGGGGGGGGGGGGGGGGGGGGGGGGGGGGGGGGGGGGGGGGGGGGGGGGGGGGGGGGGGGGGGGGGGGGGGGGGGGGGGGGGGGGGGGGGGGGGGGGGGGGGGGGGGGGGGGGGGGGGGGGGGGGGGGGGGGGGGGGGGGGGGGGGGGGGGGGGGGGGGGGGGGGGGGGGGGGGGGGGGGGGGGGGGGGGGGGGGGGGGGGGGGGGGGGGGGGGGGGGGGGGGGGGGGGGGGGGGGGGGGGGGGGGGGGGGGGGGGGGGGGGGGGGGGGGGGGGGGGGGGGGGGGGGGGGGGGGGGGGGGGGGGGGGGGGGGGGGGGGGGGGGGGGGGGGGGGGGGGGGGGGGGGGGGGGGGGGGGGGGGGGGGGGGGGGGGGGGGGGGGGGGGGGGGGGGGGGGGGGGGGGGGGGGGGGGGGGGGGGGGGGGGGGGGGGGGGGGGGGGGGGGGGGGGGGGGGGGGGGGGGGGGGGGGGGGGGGGGGGGGGGGGGGGGGGGGGGGGGGGGGGGGGGGGGGGGGGGGGGGGGGGGGGGGGGGGGGGGGGGGGGGGGGGGGGGGGGGGGGGGGGGGGGGGGGGGGGGGGGGGGGGGGGGGGGGGGGGGGGGGGGGGGGGGGGGGGGGGGGGGGGGGGGGGGGGGGGGGGGGGGGGGGGGGGGGGGGGGGGGGGGGGGGGGGGGGGGGGGGGGGGGGGGGGGGGGGGGGGGGGGGGGGGGGGGGGGGGGGGGGGGGGGGGGGGGGGGGGGGGGGGGGGGGGGGGGGGGGGGGGGGGGGGGGGGGGGGGGGGGGGGGGGGGGGGGGGGGGGGGGGGGGGGGGGGGGGGGGGGGGGGGGGGGGGGGGGGGGGGGGGGGGGGGGGGGGGGGGGGGGGGGGGGGGGGGGGGGGGGGGGGGGGGGGGGGGGGGGGGGGGGGGGGGGGGGGGGGGGGGGGGGGGGGGGGGGGGGGGGGGGGGGGGGGGGGGGGGGGGGGGGGGGGGGGGGGGGCCCCCCCCCCTAAAAAAAATCACTGACGAACCCACACACTATATCTCTCTATGTTTGTATCTCTCTCACACAACCCCACGTAGGTGGTTTACGTACATGAAGAGAATATGCGCATGTACTCATGCTTCGTGCCCAGCCACACCCACGCGGGTACACGGTGGAGCTCATTTCTGTACGAAATGGCAGCCCACGTGCTAATTTGAACGCGTGTAGCGGTTGTTTACCTACGGAGGTCGTGTACCACTTGTGCACGAAACAAAGTTCGACTTGATGCATTGGCGCGTTATTTTTAAATAAAGTTATATCGCTTAATGGCACGTACACAGAATATAAAAAGATTTTTATGGAGAAAAAGGTAGTCCGCTCCACTATATACAATGGATCCTGCCTGCCGGGGTTTGTCTCTCTTCAGTGTATCTCACACAAGGCGGTGGTGGCCTCTCTCTCTCTCACCGTTGGTCACTGATCCGGCCGCATCCCGTCCGCCGGCGGAAAGGGAGGATGTGCATCGTTTCTCCATTCGACGACACCGAGGCAGCATGTCCCGATCTGCGGTACCCGCCGTTCTCTCTGACCAAGCTCCAGCGCGGTAGGGCCTACACCACCTACTCGCTGCCGCAGTATGGGCAGATCTCGCCCGCCACCGCTCTCCTAGTTACATCCCGACGACCCCCAGGTATCCCCTCCGATCTTGCTCCACTGTCCATCTTCACACGTCGCTGCATGCTGAAAATCTTGTATGTGGATCTTCCATAGGTCATTGCCCAAAACGCAGCTCGTCCGGCGTACTTTCCATATTGCAATCTCGTCCTCACACCGTTTTAGACAAACACAACTGTGTTGTTATCTTCCCTTAGGACAAGGAATATGCTTCTTTTTTGTCGTTGTATGTGTCATCAACTATTATTGGCCAGTAATTGTTTCCTTTCTACCTCTTTTTTGCAATAAGGGCTATCCATTTCACCTCGTTGCTATTGTGACCTTTTGGTGAACTGCACAAATCACTTTTTTTTCTTAAGAGTGTTTTGTGCAGTTGTACTAAAATGTCACACGGGCAATGTCTCTACATTTCAGTGCGACTGCACAAAGGGAGATTGGTTTTGCTCTATCCTCCTCATCCAACTCCGAGCCTAATCTTCTCCAATTATTTGCTTAATCTTCTCCAACTAGTTAGTCTTAAGAGAGACTCCAAAGGTGACCGGCTTCTATTTGTGTGTTTATTGTTTCATCAACAAGCCTCTATTATTGTAATCACACTTAATATCTTTGGAACAGGGACGCTCGGCTCTAATTTAGTGGAACCGCACAAAATGATCGGAATGTTGCATGCTCCAGACAACTACTTTTTTTTCCAACATGCCCTGTTGATTTAGACAGAGTTGGGGGGACGTTGCTGCCAATGAAAGCATGGATCAATTTTAATTTAACACCTTCTCACAACTTTGTCTTCAGTTGTGATGTAAATATTAGCTCTGATCTGCTAATCATTGAGATGCATTAGCAAGGAAGTTAGTTTTTTATTGTTTCTGAAAGAGCATGGATGGCAAGACACACGAAACAAAAACTGAAAGCTTAGAGCATTGTACAATTTCATGTCGCTGGAAAATTATTTGTATAGTACGTCAATTATGTAAACAAATGTTGTAAGCTTGATAGCATTGCCAGAAGCCTCTTCAGCATCCGGGTCCATGTGCCATGCACAAAATTATACTTCCTCCGTTCCTAAATATTTATATTTTTACAAATTTCAAATGGACATATTTTAGAGTGTAGATTCACTCATTTTGCTTCGTATGTAGTCACTCATTGAAATCTCTAGAAAGACAAATACTCCATAGTATATTTTAGAATGGAGGGAGTTGTGCACAACCGCATGGAAGACTCAGCCCGGTCATTGCACCGCACTAGTAGTGAGTAATGAGCAGTCAAATCATAAGCCCCACCTTTCCCAGTGTAAGTTGCTTGGAAGAAGCAACCATCAATACGCTCTTCTTTGAATCCGCTCGTACTACTCCCTCCTTCACTGTTTATAGAGCGCGCTTAAGAAAACAATCTCTGGGACCAAGGCGACTAGCGATCAGCCTGAAAAATAGCATTGGTAGTTATAGCACGGCGTCTATTACTAGAGGAAATAATCCGTACACACATGCATGCAGTGCTTCCACCCCGGGTACACACATGCATGCACTTACTCCACTCCGTAGTACATCGAGAGAAAATTGTGGACTTGATTGCGGTTACCACACCCTAATTAATTAAGCATTAAACCAAACGCGTCTAAAGTCTCTCTGGTGGTGGAAATGCATGGAGAGAAATGCATCAGAATGAAGTGCACCCTGTAAACTGTGACGGAGGGAGGAGTATTATGAAGGTGCAAAACCAAGTACGCGTATGGCCAGTCGGTTAACGCACTTCCTCTTGGCATATCACTGACATGTGGGACCAGAGTGTGAGGAAACCGATCTCAATTGATGGCAAAATGGCCAACCCGCCATTCCTTGAGAGAGGCGAGGAGCGAGAACACACAGAAATGCTCGCACACAGGCCAAGATATATTCGAACATGGTTGATCGATATCATCATTACATGTTCGATGCTTTTTAATACTACTATTGGGCTGTCGTTTTCCGCCCTTCTCCCGAATAAATGTGTATTTTATTAGAGATTAAAATAAAATAAGAGTACAGACGCTCCACCATGCGGTTCTAGTAGTAGTACTACTCGTACTACTAAACCTTGCGCTTGGCTCTTCGCCTCTTCGTGAAGTTGAACAATGATGGTACTCCGCATGTTGGGTACTACAGTGTATGCCTCTGGCAATCTGACACCGAATGAACTGTTGCATGTCCACCGCCTAGGCGAGGGTAGGTTGCATTAGTCAAAAGGCGTAAGCGAGCTTCACCTTGTCCTGCAAGCTTCTCCTCGTTCTGCGAGTTGACGGGACACACCAAAAAGTAGTGCTAGTCCATACTCCCTCCTTTCCGGTTAATATGGCTTAATCTTTTTGCGGGTAAATGAGAGAGCTTTATTCATATATAAGCATTCTTAGGACGATCAGCCAAGAGACTGGTCACTAGGAAGCGAGGTACCCCGCAAAAAAAGAAGGAAGTGAGGTGTTTCATCAAGCCAGCTCTCGGTCACATTCAAAGTGCAGCAAGCACGGTTCGCACAAAGATGTGCCACAAGGTTTGCTGACCTGTTTACATGCTGAATAACAAAAAAAGAGAAAATATTACTGAGCGCTCCTATTTGTAACAGGATATAAGCCAGAATTAAGCGATAATTGTGGCGAGTGTTCCATGCAATCAACTTCCATTATCACATGCGAGAACCCTCAAAGAGAACGAAATGTGTTGGATATTGCTTTATCACATTTTAAAATAAAATAAGAGTGGAGATGCTCTTCCATCCGGTTCCTAGTAGTAGTACATGCCTCTATAGTAGTAGTACTAGTACTAGTAAACTTTGCGCTTGGCTGTTCGCCTCTTCGGGAAGTCGAATAATAATGGTACTAGTACAGTGTATGCTTTTGGCAATCTGACAGCGAATTAACTGTTGCACGTCCACCGCCTGAGTGAGGGAGAGCTTGCATTAGTCAAAAGTATGTCCTTGTCCTGCGAGCCACCGCGCGCAAGCTTCTCCCGTCCTGCAAGCTTCTCCTCATTCGGCAAGTTGACGGGACACGGCAAAGTAATGCTAGTCCATACTGCCTCCTTTCAGGTTAATATGGCTTAATTTCAAACGAGATAAATACAATGTCTGTCACTGTATATTTGTAAAAATACGGTTAGTGGACTTCATAATACGCTCATTGCGCTCAATATATACATTTTCCGGCGTTTATACGGTCACTAGCTCACCCTGGCTGAGTATGTATGTGCATGCACGTGTAGGTTGAGCACTTGAGCGTGACCGTGTGTGTTCTGTCGTGTGCTCGGACATGCATGCATTAGGGTGTCGCGCGCGTTTTTGCGTCCATGTGCACGTGTGACAGTTGCATGCATGCACGAGGTTGTAGTCCCTCACATTCACATGTTCATAAGGCAATGCTTTGTCAAAACATTGCATGCAAGGTTTAATCATTCGTTGTTCACGCATGCATTCCCGATATTAATACGTTGGTAAAGACAATTTCTTGAGGAGAACGAGCCCATGAATTGAGTACAAAGGGGACCAATAAGCCAGGATGGAGGGAGTACCAGTAGTGAACCGGAAGGAGGGAGTAGGTACTAGTAGTACTACGTAACAATGTGTAGTAACAAAATTCCTCTATGCGCAGCATGTCTACGTGTCATGCAAGAAAATAGAGATAAGTACAAGTGAGACTCAGGAACGGTCATACACGTAGGGGGAATACATGTAGGGGCCACTAAGGAGCAGTCAAATCACACAGTAAGTTAGTCGGAAGAAGCAACCATCATTTCACTCTTCAATGACATGTACGCAATATAAAATGGTTGATATGGAGAGAAAAAGGAAACCACTATATATACACTAGCAGGAGCCTAAGCTACAAGCCTACTCTCTTCACAAGCATAGAACGATGGTGGCCACACCGCTGGTCACAGATCCGGCCTGATCCCACCGCCGGGGGAAGGGAACGATGTTCTTCGTAGACGCGGTCGACATCGGTGAGGGAGAAAACCCACAGTCGGTGCGTTCCAATCGGGGGTCCCCTTGGTATGGGCTGATGCCGCCTCCCAACCGTCCTTCTAGCTATAGCCCGACGTCCTAGGTACAACTTCCTTTTGGAGCCGGCTTGCTCCACTGCCGCAGCTCCCCACGTAGCTCCATCTCCATGTCGATCTTTCTCTACTTCTACTGGCTTCTATTTGTGATGAGTTTATGTCTCATGAACTAGTGCCATCAGGGATGCTCAGCTTGATTTTAGTGGAACTGCACAAAATCATCGTATGATCCGAGGGTGCCAGCCGTCTTTCCTTCAACTGGTTCTACCTAGCCATGAAATTAATTCCTGTTTAGGGTTTAGGGTTTAAGTCGTAGTGACCCCATCAGTAGTTTTTCTTTTGTACACACTCTCACAACTTTTGTCTCTAGTTGTGAAGTAAATATTGGCTATGATCTGTGAATCATTGAGATGCATCAGCATGCGTGTTAGTTTTCCTTTGTATTTGATGGAATGTTGTAACGGGGCAACCTTGGAGAAGGAATGAAAATGGAGTGGAAATTTTTCGTTTTTCCGGAGAAAAAATGGAAACAGAGAGAAACCAATGTTTCATTTAGTTCGATTTCGCCATCGAGCAAAACCAATGTTTAAATCACGTATGTCACGTTCGTGTCTCACCCTCCTCCATGGCTCCACCCCACACGGTCGCTCGGCATGCCACTCACTGCAAACGAGTATACGATAACTTTCCCGCCTGCTTGTCGACGGATCGTGCCATGGAGTACTAGCACTACTGGAAGAGATTGACGAGTTGGGGGAGGACAGCTAGCTGTAGCACAGACTCCCAAGAACTTTTTACATGCATGTTGTGGCCGGCTATTGTGACCTTTGAACGTGGAGCAGTCACGTGCATCAGGAAGCGGTGCGGGCGACGCTCTCTCAGCCGGCGCGCTGCTTCAATGCCGGCGCCAGTGAGAGGTCGCGTCCGCTCTGGCCGGGCATGAATGCGGCACTGACCGTTTCGGGCGGGAAGCGCGCGCGGGTGATGAAGAGGGTTCGGGTTGGTCACGAGCGGGCGTGGCAGTGGTCCAGACGCCAGCAAACAAGAGATGTTGTACGTTAATATTGCTGCATATATAATTAACAACGTAAATAATGTGCCAGTTGGACAAATATGATTGGAGATGGAGATGGAGGTGGAATTTTACGTAAACAGGGATATGCATGTCTATGTCTATGTGTGTGTGTGTGTGCGCGGCGACTCTCACGACCTGGAAGCGGGGGCGTGTTTTTGATCGAGTTTTCTTTCTTGGTACGTTAAAAAAATTGTCCGCCAGTTTTCGTTTCTTTTTTCTGGGAACTCGCGTATTCTATTTAAAACCACTGCTATGGAGAGATTTTTTTACTCCATTGTATATATAGCCTCTTGTTTTATAGGGTTTCTTGCGTCTCGCTCTCTCACCCTCTCCATATCAAAACAAGATGACAATGTCCACTCTATCTCTCTCCTCGCCGGTGGTCACAGATCCGGCCGAATCCCGTCCGCTGCGGGAGGTGAGGAGGTGTAGCGTTGACGTTGTCGCCGTCGGTGATGGAGGAAGCCGATGTGCACCGTCCTCTCGGAGCCGGCGCTGGCGCGGACGAAGGTCCTCCGCGCCCTTGTTTGCTGCCGTCGTGTGGGCAGATCCCGCCCGCCCGCCTAAGAGACATCTCGCCCACCTGAGGTATAACTTCTTGTACTGGTCCAGCTTCCGAGGTTGCTGCATGCGGGTTTTGTTCTATGCGACTACTCCCAAGCTCCCCAGGTACAGTAGCTAGGGTTCGTCGACTGGTCCAACATCACCTACTATTATAGAGGAAATGCCACTCGAAAAGTTGTCCTGGTTTATGCCTCGGTGGAGGTATACATGTTGTTTCGACAAAGAGTACATGGTGGTTGTGCGGTCATTGTCCATATGCTCCTATTGCTGCTGCTAATCTAATACTATCACTAGTTAAATGAAGAAATGCTTTTTTCTCGGGTATCCTGGTTTAGTTCCCATCAAGATAATCATGATGCTTCTATTTGTTGGTGTACTTTTCATTAATTCTTATTGACAATTGAGATGTCGTTGTTAATCTTGTACCACTGCCAAAACAAAGTAACAACACTATATCCCTTTTTTATATTTTTGCAAACAGCGATGCGTATCTCCATACCCGGGCATGTCTTCCTCAATTTTAGTGGAACTACACAAAATTGGATGGCCATTGTTGTTCCGCCTCACTGTCCTCTGCCACATGGTTCTTCCTTCCTCGAGCTTGATTGCTGAGAAGAAACAGACCACAGTGAGGATTTGTCGAACTTCATAGGTGCCTCACCCAAACTTGATGCCAAATGGATGATGCATCACCACGATGACCTATCGATGCTCATGGTTGCGCCTCATGGTTGCATCGGCTGGTGAAGCTGATCGATTTTCAATGAAAAACAATCTGTCTTGCATCAGTGCTCTTTGCTTGTTATCCACAAAGATGACATCCTTCATCAGTTCACCTTGGTTGCGTTGGAGACGCAGTCGTCTTTCACGTTGGAGCAATTTTATCACACAATTGTCTATGAACCAAATGTTTCCTTGAAGAAGGATCGACGTTGGTACTAAGAGCATAAGTTTTGTATTGATTTCTAAGCCTCCTCCCAACTTTGTCTTCAGCTCCCCCGTAATTTTATTTGTCCAGCTATTAACTTTGATTAAAAAATGGTGTGGACTAAAAACCCGGATGGACGTAGTAGCCCTCCATTTTTATTTACTCTGCATATTAGATTTAACTGAAGTCAAACTTTGTAAAGGTTGACCAAGTTTAGGCCGAACACAACAAACCATAATTATTGAGAGAGGGTAAACTGTACATACTCTTAAACCTTTCCGATAATTGAAATTAAAATTCTTTATTTGTACACACTCTCACACGTTTCCGATAATTTGGCGCATGTGTGGTTGTTCACTTAAGGAAGGGTAGTGTACCGCACGTGAAGGATAGGAAGTGTGACCAGGACGCGTGGATCGTTAGTTCATCGGAAGTAGTAGTTTTCTTCACTGGTATGTTAAATAAAGACTTTCGTTTCGTACTTACACAATTTAAACGATTGTTATGGAGAGAATAAGAAAACCACTCCACTATATATTAATAGTATACATGAGTACTATGTGGACGCAACTTCATTGACTTAGTGCACCTGCCTTTGGGTGTATGATAGGTGGGCCCAAAATGTGGCTGGCCCACCTGTCATAGAGCCAAAGGCAGGTGCAGTTAAGGCACCGGAGCTCAGTCCGTACTACAGTATATATGTAGTACTATATAAGCTGGAGCCTCAGCGCTTGTTCGCTAGGGTTTGCACTCTCCACACTCTCGCCGCACTACATATATATATACACGCTAGAGGCTCAGCGTTCCTTTGCTAGGGTTTGTTATATTCACAGTCTCTCAACCTCTTCACCATATCTAAACAAGACTGCATTGGCCTCTGTCTCTCTCTCACCCCTCACAGCTGGTGAAGGAGGCGTTGTAACATCCCAAAATTCTATATTTTGGAATGTTATATTAAATAAATAAATAGGATTGTTTGTTTGATTGTTGTGTGATGGATTGTGTGAAATTATTTTATTTTCACAAGAATTAAAATGTTTTGAGTTCTTGTTTAAAACTTTTTCTAATCACGTTATAAAAGTTGGATAACATTTTGTCCAATAAAGAAAACTATGGTTGGGGAAGTTTATTCAAGAAATCAAAGGGCTTTAATTTCCGTTTGACTCTTTTTGAAATATTGGAAACCACAATCACAATTTTGGAGTGAGAATAAGATGACTTTCTCAAATGTGGTGGATGAATATTTCATATGGAGTTTGTTCGGATTTTGGAGTTCCAATTGAAATATGATATTATTTGGAGTTTTACTGTCGATTAAATATTTCCAAATTAATCAAATAAAATTTATGAGGGGAGATAACATGACTTCTCCAAAATTATATTTGGAAATGTTTAATATGGCTCAATTATTAATTTTCAATTGAGAATTTATAAAAGAGAACATTTTTGGGGATAATTATAGTACACTTATTGAATAATAAGAGCAGGATAACTATTTAATTTTGGCTAAAACTATTTTCGAAATATATGAATGTTATTTAGGTTCATTTGAACATCTATTTAAAACTTTATTTGTTGTTTATACAAACGTTTTGCACACTTAAATTAAAAATAAATGTGAACATTTATTTTATTTGCTGTTTTAAAACTTTTGCACAAAAAATATATTATTTTGTAATTATGTCCTAAGCCTATTTGGACCATGCCCACTTCTATTTTTTTCTTTCTCCCTTTCCATTTTCCCCTTGGGCCTGGTTCCCCACTAAGGCCCATCTTATTTTTTCCTTAGCCCAAGTCCAGGAACGCCTTATTCCTCCTCTGTACGTTTCAATCTGGAGGAGAATAGAAACAGCCATGGCAACTGTACATCTTCCTCTCCCTCTAGCACTTGAAACGTTCGCTCTTTCCACTTCTTATCAACACGAAAGATCTTTTGTATTGCATGGAGAACCCATTCAGAGGATTGATGTCTTAATTGTTCCGGAATAAATCCGTCATTAGAGGCCACAATGAGCTCGTTTGATCTCCCTGTACCGGATCCCTAGGCCACTATAAATAGGACCCCTAGGTGCGCCTCGAAGCCCTCATCCCTCTCCCTGAAAACCCCTCTTTATATCGCTCTATTCCGTGAGGAATTGCTCGCCGGGATTTAGGAGTTTTCGCAACTCCGTCGGCTTCTCCGCCGCGCCAAGGACGAGGATGATCTCACCTCTGCATCTCTCAAGTTCGCCTCGGCCTCCTCTCCATCGTTTGGCCATTCGTTGACGACGGGACCTTTTCTTCTCCAACTCCGACGAGTAAATCCCGTAATTGTTATTCAGAAAAATACTCAAAATTCGGAAATTAATATCTCCTAGACCGTAAGTCCGAATTCGACAAATTTTATATCCACGGATTCGTTGAAACACGAAGTTTATCATGAGACAAACATATTTAACTTTTGGTAAATTAAATTTGACACAAATTTAAAATTTGTATTTGAGTATTTCTGCTATATCTATTAATCTGTAATTCTTTTGAAAATGTTTCCTTCGGCAACATTGATCCTTCGGCCCATATCTTGCTGTTAGATTTTTTTCCCTAATTGTTCATCTATGTCTAGCCACTATTTCAACCTTAACACTTCATATAGTTTTTCTTTTATCGTAATTCAATTTCATCATTAGTTTAATTTGATTCTTGATTCAGCTTTCTTGAGAAGATCATTAGGAACCTCTCTGGTCATATGCTATCATTATACAAATTTAGACTTCACGAGATGCTACATACATTTTGTAACATAAACCTTTATGCCACAAACTCCATCTACCATTTTCATTATAGACTTTGTCGTAGAACCTTGCCTCACAACTCTTCAACCCGTGATCTTCACTTTGACCCAACCCTAGAACAAAACCTATATCATATTTTCATTCTTGATCTTATCTCAACCCGTAACCAAGTCCTAACAACTTATGTAGGAATGTTATTTTTTTATTTTGTATTGTAATTTGAATATTTTATTTGGATCTTTATTTGGATGTTGTTGTGTGTTAAAGTACTTTCTTATATCGTTAGATATATCGTAACGAGAAGGAGAGACGACTCAATAGAATATTTCATCTTCATCAACAGTACAAGGCAAGTTACATCTTGATCATGCCCTTTTATACCTATGTTTTACATAGGCATTTAGTCCTTTGATGTAGGGTTTGCATGAATATGTTAGTTGGCTATCTTATAAACCCAGTAGTGCAATCAGGTAGGTCTGAGCCTTTACTTCTTTGTCGCCAACGTTGTAGGGATTTTGCTATGCCATTGTAGATGGGGATTGGTATGTGAGATCATGAAAGTTGCGAGTGGTATAATAATTAAGGGTAACCTTAAGGTGGCAACATTAACACACATCTGGGTGGATTGGTAAGGGGCACCCTGGAGAAACCAGTGGACTTGCCCGGGTACCCTGGAGAAACCAGTGGACTTGCCTAGGGGATCCCAGAGTACCCGTGTGATCACCCTATGGACTGCCACCCAGGCTCAAAGGGATTCATCAATTTTTCATAACTAGAAGCTTACCTGCACAGCCACAAGCTATTATGGGCTCTGGCTTAGTTGAGTACGTTGTGTGACCTCTTACACTGGTAGACTAGCAGATGTAGTTTTATATGTAGGTGTACCAGTCTACCCAGGGTTAAGAGGGAACACTTCAGAAAGACTATGTCTCGATCTTCCGGCTCTCAAACACCAGGCAGTGCGAGGACTACAAAGGAGGTGATTGAGTCTTGTGGAGAAAAGTGTGCAAAACTCTGCAGAGTGTAAAACTAATCGATTAGCCGTGTCCCCGGTTATGCACAATTTGAGCATCTGGAAAGTGGGAATTGCGCGATCTCATCACTCTTAATTGATTTAATGGGTTTTAATGAATTTGGGTATAGATTGAATGGAGCAACAATCTCAATCATATTATGATGAATTATGTAGTAACAATATGATATTCTTTTGATGATAGGGAAAAATCAGCTTTATGCAAATTAAATTTAGATCCACCAGCCATATTGCATGTATAAATAGGACATTTATTCATCTCTTGTGGTGTGACTTGCCAGTACATTCAACGTACTGACCTACACGGCTGCAACATATTATGTTGCAGGTATTATCCGACGAGTAAGTGATACAATAGGGTTACGGTCCACACTCAACTTGCCGATGGTGTTGATGGGACTCCACACCCGTTTGCCTGTTTCCGCTGAGATTCTTAAGGTACATATCAGTTTTTCATTACTTATACATGTGATTGCACTTTGATATATACATTGATGTATTGTGTGTGCTAGCATACCGATCCAGGGATAGCACAGATACACAGAGACTTGACCGTCTGAGGTCGGGTCGCTACAGGCGTTCGGATCCCGTCGCACCGGGAATGGGAGGAGGTGCAGCGTTCACTCTATCTCCTTCAGTGAGGGAGGCAATCCACTGCCGGTTGCGCTGTTCTCTTTCACCCAGCGCCTATGCGGGAGGGCCACCGACCCCTTCTTCCGCGCTGCCGTACGTAGTGTGGGCAGATCTGGCCCCCGGCCGCACGCCTAGCCACATCTGGACGACCCTAAGGTATAAGTTTCTTTGGAACCGTCATTGCTCTAACTGCATGCGGATCTTTTTTGATTCTGTAGTCGAATCTAGGTCTTGGTTCAAAGAGGAAAGAAGGGTGCGGTGGGGTGAAGCATGAATCTAGGACGTGGTTCAATGAAGAAAGGAGGGAGGGAAAGTAGTATAGACTGGCTATCCAGCTGCTTTGTTGGTCGAAAAGGGAAAACGGGGGTAACCCAGTACACACATCTGTAAGGAACCGATCTCTTTGTTGAAAAGGGAAAGAAACTTGGGGGGTCAGGTAGTTTGTGCAGGACTAGATTTGCTGCCCTCACATAGGAAAAAGGTTCAAAGAGAACAAATATGGGACCAACACAGATATGCTGCTTGGCAACATACTCTACATCACCCATTTATAGATGTGGATGCACATGGTGCTGGCATGTCCCATGTCCCATGTCCCATATAACTATTTTGCTATTGTTAATCTAAGAATGCCGCAGGAAAATAGAAGCAATGCCACTTTTAAATGTAAATTACATTTTTAATGAATGTTGTTTTAAGAGAATGTATCTGTTAATATGAATCAATGCAACCGTTTTAGGAATGCTACTATCCTCTTTGTTTTCCATCAAGATAAGTTAGATGCTTCTTTTTGTCGCCGTTTGTTTCATCCTCCTTTATTAGCCAGTAATTGTTTCCGTTTTTTGCCTCTGTTAAAACAGGGATAACTATTCAACTTGTTGCTATAGCGAACTTAAATGTCACATTGGCAACTTTGCTTGATTTTAGTGCAACTGCACAAAACGAGATTGGATTTCCTATTCGTGTTGGTAGATTCGTATTTTATCTTGTTCACCTCATGAAAGGTCAGTACAGGCCTCCATCCACATGATTGTGTAGTGTGCTTGGACATGCTGTGCCACTTGTATTGGTACTATTTTAAATAAATGTTGAATTGAAGCTATTGTATTGCTGTCTTTTCCCATTAAGTAGTGAACAAAAATGGGACCAACCTAGACATGATGCTTGTTGCTTTGTTACAACAAACTCTGCATCACCCCCTTTATAAGTAGACGGAAGCACATGGTGTTGTTGCGCCCACTCTCCCCTGGAACTGGTTATGCTTTTTGTTAATCTAATGCCGCTGGTAAAATTAAGCAATGCCACTCTCAGAATTAACTACTAAATCTTAGTTTAAAACTGCAACACTTGTTAAGGATTGGCGGGATTACCATTTTTGTGGCCGCATGTTTCATCCTCCTTTATTGGGCAGTAATTGATTCCTTTTTTGCCTCTGTTAAAATAGGGATATCTATTCAACTTGTCGCTATTGCGACATTTTGCTTCGCTACGCGAAACACTTTTGCTTTAAGAGTGTTTTGTGCAGTTCAACTTGAATGTCACACTGGCGACTTTGCTTAATTTTGGTGGAACTGCACAAAAGGAGATCGGATTTCCGTATATGTGTTGGGATTTGTTTCAAGTCCTCCTCGCGAGTTGTTTCAAATCTTGGTCAAGAAAGGTCAGTACTGACTTTCATCCACATGATGCTGCAGTGTGCTTTGAGATGTTGTGCTACTTGTATTGGTACTGTTTTGGATAAATGTTGAATTGAAGCTATTGAACTGTTGTCTTTTAGCATTAAGTGAGCAAAAATTGTTCCAACCCAGACATGATGCTTGTTTCTTTGTTACAACAAAACTCTGCATCACCCCCAAAGTAGATGGAAGCACATGTTGTTGTTGCGCCCACTCTCCCTTGGAACTGTTTATGCTTTTTGTTAATCTAATGCCGCTGGTAAAATTAAGCAATGCAACTCTCAGAATTAACTATTGAATCTTAGTTCAAAACTGCAACACTTGTTAGGGATTGGTGGGATTACCATTTTTGTGGCCGCATGTTTCATCCTCCTTTATTGGCCAGTAATTGATTCCTTTTTTGCCTCTGTTAAAACAGGGATATCTATTCAACTTGTTGCTATTGCGACATTTTTCTTTGCTTAATTTTGGTGGAACTGCACAAAAGGAGACCGGATTTCCATATATGTGTTGAGATCTCTTTCTGGTCTTCCTCACGAGTTGTTTCAAATCTTGGTCTTGAAGGGTCAGTACCGACTTTCCTCATAATTAACTACTGAATCTTAGTTCGGAACTGCAACACTTGTTAGGGATCGGCGGGAGTACCATTTCTGTTAGGGATCGGCTGGAGTACATGTTTAAGAAATGTATTGTTCAGATAATGTCTCTGTTATTATATATCGGGGATACGGTCGAGCTAGGCATCGTAGTCATCGTTGGCAGGATGGTAGCGCAGCAACTCACGCACCATGAGGAGTGCGGCTTGCGTGTCCGCCGGCCCACGACGAGCGTCTGAGGACGACACCGGGACGGGGGTGAAGGAAGGCATGGCGGTGTGGCTGTCACACTGCACGAAGGGTGGCAGCGATGAGTCCTGTTGCTCATGAGCAGCAGGGTCGATGGCAGCGTTAGCTGCGGGAGAAGCGGAGGGGCGTTAAACACCGTCGCCCACGGGCGCCGTTTGGGCGATGCGAGCGGCCCAGCTGTAGGCGCGAACTCGACGGGCGTCGGCCATGCGAGCGACGAAGCAAAGACGAAATGAAGCGGAATGGAGAGCTTTGACATGCCCCTACCTGGCGTGCCAAATGTCAGAATCGGGGCTCCGCGGACCCAAACAAGGTTCAAACTCTGGGGCGTGTGCGAAGATCTAACCTAGATACAGCCATACATCACCCATCTGGTCTCATCCCGAAGCTTCTAGGGTCTCTCTTGTCCAGAAAAAAATCGTCAAAAAGTTTCATATCGTTTGGACTCCGTTTGGAAAACCAAAAACAAGTAGATAACAGCAAGTAGCACTAGGCACTAGGTTAATAGGTTAGTCCCAAAAAATGATATAAAATAGCACAAAAAGTTATATAAAATATCAAAACTTGATACTATAATAGAAGGGAACAATAAAAAATTATAGATACGTTGGAGACTTATCAGGGCACCAGCCCCTACAAGGCCCATGCGCCTAGGAGTGGCAACCCCTAAAGGAGAGGGCCCTCCACTTGGCTTGGAGGGTGTCGGTGTCAAAACCGGCGGATCTCGGGTAGGGGGTCCCGAACTGTGCATCTAAGGTCGATGGTAATAGGAGACAGGGGACACGATGTTTCCCCAGGTTCGGGCCCTCTCTATGGAGGTAATACCCTACTTCCTGCTTGATTGATCTTGATGAATATGAGTATTACAAGAGTTGATCTACCACGAGATCGTAATGGCTAAAACCCTAGAAGTCTAGCATGTATGATTATGATTGTCCCTATGGACTAAACCCTCTGGTTTATATAGACACCGGAGGGGACTAGGGTTGTACAAAGTCAGTTACAGAGAAAGAATCTTCATATCCGGATGCCAAGCTTGCCTTCCACGCCAAGGAGAGTCCCATCCGGACATGGGTGAGAGTCTTCGGTCTTATATCTTCACAACCCATCAGTCCAGCCCATGTCAAACAGGCCAGACGCCCGAGGACTCCTTAGTCCAGGACTCCCTCAGTAGCCCCTGAACCAGGCTTCAATGATGAGGTGTCCGGCGCGTAGATTGTCTTCGGCATTGCAAGGCGGGTTCCTCCTCCGAATACTCCAAAACAGCCTTCGAACACAAAGAACATGTCCGTCTCTGCAAAACAAGTACCACACACAACCGCAGAGAGTATAATATTTCATGAGTCAAATTTACTGACAACTTTTTTGTAGCGTGACACCACGTCACCACCCGGTCATTATTTCAAACCGTTTTTCGGCCTGCCGCTCCATGTTTTGAGATGCGGTTTCATTGGCACGTCTTGTCAAAGTAGAGATCGTGTCCCCTTATTATGGGATTCGCATCAATACGGGCGTGGGTAATCCAACCTCGCCGTCTGCGCGGCCCTTGGGAAACAGGCGAGTTTTAAGGCGAGTGGGGAGGCGCTTGATATTCACTGCCTTTATAAAGGGATAAGGATTCACCCCTCTTCACCCACGCCTTCTCTCTCTCTGCCCACCCATTCTCGAGCTCCAGCGCCCAAGTCCTCATCTCTTCCGCCTCAAGAAAGCACTCCGATCATGTCCGGATCCGGAGTGCAGGGCAAGTGGATGGTCTCCTCGTCAAGGAGAAGGACATCACCTAGCTCCGGGAGGCCGGATATTTGGCCATGGAGGTCACCCACCGGCTTCCGACCGAGGGACAGATCGTCCCTACCCCAGAGCCCCATGAGAGGGTAGTGTTCATCCCCCACTTCGTCCGCGGGCTAGGATTTCCATGATCTGTCCCCCAACTCCTTCCTCAACACCTCGGCATTTATTGTCGTGTGCGAGGCCTTCCTCCGCGTCTCACCCCACTTCAGATTGTGGCTGAAGATCTTCAATGTGAAGCCGAAGGTGCTGGACGGCCAACATGCAGAGTGCAGAGGCGCCATGGTGAGCAAGATGCCCAACATCGTATGGCCTAAAGGCACTTTCGTGGAGACTGTCAAAGGGTGGCAAAAACAGTGGTTCTATGTCACAGAGCCCCGCGACACCACCTGGGCCGAGGCTCCCGAGTTCAGGTCCGCGGCCCCAATGCGGCTCACCTCCTGGCTTGAGAAGGGCCTAGACTGGGCCTCGTCGGACGAGCTGATAGTGCTGCAGACGTGCATAAAGAGCATGGTCGACAAGAACATCAAGCTTGTCAATGTGATCCAGGTGATGCTCTTTCGTCGGATCCTTCCATGCCAAAGCCAGACCTGCAATTTGTGGGAATTGGATCCGGCCAAGCACCAGACCCTGCAACACTTCTTCGGCGTTACGCACGAAGGTATTTGGAAGGTGCTCTTCAAGGCCGACAAGACATGGCCGCAGGAGACCAAAGACCGTGGGTACAACCTGACCCAGCCCGCCAGTCCGGTAAGTTTTCCCATGTTTTCAAGGTGTATCCTTTACTTACATACTGAAGGGGCATGTCTAAGCTTCCCCGTCTTTACTTTTTCAGGGTTGGACGAAGAAGACAGAGCTGATCAAGAGTCCGGCTCCGCTGCCCGAGGACCCAACAATTCCTCTTCTGACGAAGATGCTGGTTCCGGTGCCCTACCAGGCCGGAGAAGAAGGCCAAGAAGAAGGCCAAGGGGGCCAGAGGTGGCCTCCATCACAAGGGCACTTCGGACATGACGTCCGAAGACGCCGAGACCCAGTCCTCACCCGCCACCGATGACGAGGAGGAGGAGGAGGAAGAAAGCAACTCCCCCCCTGTGAGGGGAAGGTAGAAAAGGGCGGCCTCCACGTGTCTGGAGGCCGAAGCATCCAAGAGGGGGAGAGCCTCCCTCACGGACGACACCGCACCGGACACCGACAACAGCTCGGAGTGGCGCCCCAGGGAGAAGCGCCCGACCGGATCATAAGTATTCAAAGGCTCTGACGCACTTATATGCCCGACTCCCTTATTTCATAATTCTGATGCGTTGAATCATGTGCTGCAGTCCGGCCCATGACAGCTCCCAGCGATCCTCATCGGGGGGTTCGCTGGATCCGAAGGCCATGGATAGTGATTCACTGCCGACGGCCAGCTCTCCCAAGGACACGGATGACGCCGAAGCGATGTCCCGAAGGACTTTCATAGGCCCTGGAGAGGTGTGAAGGGCCATCAAAGCGGCGCCGGAGGGTAAAACCTCGGCTGCCAGAAACCTGGGGGAGCGGATCCCCCTGGAGACTGGCGATGGGGGCCATATCCAACTCGGCCCCCAGCCAAATACTATTCCGGAGACCCATAAGGCTCCGGAATCAGGCAGGCAGCCTCCTTCAAAAGAAGGAGGTGCACCTATCCCCTCGGTGACCTATGTCCATCCAGAGGCACCGGGTACTTTAATGGAAGCGCTGCAAGGCGCTTCTATCGTGGAGGAACACCGCACCCTTATGGGTACGATGATTGAGAGGGTTCAGTCCATCAAGAGCGGACTGACCGAAGCCTGCACCAGCCTTCTGACAGGCTTTGAGGTAAGCGACGTAATTGTATAGAAAGTCACAGTATAGACAGTTGCCCCTGAGACTCTGTCCGGTGTTCAGAAAGAAGAGCCGAACAGAGGATCAAATAGTTTTTCATAGGAGACTAACCATATATGTCTATGTGAATAAGCAGGCATCGCTGCTAGCCGTGACTTCTCATGCTGCCGAAGTCTCCGGACTGAAGTAGAGGCTGGAGCAGGCCGAGGAGGAGCTCGGCCAAGCAAGGAAACAACTGGAGGATAAGCAAGGTATGTAATGACCTGCTGTTTATCAGAAAGGATTGATAATTTATGTTGACTATAGTGCCATGGTATTTGTAGGAGCGGCGACCAAGGTAGAGACCCTCAAGAAGGCGCTGGCCGAGGCCAAGGAGAGAGCGGCCAAGGAACAAGCCGCCCGTGAAAAGCACGAGGCTAGGGTCGGTGAGGTCCAGCAAGAGCTCCAGGGCGCCGTGAAGAAATGCGAGTCCTTGGAGCGCAATATTGTGGATCAAGAGACCGAACTCGCCAAGGCTCGCCAAAGCGCACAAGATGCCCGGGTTGAAGCCCAGGGCGCTCTCCAAGAGATTCAAGAGGCCAAGAAGATTGCGGCGGGTAAGGCCTTCATTATGCAGAGCAAATATGTGAAGAAGAGGTATCTCTTACTAACCCGGATTTGGAGTTCTCCAGGAGCGTTTGCGGATTTGCCGCGCAGTGTAGCCAACGCTGCAGAGTTCTTCCGAGCCAAAGAGGGGAGCTCGACGGAGAAGCTGTTCTGGTCGCAATACCTTGCGCCAGAACATCCGGTGCCCTTTTGGCGACCAGCTGAAACAGCTGGTCGAACTGCATAGGGTGGCCGAACTAGCCACGAAGGATTTAACAATCCGGCTGTGGCCTGCCGAAGCTATACCCAGTAGCTACTTCGGGCTCGTGAAGCAGCTGGTCAATGCCTGCCCCCGCCTTGACGTCATCAAGCGGTCGGTCTGCATCGAGGGTGCGCAGATGGCCTTTGCCCGCGTCAAGGTGCAGTGGGCGAAGATGAACACCGTCAAGCTCGCGACCGAGGGGCCACCCGCTGGCAAGGAGCACCGCACGCCAGAACGTTATTTTGATGATGTCCTGGAGGGATCCCGCACTGTGGCAGAGCAATGTGCAAAGGACATTATCTTTGAATGAATACATTCATGTTATCCTGTCCTGTATGGTGAAACAAAGCTGATATGTAATATAATGCTTGTTATTTTTAAAATTTTACCTCCTGTCCAGCCGTTTTTATTAAATCTGAGAGTTGGCCAGTTGTCGGCTTCAGCCCCCACGTAGGTAGGACAGGGGTGTTCGGGATGGAATCTAAACACTCTTGATCCAAAAATTTGGTCCTTGAAGGAGGTGTTTAGCGCAATGAACCAGGCAATCGGACTATGTGGATTTATCACCCTCACTTAGCCATAGGAGTTCGACAATAAAAATGTAGGTGCAGCCCCTAGTGAGCATTTAATCTGGGCTAGGGTGCTATAAACACCTGATCAGACTGAGGCCGATCCGTCGCATAATGCGGAAAAAATCGCAAAAGATTTGTAACCTCCGAACAGCTGACCGGCTCACGCCGCATCATGATAGTCAGTTTTCGTCTTTCTCTACTGAGGTGCTCATCTGGATAAACCAGGACACAATCGCAGTAGTTCTCCCTTTACTACCCTAGCCGATAGAGCGAAACATAAGGTAGTAAGCACAGGAGCCGGGCAACCCAACTATTGACCACAGACATGATTCGGAGCCAATGCATATAATGCCGAAATTTGGGGCACCGAACTGTACTGTAAAAGTGTTCGGACTTTGTTGCCATAGTATGCAGTGTAGTGAAGCCCCTGGCCAATTAAAGCGTACCAAAGTGGACGTGTGCAATTGATAAGAATAACGAAATAAAATGAAATTGTAAGCTAGCGCCACATAAGTTGGGCCACGAACAGTTCTTGTTATAATTTGACTGATACGTCAAAACGTATTTGTATTAATAGTGCGATGAGCAACCTGGCTATTTAACATGCCAAGACCAAGGGGAAGCTGCGTGCGGGTCCTGAAAACAGGTAGGGCGATCATCGAAGAGAATGTCTGGAGATTCCCCCGCACGTCTGTGCTGCCTGCCACCTTGGTGTATCCGTCCTTCAAAAGGACTAATGATCAGACCGCTGCTAGGGGCCTATGGAAAAAGAAACCTGAAAAGGATAAAAAGAAAAGTGAAAGTATGTGTGTCCGGAGAAGGTCGAGCCGTATTGTGGACCACAATCTGGTTATGCCTCCGTCTCTGCCCATGGTATTTTCAGTGCGTAGTTATGTACGCGTGGTACGTATGCTGCCACTTGGTCGGGACTGAGACGGAGGTCGAATTGCTAGTCTAGTTCCTGATGAGCCAGATTGTCATGCTGCGGAGTAGTCCGGACTCGCTTGACAGTGTCCGGGAGCTTGGCGTTGAATTGAAATTATGTCTTAGAAGGCCGCTCTGTACTTCCGCTGCCAGGGCCGTGGTGTGCTCCTCAGTACGGAGGGAGCGCTCTGTGTTTCCATTGACTGTTATGACACCGCGTGGGCCAGGCATCTTGAGCTTGAGATAAGCATAGTGCAGCACCGCATTGAATCAAGCGAATGCGGTTCGTCCGAGCAGTGCATGATAGCCACTGCGGAAGGGGACGATATCGAAGATCAACTCTTCGCTTCTGAAGTTGTCCGGGGATCCGAAGATGACCTCCAATGTGATTGAGCCCGTGCAGCGGGCCTCTACACCTGGTATAACTCCTTTAAAGGTAGTTTTTGTGGGCTTCATCCTCGATGGATCGATGCCCATTTTGTGCATTGTATCCTGATAGAGCAGGTTGAGGCTGCAGCCACCATCCATGAGGACTCGCGTCAGGTGGAATCCATCAATTATTGGGTCGAGGACCAGTGCGGCTGAACCGCCATGACGGATACTGGTCGGATGATCCCTGCGATTGAAGGTGATCGGGAATGATGACCATGGATTAAATTTTGGGGCGACTGGCTCTATCACATAGACGTCCCTGAGCGCGCGCTTGCGCTCCCTCTTGGGGATATGGGTAGCGTATATCATGTTCACCATTTTGACCCGAGGGGGAAACTTCTTCTGTCCCCCTATGTTCGGTGGACGGGGCTCCTCGTCATCGTCCTTGCTTTGCGACCCTTTCTCCTTGTTCTCGGCATTTATCTTGCCGGCCTGTTTAAAAACCCAGCAACTCCTGTTGGGGGGGGGGGGGGGGGGGGGGGGGGGGGGGGGGGGGGGGGGGGGGGGGGGGGGGGGGGGGGGGGGGGGGGGGGGGGGGGGGGGGGGGGGGGGGGGGGGGGGGGGGGGGGGGGGGGGGGGGGGGGGGGGGGGGGGGGGGGGGGGGGGGGGGGGGGGGGGGGGGGGGGGGGGGGGGGGGGGGGGGGGGGGGGGGGGGGGGGGGGGGGGGGGGGGGGGGGGGGGGGGGGGGGGGGGGGGGGGGGGGGGGGGGGGGGGGGGGGGGGGGGGGGGGGGGGGGGGGGGGGGGGGGGGGGGGGGGGGGGGGGGGGGGGGGGGGGGGGGGGGGGGGGGGGGGGGGGGGGGGGGGGGGGGGGGGGGGGGGGGGGGGGGGGGGGGGGGGGGGGGGGGGGGGGGGGGGGGGGGGGGGGGGGGGGGGGGGGGGGGGGGGGGGGGGGGGGGGGGGGGGGGGGGGGGGGGGGGGGGGGGGGGGGGGGGGGGGGGGGGGGGGGGGGGGGGGGGGGGGGGGGGGGGGGGGGGGGGGGGGGGGGGGGGGGGGGGGGGGGGGGGGGGGGGGGGGGGGGGGGGGGGGGGGGGGGGGGGGGGGGTTTTATCTCTGCCTTTACGGTGAGGTAGTATGGGCTGGTGTTTGGCTTGAGTTGCCGCTTTGTCCCGGCCACGTGGTGGTCGGTCAGCCGCATTGCGCGATGATGGTACGGGCTCCAGTGCCTCGTCATCGAACTGAAGTAGCAATTTGTGCTTCGGATAACTTTTGGCTGGGCGCTCAAGGCCGTATTCCTCGGCTGTCAGGACATTAGTCCATCTATCGTTGAGCAGATCTTGGTCAGCTTGAAGCTGTTGCTGCTTCTTTTCCAGTCTCCTTACAGTGGCTATTAGCCGGCGCTTGAAGCGCTCCTGCTCGAGAGGTTCCTCAGGCATGATAAAATCCTCGTTGCCAAGGCTCACCTCATCCTCGGAGAGTGGAAGATAATTACTGTCCTCCGAGTCTTCGTTTATGGCCTGTTCATCAGGGCTAACTTGCCCGTCTTCCCGTCCGTCCTGTTCGGAAGTTGGCTCAACAGGGTCTTCATTGTCTTCGGCATCGTCCGGAGTATTGTTTTCTCCTATGCCGGTATTGTTGTCTTTTCCACGACGTGACTTGGAGCGGCGCCGTTGACATCGGCGCTTTGGTTGTATCTCAGGAGGTTTATCCTCGACTGGGTCTTCCTTGTCGCTACCGCTATTCTCTTTGGGTGTATCCACCATGGATACGTCATATGAAGAGGTGGCCGTCCAGCGTCCGGTAAACTGCGAGTTTTGGGCCTCCTCTTCTCCGGCATCGTCGTCCATACCGTCGGTGTCTTCGGAGCCATAATCGAGCATGTCGATTAAGTCCTCGACAGTGGCTATGAAGTGGGAGGTGGGTGGGAAGCGAAATTCCCCATCATCAACCCCTAGTTCGAACCGGATATAATCCGGCTATGAGTCCCCTGCTAAGGAGAGGGTTTTTAATGAGTTTAGCACAGCGCCTAAAGGTGAGTGCCGGAAGATGTCCGCGGCGCTGAATTTGACGTCCGACGCCTGATCGGGCTCGATGGACGCAGGCGCGCGTGGTTCGGAACCTGTGGCCGGAGACGAATCTGAGGTTCTGGTGACGCAAGTCATGCTCGATGTTGGGTCTGTGTGCTGCTCCAGCACCGCTAAGTCTGCGGCTCCCGTGGCGGGGTTGAGCTTCCCGTCCCTGGATGGCGCAATCTACTCTAGATCTAGGGCCGGAGCACTTACAGGTGCTATCTCCTCGGTATGGCCCGATGATAGATTTAGGTCATGCTCATCGTGGTGGCAGGGAGCGGCTGCCGTGGGCTCGAATCCGTTGAAGATCAAGTCTCCGCGGGTATCAGCAACGTAGGTCAAGCTTCCAGACCTGACTTGATGGCCAGGGGCGTAGCTGTCAATCTGCTCTAGATGGCCAAGCGAGTTCGCCCGTAGTGCGAAGCCACCGAATACGAAGATCTATCCGGGGAGAAAAACTTCCCCCTGGACAGCATTGTTGTAGATGATTGACGAGGTCATCGAACCTCTTGAAGATGACGCAGCGGAACTCTCAATGAAAGCACCAATGTCGGTGTCAAAACCGGTGGATCTCGGGTAGGGGGTCCCGAACTGTGCGTCTAAGGTCGATGGTATCAGGAGACAGGGGACACGGTGTTCACCCAGGTTCAGGCCCTCTCTATGGAGGTAATACCCTACTTCCTTCTTGATTGATCTTGATGAATATGAGTATTACAAGAGTTGATCTACCACGAGGTCGTAATGGCTAAAACCCTAGAAGTCTAGCCTGTATGATTATGATTGTCCCTATGGACTAAATCCTCCGGTTTATATAGACACCGGAGGGGACTAGGGTTGTACAAAGTGGGTTACCAAGAAAGGAATCTTCATATCCGGACGCCAAGCTTGCCTTCCATGCCAAGGAGAGTCCCATCCGGACACGGGTGAGAGTCTTCGGTCTTGTATCTTCACAGCCCATCAGTCCGGCCCATGTCAAATAGGCCAGACGCCCGAGGACCCCTTAGTCCAGGACTCCCTCAGAGGGCACTCCTCCCCTCCTTGGCTGCCACCTCCTTCCTTGGAGAAGGGGCAAGGGCTGGCCATGTCCCTCCCCCTATATAAATAGAGAGGAGGCGCAATGGGCAGCCCATCCCTTGACCATGGCGGCTGCCCTCTAGCTCTACCTCCACTTCTCGTCCATGTAGCCCTTGGCAAAGCCCTGCCAGATTTCCGCTACCACCACCACCACCACCACGCCATCGTGTTGGATCAGATCTCGTCTACCTCTTATCCCTCACTTGCTGGATCAGGGAGGAGGAGACCTCACCAAATCGTACATGTTCTAAACTCAGAGGTGCTGTAGGTGCTTGGATCGGATTGGATCGCGACGTGAGTACGACTATGCCAACCATGATCTCTAGTTCGTTAATGCTTTTGGTCTACAACGGTATGTAGACACACTCCCCTCTTGTAGCTATGCATCTCCTAGATTGATATTGGGTGTTTGTAGGATTTTTTTATTTTCATGCTTCGTTCCCCATGAAAAGGGAGAATCATGAATCATATAGCACACATATTTAAGCCTAACCACTTCCTATGCATAGGGATTTTGCAAGAAAACAATTAATTGTGGCAAGAATCAACTAGCATAGCAAGGCAAAATAAGCATAACTTAAAAATTTCAACACATAGAGAGGAAACTTGATATTATTGTGATGCCTACAAGCATATGTTTGTCCCTCTCCCCCTCGTAATAATGTTCAGTAGGATCATGAATAAATTCAACAATATATCCATCACATAAAGCATTCTTTTCATGATCCATAAGCATAGAATTTTTATTACTCTTCTCGTAAGCAATTCTCTTCTCATTCATAATAGTGGGAGTATCATATGAAACTCGAATACTATAAATTGTTTCCACATTAAAAGAGTAATGTTCAGCAAAATGGTAATCATAATTATGATAAGTTTTATAAAGATAATTAACACTAGTTCTTATAACATAAGTATCATCACCATAAGTAGCAATTTTGTTCTCATCATAATCAATTGAAACATCTTTCGGAATAGTGGATTCAACATTAAATAAAGTCATGTCCTCTCCAAATCTACTTTCATCATTATGATAAGATTCAACACCATCAAAATAGTGGAATAATTATTACCTAAAGTTGACACTCTTCCAAACCCACTTTCATAATTATTGCAATCATTAGAAATAGAAGGCATGCTATCATCATAATAAATTTGATCATAAAAAGTAGGGGGACTAAAAAGATCATCTTCATTAAGCATAGCATCCCCAAGCTTAGAATAAACATTATTTGCAGCAAATACATTCTCAAACATGTCATTCTCATCAAACATAGAATATCCCCAAGCTTGTGGTTTTGCATATCTTTAGCATGGTCACTCTTATCATTAATAGTATGAATAGCACCAATAGTAGAAGAATTATTACCATCATAATTTTCCAAATTAGTGCCAAAATATTTCAAGATTATGAGAAGTATCATTATCTTCCCAATCATAATTATCACAACAAGTGATAGGCATAACAAAATCATCCTCAATAGTTCCTCGGACATTGTGCCATAAGACATAAAGACGATATCAAGTTCATCATCTTCCACAATACCTTTTGTTTCATTCTCATGAGGCACAACCATAATGGGAGCAACATTACTTGGGGGATATATATTTTTACCTTTGGTTTTCCTTCTTCTCTTCTTCTTCTTCACCACATTATGTGTGGGTTTAATTAATTTTTACGAGCTTATTATTGAAGAGATTGGTTGGATAGGAAGCTCCTCTTTGTCACCCGATTCATCATGAGGGAAAATAGGAGGGAATTGGGAAATATTTTCCCTTTCATTAGTGTTCCTTTTATATTCTATTGGTTTTCCCGTCTTTCTATAATTGGCTATATAAGCATTCTCATTGCAATTTACCACCCAAAACATATAGATCTCTTGTAGATTAATTTCAGCATGGTTTGTTAATATGAATACTTCAAACCAACTATTTTATGTCACAATTCTTCACACCCCAAAAATAGACAAAGTTCATTATAAAGTTCAAGGGTGATGAAGTTATTTCAATATTTGGCCATGATTCGATCATGAAAAAACATGCATTGGAAATTGAGATGGCCAACTTCATTGCAAAGTTCACAAGTAATGGGATGAAGAGAACATTATTTGTTAGCAAAATCATATATCACTTTAAGCCACCATTTAGTTTTGTCATGTTTATGCTTCTTACAAAATCTATCATCCCTAATTGGCATATTTTCAGAAAGTCTATGCACTCCACAAAAATTGACATGATTATAAGAAACCTCATTTCTAGAAATTTTTATCATGACTAGTGCATTCTTCATTAGCTTTCTGGATATTCATAGAAATCATACTAACAACATTGCAATCATGCTTATCATTCAAAGATTTTATGCCAGGCATTTTATTGAATACTTCTTCTAACACTTTGGCACAATTTTTTGATCCATCATTTTCAAGAAATACTGTATAAAGATAGGCAATTTGCCACAAATTCACTTCCATTTTTTTGTAGTTTTTTTTATAGACCAAACTAATGAAAAACAAGAAAATAAAAGATTAAATTGCAAGATCTAAACATATACCTTCAAGCACTCACCTCCCCGGCAACAGCGCCAAAAATAGCTTGATGTATACTATGAAACTTTTATTCTTGTAGACTCTGTTGGGCCTCCAAGAGCAGAGTTTTGTAGGATAGCAGCAAATTTCCCTCAAGTGGATGACCTAAGGTTTATCAATTTGTGGGAGGTGTAGGATGAAGAGGAGGGTGAAACGGTACAGTAGAGATAAGTTTTCCGTCAATGAAAACCAAGGTTATCGAACCAATTGGAGAACCACACAAACCTTCTCTAGCAGCACCTACACACACAAAAGCAAACACTTGCACCCAACATAACCAAGAGAGTTTTCAATCCCCTTGAACTCGTTACTTGCAAGGATCAATTCTGATAGTGATAGATAGATAAATAAATTGAAAAACAAAATAAAAGTAAATAAATTGCAGCAAGGTATTTTGGGTTTTAATAATATGTAAAGGTAGACCCAGGGACCATAGTTCTCACTAGAGGCTTCTCTCTGGAACACATAGCATATGGTGGGTGAACAAATTACTGTTGGGCAATTAATAGAAAAACGCATAGTTGCCATGTATTCATGGCAATGATCATGTATATGGGCATCATGTTTGTGACAAGTAGACTGACTCCTGCCTGCATCTACTACTATTACTCCACCAATCAACTGTTATCCAGCAAGCATCTATGGTATTAAGTTCATGACAAATAGAGTAACGCTTTAAGCAAGATGACATGATATATACAAAGTAAACCTTATCAACATGAATAAACCCCGGAGTTTTACAAATGGAAACAACACTATACGTGCCTCGCTACCCCTACTGTCATTGGGTGAGGACACCACAAGATTCACTACTGCAGGATGCTGCTAACGCGACACTACAATCAGAGACCCTTTGACGAAACTGTGTGTGATGCATTAATCGCAAATTTTGTTGTAAGAAAACCGTCAAAAATGATACAAACTATTTGCGATGCCGGATACATCAAACACGATTCATATTATAGTTCTATGTGTGATACATGGCATACAGTTCACTTCAATGAACTGTTTGCGATGAGCATACAAAACCAACAGCCAGATGAAGGTGTGTGTGATATATAGCATACAATTCACTCTGATGAACTGTTTCTGATTCGGCAACACAACAAAAATGGTCAGCCAGATCAATGTGTGCGATAGAGGGCATACAGTTCACTCCGATGAACTGTTTGCATTGAGCCAAGAGAATAGAAACGGTTTAACTTAACAAGATGTGTGTGTTACATGGCAAACAGGTTCGTAACCAGAAATGTGTGCGAAGACCGATAATAACACAGACGATTGCTACTAATAAGTCGTGTGTGTTGTGGACAAATGCTTGCTAGTATACAATTGTCAGCAATTGATGAATTCATCACCGACGGTTTCCCTAGTATGGTCTGTGTACGATGTGATTGCATACAGAACAACAACATATATACTTTATAAGGACATGATTACATAACCAAATTAAACATCCAATTACATAGATGGCTAGTACACACATGACATTTGCACACACAAAAGAAAACTAGTACATGCATAATTAACTAGGATAAATGATCATCTGATCATCATCTACTTCTTCTTGCAACGCTTGCCGCCACTACTCTACTGGTGGCTCGATCCCTCGTCGATTAATGGAAGAAGGCACTCCCTCATGTCAACGATCCGCATGTGCATCTCGTAGCATGTGTACACATTCTTTGCAGCGAACTTGAGGTGAGCTTCATCCAATTTCCGCATCTAGGCCCCATACTAGGATACGGGATTTCTCTTGGCATCCTCCTTCATCTTTTCATAGTAGTGGTCGATGATGGCCGAGGTGAGTTCAACCAGAGAGTCCTTCTTCATGCTTCCCTAGACCTTGTAGTGGCCATGGATTTCAACAAGGTTCTTGCAGGCCAAGCCCGTAACCTTGAGCTCTTTTACATCGTCGGTGGTTTCCACCATAGCGAACTTGTAGTCGGTGCTATTGACAAACCTGGCAAAACGGTCTCAAGGCTTTGTGTCCATACAGTAGTGGTAGATGAGCACATGATGGCGCACGCACAACTGGGCGACGGCAACCTTCTGATCTATCCCAGGATGACCGCCGGTGTACTGAAGGTCGATGGCGACCACTTTGTACTTGTCTCCAGCAAGCAAGTGCTCCACAGTGTTGATGTAGTCCTCCACCATAGCCGGGTCGATGGTGTACACCACCGAGAGATCTGTCTTCCTCGCATGGGTCTCCACTTGATGCCGAACTCCATTGGAGTATCGCTAGACATCCTCTCTGTATGTGTCGTCGTGGGTGTCATTGTTGTGTTGTGGGGCACGATCAAAAGGTTGAACAGACTAAGGTTATAATGGCCACGGGAATTAATGGGGAAGCTAGACGGCATGGAATATTGGCTTGCCCGGATGGTAGTTTTTGCAACGCATAACTCCATCGTGCTACACGTAACTGCATGGTGGCGACGCCTCCGGCGCAAGCGCATGCATACGGGGCCCCCAACGTGATCGTGCACCAGCCCCGACCACTGGCAGAGCATGCACGGAGGGACGCGAGCAGAGCGCTCCGTGGCCGCCTGGCGAGCAACGATATGCATATAGTAGTTGAACACGCAGGGAAAAGCCGTCCACAAACCAAGCACATGGAGGGACGCGAGCAGAGCGCGCTGCGGTGCCTAATGGCAAGCACAATGAGCCAAGGGACGCGAGCAGAGGTCGGCACGATGAGGTGAACACGAGCAACGGACAAGACTGCACCAGCTAATTGTGTGGCAAGACCGATAATAACAAAGACATTTCCTGTTAATATGCTGTGTGGGTTCTTGGCATACAACGCTTGCTGGTAAATTATTGTCTACCATTCTTGAAATCATCATTGACATGTTCCTTAGTTTAATCATTTGCCATGATTTGCTCAGTCTACACAACATCTATGCTCTCTGTGTACAGAACAAATTCTTTATTGTGAATAGTGTGCTCTATTGGGCACACAAGTATATGGATCATAGCCTTGGGCGAGCAATGTGCCCGCACACGTCGTGCTAGATCGGGGTTCCTTCTATGCTAAGTTTCCATTAATTGATGGAGTTTTATGAACACACCACCATTTCCCGTCACTTCCTCATCGGTTTCCGGCCGCCACCCAGTGATATTGCGCATAAACCTAGGCGGCGCATGACACACCGAGGCAACAAACGCAGCCTATAGCCCATCTACCTCTTCCAAGCATACGAACCAACCGAAGCGGTGCCTCTACCATCAACCTCCTCAACGAGGAAAACGAGAAGACGCCATGGCTCATCGAGGCCGAGGGTGTCCCCGGCAATACGATGGACTATGTCGTGTCGCGCGTCATCGCCAGGGTTGAGCAGACCCTCGGCGCACGGTGCTTTAGTGCCACGGGTCAAGATAGGCATGTCATCGCTGAAAGGCTGCAACTCGCCGCACAACATGATTGGTGGTTCCCCGCATAGCAAGCTAGGCGCGTCCGTGCCGATACGCTGTTGCTCGCCGCACAGCGAGACCGTTGGAGCACCGTAGAGCGAAAGGCGCAGCGCGCCGCACAGCAAGAGCGGATCCATCGGCGCTTGCCTGCTATCGACGGGGCGTCGTAGCTAGGTACACGGCCCGTCAGTAGCCCCATTCCTCACTAGGAGTGGGAAGAGGCCGTCTGCGTCATACTTGCACTAGAGGCCGGTCACGCCGTACTTGCACTGGATGCCCGTTGCGCTCTTCGCATGGGTCATGTCGTTCTCCTTTTCCGCGGACCACTCGATGCCAATGCACTGGTCGCTAGGCTCGACTGCCTCCTTGGCCCAGGTGTCCACCTAGGTGCAGTAGAGGAACATGGCCATCGCATCCTTGAGCTGGTGATCTCCGATGAAATAGCCAACTTGCAGCTTGAGATCACGCTCCAGATGTACCGCGAGTGTGTTGACCGCTTGGACGAACGCCTGCACGAGTTTAGGCGGAGCCAAGAGCTACCGTAGGCAAGGCTATTGGTCATGGATGCGTTTTATTTTGTTGAGTCGTTTCGAAGTGGATCTCTATATATTCACAACAATCATAATATTGCATTGTTTCAATGTGTGTACTCTATTTTTTGTTCTTATATATTGTTGTATTTCAATGTGTATATGTATGCTTTCCATTCTGTATATATGTGGATGATAACAGCCAGATACTAATTAGTATACGAAAACAGGTAAAAAAATGGAATTCACAATATGTATTAATTTTTCATTAGTTCATCACACAATATATATAATATCATCACATATACGTGATGATACTTAACTACTATGTACAATGCACAAAATTGAAAACAAAAAAAATACTAAAACTAATAATACCTCCTTAGGGGGCAGTATTCCAGCAGTCCCTTGCTAGCAGCTCCCTGGTGCGCGGCGGCTTCCCAGCGAGGAGGCAGTACTCCGCCTCCTCTGCCTCGCAGCGCTTGACATGTCGACCTGCTTCTTGTTGGTGGACGAGCGCGAGCGATCTTGCCATTTCGTTGGGTGCCCACCGAAGCTCCTCGTCAGTAGCACGCTGGAGCTTATCGTCCCACCTCCACGCAGCGATGAGGCGCCTAGCGCCTTTGGCCTTCCTGGCAAAGTATTGGCCATCTTTGTACACCTCCTCCGCATGTCGACGTGCCTGACCCCAATGCTCCACCGCCTCATTTTCCCAGGCGGCCTCACGGGCTTCACGGGCCACCTAGTACCTAGCTTCCTCCTCCGCCATCTCCTTCTTGAACGCCACTTGCCTGGCTTTCTTAGCCGGCCGCAGCGCCTTCCACAGACAAAGATTGTACTGGCCCCAAAACTACTCCAAAGTTGGGGAGTCCAGTGCAACCTCATCTGGCGGCGCGTAGGGGTCCTCCTCGTCGCTGCTCTATGACTGAACATCCTTGGGGGCGCCGCCTCCTCGTCGGTGCGTGGACAGATTGAGGACGCCATGCCAGAGTTTTGTGAGAGAGAGGGAAGGGGGAGGGGCGGGCGAGGAAAGGATGTAGATGAGAATGCAGGAGGCACGACATGAGCAGGGTAGTATTTATTGGTAGCCAGAATCTAGAGCGACGGGAACAGTACACATGCCGGTCGCCGGAATTTACAAGTTCTGTAGCTTGAATTGCACATGATTCCCACAACAAAAGCCGTGTGTGAAATTAACAACTGACGGTTTCCAATACAGAACTGTGTCTGATTAGTAACCCACGTCAGGCGCCCCTCACATTCCAAACCTCGAGGCACAAAATAGAGTGCCAATCTTGTGAGGCCCAGTTGCCTTGCCAGATATTTACATTTTCCTTCCAAACGTAAGGCACGAATGCTTATTTTGTGTTACCATCATATCATTGTATAATGTAATGTAATACATAAATAATTTTTGAACCCATGATGGTTTGCTGTTGCATGTACATGTGCTTCAATTTGAATTACGGGCATTAAATGGCTAGAAAATCACTTAAATGTCTTAAAAGGGTCAAACGCCGCCCTGAAAATTTCAAAATTTTAATATGACAGTTTTATTAGTGCATTTTAACGGTAGAAAAAGTTTCGAGGCCATATGAGGATACTACCACCAGTTCATCATCAAACATGCATTGTTCCCTCTCGAAACGACCATGAGTCTTCTCGCGAGAAGCTCCGGTTTGTGAGGGGTGTGTGTCCGAACTTTCGTCGAACAAGCCAATTTTTTATCATGGCATCTTCATGCCATGCCAATACATCAAGCAAGGTTCCGTGTATTTCTGATCATTTTTGAATTTTTTGGAATTTAAAAGCCATGGCACCCAATGCTTGTGTCCAAGTCGTGACACCAATATATTTGGAACTCCATCAATTTACTGCACAGGGCATCAAGTCGCACACAAGGACACAAGTATGATTTACAAACCATTATGGTTAGTTGTTGCATGTATATGTAGTTCAAATTTCAATTATGGTCAACAAATTGCTAGAAAATCACTTAAATGTCTTTAAAAGGTCAAAGGACTCCTGAAATTTTCCAAATTTTAGTATGGTAGTTCTATTAGTGCATGTTAACGATACAAAATGTTCCAGGCCATAAGAGGAGGCTACCGCCGGTTCATCATCAAACGTGCATTGTTCCCTCTCGGTACCACAAGCACTACGAAAAAAATACACTTCCGTGATGATATGTGTTTGTCATAGTAGGTCACGTTTTCTATCATGCATGTACATCCATGATGATTTTATGACAGAATCATGATAGTCATACATGTGTTGTCGTAGAAGTGTTCCATGACATTACCAAAATTATCATCACAGAAGTGTCCACTTCCATGACGATAAATGGCGCGTTATGGAAGTGCTTTCCTCAAGGGTAACCGACACGTGGCATCCACCACAAGAAGGTCGCCGTTAAGCTATCGGGTCCGGTTTTGGATCTGATAACCTGTTAACAGCCTGGACCAATTGGGATTTTCCACGTGTAAAATTCTCAATGGCCAGAGGAACCACATGTCAGCTCACCGTTGGGATAGATGTCATCCACTCATTGGACAGGAGGCGCCTATGATACGTCAACACGTGGCACGGCCCAATAGAGGCCCATTCCGGTGAAAAGGTCGGCCCGTTTGACTTGGTCAAAAGGTAGCGGGCCGGCCCACGGAAAGCATGTTCGTATGTAGCCCATTTACGGCCCGCTAACTCACGGCCCGTTACGACCTATCCGAATTAAGCCCAGTAGCTTCATCTGGGCCGTCCAATATGATTCTAGCCCATTGTAACTTCCGGCCCATGTATGGCCCATGACGTCTTTCGGCACATATGAGGCCCTTTGTAACTCTTGGACCATTAACGGCCCATGGTGAAACTGGCTCGTAATGAACAGTGTATCACTTTATACCCATTAACGGCCCATTATTCCGTTAGGCCGTTTCCAACCCGTGTTATCTTTCGGCCTTCTCAGGGCCCATATATTCTTGGGGTCATTTCCAGCATTCCGTTACTTACGGCCCGTTACTGGCCTTTTTTGTTTGTGGGCCAAATTCAGCCCGTGGTTATAGTCGGCCCATTTGTGGCCCGTTAATCTGTTGGGCCATTTTCATAGTGTCATCAAATACGGCCGATTAACGACGGTCCGTTATGGTCGGCCCATGAATGGACGATTCCATCTCTTGCCCGTTTACGGTCCATAATGTGGTCTGTTATTGGCCCATGTCTGGACAATCGATCATACGGCCCGTAGAAGGCCCATTGATGCTACGACCCATAGAAGGCCCATTGTTTCTATGGCCCGTAGAAGGCCCATTGTTTTTACGGCACGTAGGAGGCCCATGGTCACTACAATAAATATGTAGCCCATGGTTATTGTGGCCTAGTTTTAAAAAATAGGTTATTGCGGCCACTAGCAAACCGCGGAAAAAGAACTGCACTGACTACAAGCAAACAAATAGCCAAGACAATAAGGAAATAAATAAGCAAGCAAATTACGCTAGGCTATCACAGCTATTACACATATTACATCCACTGGGCATCAAAGTTCGTCACCAGTGCAAATATGAAAGAATTCCTTATATAACACTACTTTAAAATCATCTTCCCTATTTAACACTGATAAAATATTTCTTCCCTATCTAATCCCGACTCTAAACTTTGTTCCCAATATAACACTTCCATCCGTTTTGTGAGCTAACGGTGTTAACTTGCACATGAAATGACAATATTACCCCTATAACTTACTCCAGTATATTACATTTTTTACTCCTGTTTCCCATGCATGTGTTTTATTTTGTTTGAAGTGGTTTTGTAGGAGCTATGTGAAAATACTTATACTTGGCATTGTAGAAAAAGTAGAAGAAGAAAAAAAATACAACGTCAAGCATACACACGTGTACTAGCACATTAGTTAGTGGTTCATTCATGCATGTGGGTGCTACTTCATATACCCATCCATGGATGCATTGTGAGCAAGTACACGGTGATGACATGATCATGGCCATCCGATACATACCGTCTTTACATACCTGAATACCTGCGGCGGCCGAAGACACATGTATACGTACTCGAATACCCACACGCGTACAGGCAAGCACACATACATACCCGAATACTCATACACCTGTGTATGTACGGTTAAAGAAAAAAAATTATTTGCAGGTGTGTTGATAAGCAGCTGATCAACTTGGACGTGGGGCAAGGAAAGGCACCAATGGTCCAGAATATCCGGGACTGCTGCGATGCGTCTGACCTTCTACACTCAGGCATCACAAGGGGAACTCACTCAACCATCATACACGCACGAAGCATTAGGGAGAACTCACACACAAACATAAGGTACAAGGGAAAGGAGAGGCCACACCAAGCTAATGAATGTTTCAGGGCAAAAATGTCATTTCATGTGCCACGTAACACCGTTACATCAGAAAATGGATGAAAGTGTTATATTGGGAACAAAAATTAAAGTTGGAGTTAGATAGGGAAGAAATATTTTCCCAGTGTCAAATAAGGCATCTTATTTTATGATAGTGTTAAATAAGGAATTCTCTCTACAAATATAGGGAACAAAGCAGCATATCACATACACTAATTCTCAAAGTTGGCGACTAGTGCAAATAAATGCCGTAGCAAAACAAGTCCATAACTAAAACCACTTTAGAAGAGCTCAAGAAACAATATCCTGGGTACCCATAATGGTGGCAAGATGGTTAGCAAGCTTATTAACTTTCTCTGGTTTGGCGCTTAAATCCTCCAGCGCTTGCTGTTGCACCAGAAAGTATGCATCTGAATTCTGCAGGGACTTCCTCAATGCTTCGGCTTCCTGTCGCAACACATCTTATCGATGTCTTTCAACTTGAAGTTGAGACTCAAGAAGATGAACTGATTCAGGCAGCGAGTTTGAAGAGCTTGTGCCAGCAGTAGTGGCCAGTAACTCAAACACTACATCAAGACAGGACTTTTGGGTTGTTTCACTGTCGTCAAGATAGTTTTTATCAGCTTTCTTGGAGACCAACAGGGATGTCTCACTACCTTGAACCTTATTTGCATTAATTCCTTTACCATTGCATAATGGGGTACTCTTCTCCAATATTTTGTCCGCATTCTAAAAGGAAACAAGCAGACACATCACAGGTTTACCATGTTGTATATGAAACTCATTTGGGTAAATCAGTTTAGTAGTAAAGTGGACAGGATAACAGCATGAAACAAACATATATCTATGTACCATGGTCATTGTATGGTCTATATCATTCTAGTTTTTGTTGCCAAATCAAGATAGAGACACAGTTCAAATAATATATGTTTAAGACAAAGCAGAATAGACAGAATATAAGTGTGGGAAACTACAGAGCAATAACTACACTTGTAATGTGCATGACATGAGAACATAAATGTTTATTCAATTGAAACTGAAATCAACATAGAGCAAGTTACAACAGCAAACCAGTTAAAGAAAAAGGTTTAAAACATACCTGTTGCGCCATTGGAGTTTCAATAACATCCTTCAAATTTGAAAATAGTTGGTATGAGTAAATACAGTGATGCAAGAGCAAAGGAGTATGAACCATAGCTACATAACCTAACCTAAGAACAATTCTTCTTCTGCTTTAAGCGTTGAGTTGGGATTCGGAGTGGTGGTCCTCATGCTTTGGGCACTGCAGTTCCCTTACTAACTGCTCATGTTTGGGTGCTCTGTGGTGGAGACAGTGATGTGTCAACTGGAACTGGGTTACTATCTGCTGGGGTTGGAGTTAGAAGGGGTGTAGCTGGTTCTCTGTCCAACTGGGTAGGGGTACAATCTGCGAGAGTCTAGGTTATGTGTGGTGGGGCTGGTTCTTGGGCAAGTACAACCGTGGTTCTATCTGCATCGACTGGTAGCACTATCTTTTCTGAAGACCGTGTTGTTACTCCCTTAGATACTACCATCACCCTCTCCAATTTAAATGGCTAATAAACAAGAAAAGTAATTGAATGTGCAAACATTGTATGATAGACAGGTGCAATGGGTAGTGGGGAATAAAAGAGGGCATGAAATAATTCACATTTATGTGGTCTAACCAAACAGGATAGCATGACACAATTTCACATATATGATGGCTAACTAAACAGGATAGCATGACACAATTTCACATATATGATGGCTAACTAAAAAGGATGGAAAGACATAGTTCAAAATATGATGACTATGTAAATAGGATGACATGATATAACTATATAATGTATTTATTAAATAGGTTGGCATGCCATAATTCACATACATGCCGCCTATGGAAACATGATAGCATGATATAATTCACGGATAAAGTGACATAATTCAAAATATGATGACTGTAAACACCAAACAGGATGAGATGATATAACTATATGATGTCTTTATTAAATGGGTTGGCATGCCATAATTCAGATAGATGCTGTCTATGTAAACATGATGGCATGATATAATTCAAATATATGATTTATATATTAAGCAAGTAAGCAGATGGCAATCGCATATATGATGTAAAAACTAAGCAATGCAAGACAACATGCATGACATGAGTAATATAACCCTGCCAAGTTTGAGCATAGACCTCAGGGGGGAAATAGGACTGGTCATCTGTCTCTGAATCCTCCTCTGAGGAGCTATCTATAACCAGCAAGATGTCTGCTTTAGCAGGTAGCATTGTCTGCTCTGAATACCTTGTTTTCACTCTAGATACTTCCATCACCGCTTCAAATGGCTGATGCACAGGAAGAGTAGTTGAATATACAAACGTTGTCGACAAATGGAACACGTAATGCAAAAAAAGGATAGCATGATATAATTCACTTATATGATGATAGGCTAAACAGCATGTCATTGCATCATTCACATATATAATGCCATGCAACAACATAGCATTGCATAATTCACATATATAATGTCTTGCAACAAGATGGCATTGCATAATTCACATATATGGTAATTAGACACTGAACAGGTGGCATTCACACAAAGCACGTCTAAACTAAGCAAATGACATAGCGATGCAAGACACCATACGCACGATATGAGCAACATAACCCTGCCAAGTTAGAGCATACACCTCTGGGGGGGAATAGGACTGGTCATCTGTCTCTGAATGCTCCTCTGAGGAGCTATCCATAACGAGCGAGATATGCGCTTCGTCAGATAGCATAGTCTGCTCTGAAGACCTTGTTTTCACTCTAGAATTTTCCAACACCGTGTCAAATGGCTGATGCACACGAAGAGTAGTTGAATGTACTAACATTGTTGACAAATGTAATACGTAATGAAAAAAAGGATGGCATGATATTTATTCACATATAAGATGACTGGCTAAGCAGGATGGCATTGCAAAATTCACATATATGATGCCTGGCTAAACAAGATGGCATTGCATAATTCACATATACGATAAAGAAACTAAACAGATGGCATTCACACAAAGCATGTCTAAACTAAGAAGATGACATATTTGATGTAGCAATGCAAGGCACCATATGCATTATATTACCAACATCAGTATGCCAAGTTAGAGTGAAGACCTCAGGGGGTAAATACGAGTGGTCTTCTTCTTCTGAATCCCCCTCAGAACAGTTATCTTCCTCTTGATTACAATCCGAAATGGGTGGAGGGGGGTTGCCTTTGCGCCCACCATGGAGCGACGTCTGCATTAAATTTTATTGCCACGCAAGGCTCGTCTCTTTTGCTCTACATGTTCAGTTCCATTGTGTACAATAACTGACATGCATAGGAATAAAACATAGTGAGATTACGTAAGGAGTGCATGCAGAAATCCAGAGTGATGGTAGCAACCTGTGGATAGACCCAAAACCAATGATAGCAGGCAGATAATGGCTTCAGTTAAAAAATACAGATAATGGCTTCTTTACTATTTGTTTCCCACACAACATGAAACTCATAGTACACACCAGAGATTAACCAGATAGTAGATAAATACTATTGATTGTGGCCTCGATATGTACCCCACAACCATTTAAAATCTCAAGTTTGAGCATTAGTTTGGAGCTGACTCGGAGTCTAATTGGTGAACAGGACGATAAAGTAGCATGCTATATTAAGCGATGCATAATGTAAGCAGAACCGAAAGAGTGCGACCTCTCTTGCGGACCCATGTAGTCCTCGAGGTCATTTGCTCGGTCGATGATGGTAATCCAATTGTCGTGGCTGTCGGCGGGGGGGGGGGGGGGGGGGGGGGGGGGGGGGAAGAAGATCTGAGGCGGCGAAAGACAGTCTGGAAGCCGGATCCCTACTGTGGTGTACCCTTCTGTCGTTGGAGCAGCTGAGCTGGGGTGGACGATGGCGCAGCAGGAGCGGGACAAACCACACAAGGTTTTCTTTGACAACGATCTGTAAGAGAAGTAATTCTGTAAGGGCTCGTTTGAATTGGAGGATTCTAACAACGCAGGGATAGGAAATACACAGGAGTAGGATAGGAATGCACGTGCAAAACAGATAATTTAAAAACCCAGGATTTCTGCCAATCTAGGTGTTTGGTTCACAAGAATTGGAAGATCACAGAATGCAAAGAAGCATGGTGAGATTAAGTCAAACCACAAGAAAATGTACGGTTATAATACTAGTATGCTACTATCTCTGGAGCAAGAGCGAGAGCAGCAGTGCGAGCAAGAGCAAGAGCAGACCGGGCAGGGGACCGAGAGCAAGAGCAGAGCAGCAGCACGAGCAAGAGCCATAGCAGCAGCAGCTCCTACTGATGTGGATGTCGCTGCCGAGGGAGCGACGTTGTGGAGGAACTAGCCGGCGACGCCACCGTGGATGGAGCCGCGCCATGTCAGCTCGGGACCGAGCATCGGCAGCACTGTGAGATCAAATCAAGAAGAAAATGCGGCGATTAGTGTAGAACCTCTTTGGTGGCACCGATTAGGCCTCAGCTTCATCCGAGGAATCGGTGATGATGCTGCTCTTCTGGTGGTGCAGGTGACGACGGCGATGTGGGAATGGAGGTGGTGCGAAAGACGGGGGGAACATCGGGGCAACTCCTTAGAGGTGGAGGACAGGGTGACTGAACTGGCGGGACGACGAGATCGACGATGAATCCTCATTCGGTGCGATGGATGAGGGACGTCGAGGTGTTGCTGTGGACGACATTGTCGAGGAAGAGGCTCCGGCTGGGTAGCTGAGGGAGGAGGGTGTGGGGCTTCGCGGGTTTTCGGCCTTGGTGTATGAATGGGTGGGCGGATGGGATGGGAGGGGGAACCATGGCTTAGGGACGTGCTTGCCCGAAATGTGGGGTAATTTATGAAAGTACCCCCACCGATTTGAGCTAGGCGGTTCTTTCGGTCAGGGGTATCACGGGCATCGCGTGTCGGGATTTCGCAGGAGGTGGGAGTTTTCGCGCGCGATGTAATTTTGGGATAGCAAGGCGCGGGTTGAGATGGAGGAAGCTTTTGGAGCACAACAAGACAAAGATATATCTTAAATATTTCGGGGTAACAAGGCGCGGGTTGAAATTTTCGGACAAGCCTGACGTGTACTATACTAAATCAATTCACACTTCCCTCGACGAAAAAACAAAAAGAAATCAATTCGCACCACAGGGGGGGGGGGGGGGGGGGGGGGGGGGGGGGGGGGGGGGGGGGGGGGGGGGGGGGGGGGGGGGGGGGGGGGGGGGGGGGGGGGGGGGGGGGGGGGGGGGGGGGGGGGGGGGGGGGGGGGGGGGGGGGGGGGGGGGGGGGGGGGGGGGGGGGGGGGGGGGGGGGGGGGGGGGGGGGGGGGGGGGGGGGGGGGGGGGGGGGGGGGGGGGGGGGGGGGGGGGGGGGGGGGGGGGGGGGGGGGGGGGGGGGGGGGGGGGGGACGTGTACTATACCAAATCAATTCACACTTCCCTCGACGAAAAAACAAAAAGAAATCAATTTGCACCACACAAGAGAGCCAAGTCCCGTTTACAGTACCAAATCAATTCGCACTACAAATGCCATTCAAAACTTTGAATTCATGTTATGTTCAATTAAAATATTTCGGTACGTGTATAATGCATGCCACCTGCTACTCAAATGAACGTTTTACTGCATTCCAAACGTATATACTACCGCTTCAATATGAACTAAATTTGAATTTGTTTCTCTATCTGAATAAGATCTACAATCATGATTGTTGTCAAGTTAAACCAGGGGGGGGGGGGGGGGGGGGGGGGGGGGGGGGGGGGGGGGGGGGGGGGGGGGGGGGGGGGGGGGGGGGGGGGGGGGGGGGGGGGGGGGGGGGGGGGTGAACTATGTGTAGTATATGAACTTGAACTCGATTTTTTGAATCCACTTTATGTTGATTTCAAATCACAGTACATTTCAAGCTCTAGCTAGATATTCATAATCTAAACCATGTCTCATATGTATAATGTGTTTATCACATAATGTCTGGTGCCCCGCCCCCTACGCCTACAAGTATTTAGATGTGAGTTGAAAACGCCACACATTATCACAAATTCAAATAATATGTGAGATTGTTCGATATATAGTATGGTTTAGATTGTTTGATATTTAGTTGTGAGCTGCAAATGCCACACATTATCACAAATTCAAATAAAATGTGAGATTGTTCGATGTATAGTATGGTTTCGATTGTTTGATATTTAGCTGTGAGTTGCAAATGCCACGCATTATCACATTATGGTATAACATGTCCAAAACCACACCACGCATACCACCGCTATATTCATGCATGCATATGTTTATAACACTATGATCTCCTAATCAAATATATGAATCCACTTTCATATCGAATTATGATCTTTGTTAATCTATTACACCCACACAATCCTCTAACCTTTGTAGCTAGCACTAACTTTATCTCGTGCATGCACACGCCCTCCGCGCCCTCCCCCTCCCTCAGCATTCTATCCATCGCGCACGTTCATTTTTTTCTTTTGGTTGTTCTCCCACGGTCTCCACAACTCCTTTCCGACACACACTGATCGATAAACCTCTCCAGCGATGTCTGCCTACCACATACACACGCACCTTCCATCTCCTCCTTTTTGTGTCCATGCCTCGTGTCTCTCATACGGTCCCGCACATGTGTAAACTCTCGCCCCTCTTTTCATCGATCTCACAATCACACACTCCTCCCCCTATCTAGCTAGTAGCTAGGCCTCCCGCAGCACCTCCTAGCTCCATTCTCTGTGCCTATCCGTCTCGCTGGGCCTTATTTGCCTCTAACAAATGGATGTACACCGACCGATATCCTGCTATACATATAGCTAGCTAGGTCGTTATAACTCGTTTTACCCACGTGTCAATCGATCTACCTCATTAGTTATGTCTCTCTCTTCCCCCGACACACAACAATTCATCTACTGATCTAGTTAGGTTTGTTTACCAAACACATGGCCCCACCTTCATCATCCATGCATGCCTCCCGACACATCTATCACGCACACGCACACACAGAAACACATCCCCACTCTTATTAATAATATTGCACTTCTACCCTCAGTTTGTCTAGTAGGCCTCTCCCACCATCTTCGAGAAGCAACTCCACCGTCCATCCAGCACTCTACCCCTCTCCCTCTCTCTCTCCTCTCTCTCTCTCTCTCTCTCTCTGTCTCTGTCCCAACCTATTTCCCATCTTTCACTTATTTATGGATGTCGACCGATCTCCCTCAAGACATAGCTGGGTCTCTCCTTCTCAACACATATACAAGTCGATCTACCTCTCCAGTTAGGTCTCCGCCTCCCCCCTCTCCCCCCCACACACACACCGATACATCGAGTGCTCTAGTCATGCCTCCCTGCCACACACAAACTTGCCATGTGCCCTCTAACGTTCCGGTAGGTCAGTCACCCTATATCTTTGACTTGCACACACACAATTTTGATGGATCTCTTCATCGATCTCGCACCCACCCACTTGATCTCTCTTCGACTCTACGATATCTATGACCCCTCCCTCTCTTCTCGTCGATCGCCCCCTCTATATATGATATAGACAGGCCTCTATTTCACACACATTGCGTGTGTCAAAATTTGGTTTGAGATATCATCAACACATATTCCCACAAATACATTCTCGAAATCACCCCCCCACCCCAAAAAAAACACTCACGAATGCACACACCATCTGTCTAGGTTTATATCTCTCTCACACACACCCACATAGGTGGGGGACGTGCACGAAGAGAAGAGATGCACGCACGGCGCACGTACTCCCGTCTCTTTCCCAACCACACCCGCATGGGTACATGGTGGAGCTCATTTCTGTACGAAAAGGCAGCCCACGTGGTAATTTGACACGTGTACTAGTTGTCCACTTGATGGAGGATCGTGTACCATGGGTGAACAAACAAATTGCGACTTGACGCGTTATGTTAAAAAAGAGGCAAACCATGTGGGGCCTACCTTAGAGGCAAGGCTCTATACACTGGAGATGCTCTGTACGTATTACTTTCGATGTGTCCCGGCAACTCGCAGAACGAGCAAAAGCTTGCTTAGTATGCCGTCTCCCCCTCCAACGAGAGCAGTGGCTCGCAGAGTCACAGGATGAGGAGAAGCTTGCTTACTACGCCTACGCCCGCTCCCTCGCCCACGCGTGCGGTGGCTCGCAAGACAAGGAGAAAATTTTACTACTTCCTCCGTTACTCCTCGTCCCTACCTTGGTTAGAGAGATTATCATATTGTTTGAAATATATGTCTTTTACAAGTAGATTTCAATATGAACTACTAGTACATACTCCAAACACTGATGTATATAGACGTATTTTAGAGTGTAGATTCACTCATTTTACTCCGCATGTAGTCCATATTGAAATGGGCGTACTAGTACGCACTCTCCCTCGCCCCTCACCCCTCGCTCGACCCTCGCCCACGTGGTGGACGTGCAACAATTCATTCGGTCTCAGATAGCCAGAAGGATATACTGTAGTACCATAATTGCTGGACTTCCCGAAGAGGCGAAGAGCCAAGCACAAGGTTAATATTTTTGAGATGCCAAGCGCAAGGTTTATAGGAGAACGAGTACTAGTAGTACTAGTAGTACGTACCAGTGGTACATACTGTATGAGGAAGAAGGCAACAAGATGTATGTTTTGCATGACAGTCTCTTCTTACAGGACGTGCTAGACCTAGTGGACCTCATTGTTGCAATGGGAGTACTATCATAGATCGCACGATTCAGAGTGGTGGGCAACGGGAATATATTGGAGGCGCTTAGTCTTAAACCCCATGAATAAGTCCCATCGAAAGGAATAGCCATCCTATACATGTGCTCCTATGTAAAATGAGTAAATGAGACAAAAATAGAAAGAGACAAAGTAAAAAAAATCACCAGCCTTAGAGCCAGCCCTCTTGTATCAGTGAATGATATTTCTACGTCATGATTGACATGCATGGCTATATTATTAACCATGCTGCGGAGGTAGAAGCGGATTTCTATTTATTTCCGGAGGTAGCAGTGGATGGATATTCAACGAGTGAAATGATGGATGCTTCCTCGGTCAAACATAGAGAAAGGTGGGCCTCCTGATTTGACAGCTTATTAGTCATTATTACTGCCGATACTCTTTGCCCATATAATAATCGCGTGGTAGAGTAGTGGGCTATACTTTTAATAACCATGCTCAAAGAGGAGAGGTGCACGCACCCACGCACATAGTACTAGTAGCACTCTTTGCGTCTTTTGCGTCTCCCCCAACCACACACGTGACATGGTGGATCTCATTTCTGTACGATGATGCAACCCACATGATAATTTGACATGTCTAGTAGTAGTTACTCACTTATAAATAATGGAGGGTCGGGAACCACACATGAGCGGTGCCGCGTCATATATAAATAAAGTTATTTTCCTTCAGTGGCACGTACGCAATATAAATAGGTTCATATGGAGAGAAAAAGAAACCGCTCGACAATACATAGCCACACTACAAAAAAATACACTTCTGTGATGATACGTGTTTGTCACAGTAGGTCACGTTTTCTGTCATGCATGTACATCCATGACGATTTTATGACAGGATCAAGATAGTCATACCTGTGCTGTCGTAGAAGTGTTCCATGACATTACCAAAATTATCATCACGGAAGTGTCCACTTCCATGACGATAAATGGTGCGTCATGGAAGTGTTTTCATCAAGGGTAATCGACACATGGCATCCACCATAACAGGTCGCCGATAAGCTATCGGGTACGGTTTTGGATCCGATAACCCGTTAACAGCCTGGACCAATGGGGATTTTCCACGTGTACAATTTTCATTGGCCAGAGGAAACACGTGTTGGCTCACCGTTGGGACAGATGTCATCCACTCATTGGACATGAGGCGCCTATGATACGTCCACACGTGGCACGGCCCAACAAAGGCCCATTCCGGTGAAAAGGCTGGCCCGTTTGACTTGGTCAAAAGGTGACGGGCCGGCCCACGGAAAGCTTGTTAATGGCATGTTCGTATATAGCCCATTTACGGCCCGCTAACTCCTGGCCCATTACGGCCTATCGGAATTAAGCCCAGTAGCTTCATCTGGGCCGTTCAATATGATTCCAGCCCATTGTAACTTCCGGGCCATGTATGGCCCATGATGTATTTCGGCCCATATGAGGCCCTTTGTAACTCTGGGCCCATTAAAGGCCTGAGATGAATCTGGCCCATAATGAACAATGTATCGCTTTATACCCATTAACGGCCCATTATTCCGTCGGTCGTTTCATCCCGTGTTAACTTTCGTCCTTCTAAGGGCCCATTTATTCTTGGGCTCATTACTAGAATTCGGTTAGTTACGGTCCGTTACTGGCCTGTTCCGTTTCTGGCCCAAATTCAGCCCGTGGTTACATTCGGCCCGTTTGTGGCCCGTTAACCCGTTGGGCTGTTTTCATAGCGTTATCAAATACGGCCTATTAACAGCCTGTTATGGTCCATGAATAGTACGGCCCATGTTTGGCGAAATGATTATACGCCCCGTAGAAGGCCCATGGATCCTACGGCTCGTAGAAGACCAATGGATCTTACGGCCCGTAGAAGGCCCATGGATCATATGGCCCGTAGAAAGTCCATGGATCCTACGGCCCATAGAAGGCCCATGGATCCTACGGCCCGTAGAAGGCCCATGGATCCTACGGCCCGCAGGAGGCCCATGGTTACAACAGTCTGTGTGTTGCCATGATTATTGTGGCCTAGTTACCAAAAATAGGTTATTGTGGACACTAGAAAAACGCGAAAAAAGAACTGCAGTGACTACAAGCAAACAACTAAACAAGACAATAAGGAAATAAATAAGCAAGCAACTAACGATTTCCTATTACAGCTATTACACATATTACATCCACTGGGCATCAAAGTTCACCACCAGTGCAAATATAGGGAACAAAGCAGCATATTACATACACTGGCCGTCAAAATTGGCCACCAGTGCAAATAAACGCGGCATCAAAACAAGTCCATAACTGAAACAACTTCAAAAGATCTCAAGAAACTTTATCCTAGGTATCCACCATGCTGGCAATAAGCTTAGCAAGCTTATTAGCTTTGTCCTGTTTGGCGCTAAAATCCTCCAATGCTTGTTGTTGCACCAGAAAGTATGCATCTGAATGCTCCAGGGACTTCCACGGTCCTTCCACTTCTTGTCGCAGCACAAATGATCGATGTCTTTCACCTTGTAGTTGAGACTCAAGAGATCGAACTAATTCAGACAGTGAGTTTGAATAGCTTGTGCAAGCGGTAGTGGCCAATAACTCGAACAGTAAACCAAGACAGGACTTTGGGGTTGTCTCACTATCTTCAAGATAGTTTTCCTTAGCTATTTTATCAGCTTTGTTGGAGACCAACAAGGATGTCTCACGATCCTGAACCTTATCTGCATTACATCCTTTACCATTGCTTAATAAGGCACTCTTCCCCAATATTCTGTCAGCATTCTAAAAGAAGAAACAAGCAGACACATAACATGTTTAGCATGTACTCGTATAGGAAACTCATTTCGGTGTACCAATTCATTAGTAAGGTGGACAAGATTAAACTACCAAGTCTTCTATTGCCAAGTAGTACATTATAAAAGCATCAAACAAACATATATCTATGTCCTATGGTCACTACATTGTCTTGCCAAATCAAAATAGAGACACGGTTCAAATCATATCAGTTAAAGAGAAAGCAGCACTGAAAGAATACAAAGCGTGGGAAACTACACGACACAACAAGATTTCAGATGGGTACCACGGGTCTACATGTACAATAACACTATTGGCCCCATTGTGATGCTAGTAATGTGCATGATATGAGAAGTCAACTGTATACGCAATTGAAATTGAAATCAATAGAGCTATTTATAAGAGCAAACCAGTTAAAGAAACATGCGTAAACAGACCTGTTGTGCCATTGGAGTTTCCATTGGATCGTTCGATTTAAAAATAAGTTTGTATGAGTAAATACAGGGATACAAGAGCAAAGCAGTATGCACGATAGCAATGGAATCTTAAATGACAACAGTTGTTCTTCAGGTTTAAGCACTTGTTCTACATGAACAGAGTACAGTAAGATGCAATCATATAGTACTTAAAATAAAATGAGCTCATAGACCTTACCACATTCTTGGTTCGGGACCAGTACAGAACAAGCCGTTCCCAGTCATCGTCCAGTAAATGCGTCTCAGGAGAGCGTAAGGGAATTTGATGAGTTTCTTTGCTAGTGAAGTACGTTTTCTTCAGGTAATTCCGATACTGCCACCAAGCATTCTTGAAGATAACAGAGGTATTAGCACAGGTTACCTCATCCTGAGTTTCCAAATCGGTCCTTCTCTATAGAGAAAAATGGGAAAATTTGTTGTATTATAACCATCATGGAGGTAGAATGTATGGGACAAAGCAAAGTAATTGCCATGAATAACATTACTTACAAATAACTCCTGGACAAACACCTGCAACTGGCATTTTCATTCATCTTCAGTATAATATTTCGATGATGGGAAGATACGCACATAGGATTTAACAACATCAAATTGGATAGATGCTAAACTATGAATGGCTGGTTGTGCTTCCTCCACAGGAATAGGTGTACTAACTGGTGGAGTTGGGGTTCGCCGTGGTAGTACTGGCACTTTGGGCACTGGAGCTGCCTTACTAACTGCTCTTGTTTGGGAGCTCTGTGATGGAGATGATGCTGTGTCAACAGGAACTGGGTTACTATCTGCTGGGGTTGGGGTTAGATTGGGTGAAGCTGGTTCTCTGTCCATCGCAGTAGGGGTAAAATCTGTGAGAGTCTGGGTTATGTGTGGTTAGGCTAGTTCTCGTGCATGTACAACCAGGGTGCTATCTCCACCAAGAGGTAGCACTGTTTTATTTGAAGACCGTGTTTTTACTCCGCTAGATACTGCCATCACCCGCTCCAATTCAAATGGCTGATAAACAGGAAACATAGTTGAACGTACAGACATTGTATGAGAGACAGATGCAATAGATAGTGTGGAAAAAAGAGGGCATGAAATAGTTGACATGTATATTGTTTAACTAAAACGGATATCATGACATAATTTCACATATATGATGTCTATCTAAATTGGATAGCATAGCATAACATAATTCAAAGATATGATGACTAATTAAACAGGATCGCATGACATAATTCACATACATGTTATCTAAGTAATCAGGATCGCATGATTTAATTCACATATGTGATTTATATGCTAAGCAGAGGGCATTAGCATATATGATGTCTGAACTAAGAACATGGTGTTGAATATTGTGTATATGATGTCTAAACTATGCAATGCAAGACACCATATGCATGATATGAGCAGTATAACCATGCCAAGTTAGAGCATACACCTCGGTGGGGGAATAGGACTGGTCATCTGTCTCTGAATCCATCTCTAAGGAGCTATCGGGACCCAGCAAGAGATCTGCTTCTGTTTGCTCTGAAGGCCTTGTTTTCACTCCAGATTTTTTTCAGCACCCACTCAAATGGCTGATTCACAGGAAGAGTAGTTTAATGTACAAACATTGTCGACAAATGGAAATGTAATGAAGAAAAGGATGGGCAAGATATCATTCAAATATATGATGCCTGGTTAAATAGGTTGGCATTGCACATTTCACATATATTATGGCTGGCTAAAAGACATGAGACTGCATAATTCCCATATATGATATTGAAACTAAACAGGTGGCATTATAGAACATGTCTAAACAAAGCAGATGACATATATGATGTCGAAAGTAGGCATTGCAAGGCAACATATGCATGATATGACTAACATCATCATGCCAAGTTAGAGCAAACACCTTGGGGGTAAATAGGAGTTTTCAGCTGCGTCTGAATCCGCCTTAGAACAGATATCTTCCTCTGGATTACAATCTAGAGAGGGGGAGGGAGGGTTTGCCATTGAACCCACCATGGAGCGATGTCTGCATGACATTGTATTGCCGCACAAAACTCTTCTCTTTTTCTCTACATGTTCAACATGACAGTGTACAATATCTGACATGCATACAAAAAAATATAGTGAGATTATGTAAGGAGAGCATGCAGAAATCTAGAGTAATGGTAACAACCAGTGGATGGAACCAAAAATAATGATAGCGGGCTGATGATTGCTTTAATTTATAAAAAAACAGATGATGATTGCTTTACTATTTGTTTCCCACCGAAGATGAACAACATAGGCATACCCTAGGTGAACCAGATATTAGACAAATATACTATTCATTCCTGCCTCGATATGTGCCCCACAACTAATTTAGAACTCAAGTTTGAACATCAATTTGGACCCGACTTGGAGTCTAAGAGATGAACAGGATAATAAAGTAGCAGGTAATATTAAGCAATGCATAACATAAGAAAGAACAAAAGAGTGCGACCTCTCTTATGGACCCGTGTACTCCTCAGGTTCATCTGCTGAGTCGATGATGGTGATGTCGTTGCGGTGGGTGCCGGTGGCAGGAAGGAGATCTGAGGCGGCGAAAGATGGTCAGGAGTCGTGATGTCTGGTTTGGTGGATGCTTCTATCGATGGAGCAGCTCAGTTGAGGTGGTCGACGTCGCGGCAGGAGCAGAACAAACCACACAAAGTTTTCTTCGACACCTACCTATAACTGAAGTAATTCTGTAAGGGCTCATTTGGCTTGCATGATTCTAAAAATGCAGGGATAGGAAAAACACCGGAATGGGATAGGATCGCACATGGGAAACAGAGCATTTGTGAACACAAGATTACTGTCAACTTGGGTGTTTGGTTCACAGGAATTGGAGGAGCAGAGGAAGGCAAAGAAACATGGCCAAAATAAAGTGAAACCATATGAAAGCATGTACAGTTAGAATGTTATTCTGCCACTAATGCACTTGGTCTTGTTTTCATGCATAGGATTTTGAAAAGTAGGTCCAGGTGGATGTTTTGCTCCATTCCTTTCAACAAAATGCATTAATTGAATAGTAGAGTGCCATAGGAAAATTTCCTATTGCTATGTTTTTGCGTTGAACCAAAATAGCCCTAATGGATCGACATGAATGTAGAATAATAAGTGATGTGACAAGTGTAGAACCTCTTTGTTGTAGCCATGTCGACCTCAGCATCATTGGGTTGGTCACTAAAGAAGTTGAGGCAGAGGTGGCTGTCGGAGGTGTGGAGGAAGATCTGAGGAATCTGTAGACGGCGTCCAGGGCACTGCTATGTTGTGATGGATCGTTCCATCGTTGGAGCAGCTCCGGTGAGCCGTAAGACATCGAGGCTGAAGCAGCACAAGACAGACATCATTAATCTCAAGTGGGATTCTAATAGCATCTCCTTTAGATGATGTAAAATACATTACCAAAAAGTGATAGATGTAGAGCATGATTGGTTTGCTGCCAATATTTGGCTAGCCAAATGGTTGAATTGCCAAATATTGGCAATACCAAGACTTGCCAAATATTGGCAACTTTATGTGAGATAGGCAAGACAACTCGGTAACCAACCAAGTAGTAGCCTATATTTGGCACAATGCCAAACATTGGCATGCCAATTTTTGGCACCAAACCAATTATGCTCGTAAAATTTACATCACCAAAAACCACCTGACTACAACAGATGAGATAAAAACTGTTGACTCTGAACTTAACTGTCGAAAATGAAATTTACAGTGGAATCTGAATGTTACTATCGAAACTGAACGCAATGGTAGCAGAGAGGCAGTTCACATGTAGTTTAGGGAGGGCCTGCAGTTCATCTTCAACCTGCACCCGCTTGAGCCGCAAGCCACCACCGGCCGAACCGCCGGCCCCCTCGCCGCCTCGCCGCCCTGAAACAACTCCCCACCGCTGATCCGCCACCGCCTCGCCGCCCAGAAAGAACTCCCCATCGCCGGTCCGTCGCCGCCCTGGCAAGCCCTCTAGGCCCCCCACCCCGCGCCGAGCTTTTTCTCCGGCGATCCCCATGCCACCGCCCCACCACCGCGCCCCCCACTGCCGGCGACCACCGCCCCCACCCTAAACCCTAAGATAGATAGTGGGATACCTCTCTGGCGAGCCACCCTCCCCGCTACAGGTGGTTCTTCCTTAACTCCGACGAGCCACCACCCCCTGAAAATCGACTGACCCAAAAGTTGATTCAGTCAACTGAAGTGTAGCTAAATAGAAGCAGAGTAGCAGCACGAGCGAGGTGGAGGGCAGCAGTAGCAGCGCGAGCGAGCGAGAGCTGGAGCAGCAGCAGCAGCGCGAGTGAGCGAGCGAGAGCTGGAGCAGCAACAGCAGATCCGGCTGGTATGGACGCCGCCGCGAAGGGGCCTCGCACTGGGGGAGAGCCGCCGTGGAGATTTTGCCCGCGGCGCTGGCTTCGAGGTAGCCGCTCCATGGGGGTGCAGGATGGAGCACCGTCGGCGCCGGGAGGTCGAGTTAAGGAGAAGGTGCGATGCGATGAGTGTACAACCTCTTTTGTGGAGCCGAGTAGGCCTCGGCATCGTCCAAGGAGTCGGTGAGGATGATGCGGTTCCGGTGGAGCAGGTTAAGGCGGCGCTGTGGGGATGGAGTAGCCGTGATAGACGAGGCAATCGTTGGAGTAGCTCCTTGGAGGTGGAGGACGGGGCAGCTGAACCGGCGGGACGACGAGATGGACGACGGATCCTCATCCGGGGAGGTGAATGAGGGACGTCGAGCTGTTGCGGTGGACGACGTCGTCGGGGAAGAGGCTCCGGCTGGGTAGTGGTGAGGTGGCGGACGGAGGAGGGTGGGGTTTTGCGGATGGAGCAGAGAGGTTATGGTGGCCTGGGATTTCGAATGGTGAAAAGGAGGTGATTGGAGGGGGGAACCATGACTTAGGGACGCGCTTGTCCAAAATGTAGGGTGTGTTACAAAAGTACCCCCACCGATTTTAACTAGCGGCCCTTTCGGCTCAGGGTTAGAAGGGGGATTTCGCGTGTCGGGATTTGGCAGCTGGAGGGAGTTTTCGCGCGCGTTGTAATTTCGGGATAGCAAGGGGGGGGGGGGGGGGGGGGGGGGGGGGGGGGGGGGGGGGGGGGGGGGGGGGGGGGGGGGGGGGGGGGGGGGGGGGGGGGGGGGGGGGGGGGGGGGGGGGGGGGGGGGGGGGGGGGGGGGGGGGGGGGGGGGGGGGGGGGGGGGGGGGGGGGGGGGGGGGGGGGGGGGGGGGGGGGGGGGGGGGGGGGGGGGGGGGGGGGGGGGGGGGGGGGGGGGGGGGGGGGGGGGGGGGGGGGGGGGGGGGGGGGGGGGGGGGGGGGGGGGGGGGGGGGGGGGGGGGGGGGGGGGGGGGGGGGGGGGGGGGGGGGGGGGGGGGGGGGGGGGGGGGGGGGGGGGGGGGGGGGGGGGGGGGGGGGGGGGGGGGGGGGGGGGGGGGGGGGGGGGGGGGGGGGGGGGGGGGGGGGGGGGGGGGGGGGGGGGGGGGGGGGGGGGGGGGGGGGGGGGGGGGGGGGGGGGGGGGGGGGGGGGGGGGGGGGGGGGGGGGGGGGGGGGGGGGGGGGGGGGGGGGGGGGGGGGGGGGGGGGGGGGGGGGGGGGGGGGGGGGGGGGGGGGGGGGGGGGGGGGGGGGGGGGGGGGGGGGGGGGGGGGGGGGGGGGGGGGGGGGGGGGGGGGGGGGGGGGGGGGGGGGGGGGGGGGGGGGGGGGGGGGGGGGGGGGGGGGGGGGGGGGGGGGGGGGGGGGGGGGGGGGGGGGGGGGGGGGGGGGGGGGGGGGGGGGGGGGGGGGGGGGGGGGGGGGGGGGGGGGGGGGGGGGGGGGGGGGGGGGGGGGGGGGGGGGGGGGGGGGGGGGGGGGGGGGGGGGGGGGGGGGGGGGGGGGGGGGGGGGGGGGGGGGGGGGGGGGGGGGGGGGGGGGGGGGGGGGGGGGGGGGGGGGGGGGGGGGGGGGGGGGGGGGGGGGGGGGGGGGGGGGGGGGGGGGGGGGGGGGGGGGGGGGGGGGGGGGGGGGGGGGGGGGGGGGGGGGGGGGGGGGGGGGGGGGGGGGGGGGGGGGGGGGGGGGGGGGGGGGGGGGGGGGGGGGGGGGGGGGGGGGGGGGGGGGGGGGGGGGGGGGGGGGGGGGGGGGGGGGGGGGGGGGGGGGGGGGGGGGGGGGGGGGGGGGGGGGGGGGGGGGGGGGGGGGGGGGGGGGGGGGGGGGGGGGGGGGGGGGGGGGGGGGGGGGGGGGGGGGGGGGGGGGGGGGGGGGGGGGGGGGGGGGGGGGGGGGGGGGGGGGGGGGGGGGGGGGGGGGGGGGGGGGGGGGGGGGGGGGGGGGGGGGGGGGGGGGGGGGGGGGGGGGGGGGGGGGGGGGGGGGGGGGGGGGGGGGGGGGGGGGGGGGGGGGGGGGGGGGGGGGGGGGGGGGGGGGGGGGGGGGGGGGGGGGGGGGGGGGGGGGGGGGGGGGGGGGGGGGGGGGGGGGGGGGGGGGGGGGGGGGGGGGGGGGGGGGGGGGGGGGGGGGGGGGGGGGGGGGGGGGGGGGGGGGGGGGGGGGGGGGGGGGGGGGGGGGGGGGGGGGGGGGGGGGGGGGGGGGGGGGGGGGGGGGGGGGGGGGGGGGGGGGGGGGGGGGGGGGGGGGGGGGGGGGGGGTTAATTAGGTCCCCCCCCCCCCCACCACACATCGATAGTTGAGCGTTGTAGGTAGGTATCCATGCCATAGAGACAAACAGCACATGTCCCCTCTCATGTTCCAGTAGGCTAGCCACCCTATATCTTTGACGTGGGCACACACAAATTCGATGGCACTCTTTATCGATCGCGCGCGCGCGCACACACACACATCATCCCTCTCTTCGATTCTATGGATACCTCAAGCCGATGATACCTCCACTCTCTTCTCGTGGACCGCACCCTCTATATATACGATATATCTAGGACTCTATTTAACACACATTGCATATGTTACATTTTTTGATTGAAATATCATCCACATATATTGCTTGTCTATTTCTCAACCCCCCCCCCAAAACACTCACGAACCAACACACTATATCTCTCTATGTTTGTATCTCTCTCACACAACCCCACGTAGGTGGTGTACGTACACGAAGAGAATAGGTGCACGTACTCACGCTTCGTGCCCAGCCACACCCGCGCGGGTACATGGTGGAGCTAATTTCTGTACGAAATGGCAGCCCACGTGCTAATTTCAATGCGTGTAGCGGTTGTTTACCTACGGAGGTCGTGTACCACGCGTGCACAAAACAAAGTTTGACTTCATGCGTTGGCGCGTTATTTTAAAATAAAGTTATATCGCTCAATGGCACGTACACATAATATAAAATGATTTTTATGGAGAAAAAGGTAGTCCGCTCCACTATATACTATGGAGCCTGCCTGCCGGGGTTCGTCTCTCTTCAGAGTATCTCACACAAGGCGGCGGCGGCCTCTCTCTCTCTCTCTCTCACCGTTGGTCACTGATCCGGCCGCATCCCGTCCACCCACGGAAAGGGAGGATGTGCATCATTTCTCCTTTCGACGGCGCCGAGGCAGCACGTCCCGATCTGCGGTACCCGCCGTTCTCTCTGACCAAGCTCCGGCACGGTAGTGCCTACGCCACCTGCTCGCTCCCGCAGTATGGGCAAATCCCGCCCGCCGCCGCTCTCCTAGTTACATCCCGACGACCCCCAGGTATCCCCTCCAGCCTTGCTCCACTACCCGTCTTCCCACGTCGCTGCATGTGGATCTTCCATAGTTCTTTGCCCAAAACGTAGCTCGTTCGGCGTACTTTCCATATTGCAATCTCGTCCTCACACCGTTTTAGACAAACAAAACCGTGTTGTTATCTTCCCTTAGGACAAGGAATATGCTTATTTTTTGTCATCGTATGTGTCATCAACTATTATTGGCTAGTAATTGTTTCCTTTCTACCTCTTTTTTGCAAATAGGGCTATCCATTTCACCTCGTTGCTATTGTGACCTTTTGGTGAACTGCACAAATCACTTTTTTCTTAAGAGTGTTTTGTGCAGTTGTACTAAAATGTCACACGGGCAACGTCTCTACATTTTAGTGCGACTGCACAAAGGGAGATTGGTTTTGCTCTATCGTCCTCATCCAACTCCGAGCCTAATCTTCTCCAACTATTTGCTTAATCTTCTCCAACTAGTTAGTCTTAAGAGAGACTGCAAAGGTGACCGGCTTCTATTTGTGTGTTTATTGTTTCATCAACAGTCCTCTATTATTGTAATCACACTTAATATCTTTGGAACAGGGACGCTCAGCTCTATTTTAGTGGAACTGCACAAAATGATCAGAATGTTGCATGCTCCAGACAACTACTTTTTTTTCCAACATGCCTTGTTGATTTAGACAGAGCTGGGGGACGTTGCTGCCAATGAAAGCATGGATCAATTTTAATTTAACACCTTCTCACAACTTTGTCTTCAGTTGTGATGTAAATATTAGCTCTGATCTGCTAATCATTGAGATGCGTTAGCAAGGAAGTTAGTTTTTTATTGTTTCCGAAAGAGCATGGATGGCAAGACACACGAAACAAAAGCTGAAAGCTTAGAGAATTGTAAAATTTCATGTCGCTGGAAAATTATTTGTATAGTATGTCAATTATGTAAACAAATGCTGGAAGCTTGATAGCATTGCCAGAAGCCTCTTCAGCATCCAGGTCCATGTGCCATGCACAAAATTATACTTCCTCTGTTCCTAAATATTTGTCTTTTTACAAATTTCAAATGGACATATTTTAGAGTGTAGATTCACTCATTTTGCTTCGTATGTAGTCACTCGTTGAAATCTCTAGAAATACAAATACTCCATAGTATATTTAAGAACGGAGGGAGTAGTGCACAACCGCATGGGAGACTCAGCCCGGTCGTTGCGCCGCACTAATAGTGAGTAATGAGCAGTCAAATCATAAGCCCCACCTTTCCCACTGTAAGTTGCTTGGAAGAAGCAACCATCAATACGCTCTTCTTTGAATCCGCTCATACTACTCCCTCCGTCACTGTTTATAGAGCGCGCTTCAAAAAAAACAATCTCTGGGACCAAGGCGACTAGCGGTCGGCCTGAAAAATAGCATTGGTACTTACAGCACGACGTCTATTACTAGAGGAAATAATGCGTACACAGATGCATGTAGTGCTTCCACCCCGGGTACACACATGCATGCACTTACTCCACTCTGTAGTACATCAAGAGAAATTGTGGACTTGATTGCGGTTACCACACCCTAATTAATTGAGCATTAAACCAAACGCGTCTAAATTCTCTCTAGTGGTGGAAATGCATGAAGAGAAATGCATCAGAATGAAGCACGCCCTGTAAACTGTGATGGAGGGAGGAGTAGCATGAAGGTGCAAAACCAAGTACGCGTATGGCCAGTCGGTCAACACACTTCCTCTTGGCATATCACTGACATGTGGGACCGGAGTGTGAGCAAACCAATCTCAATTGACGGAAAAATGGCCAACCCGCCGTTCCTTGAGAGAGACGAGGAGCAAGAACACACAGACGGGCTCGCACGGAGGCCAAGATATATTCGAGCATGGTTGATCGATATCATCATTACATGTTCGATGTTTTTTAATACTACTATTGGGCTGCCGTTTTTCGCCCTTCTCCTGAATAAATGTGTACTTTATCAGAGATTCAAATAAAATAAGAGTACAGATGCTCCACCATGCGGTTCTAGTAGTAGTACTACTCGTACTACTAAACCTTGCGCTTGGCTCTTCTCCTCTTCGTGAAGTCGAACAATGATGGTACTCCGCATGTTGGGTACTACAGTGTATGCCTCTGGCAATCTGACACCGAATGAACTGCTGCATGTCCACCGCCTGGGCAAGGGTAGGTTGCATTAGTCAAAAGGCATAAGCGAGCTTCACCTTGTCCTGCAAGCTTCTCCTCATTCTGCGAGTTGACGGGACACACCAAAAAGTAGTGCTAGTCCATACTCCCTCCTTTCCGGTTAATATGGCTTAATTTTTTTGCGGATAAATGACAGAGCTTTATTCATATATAAGAATTCTTAGGACGACAAGCCAAGAGACTGGTCACTAGGAAGTGAGGTACCCCGCAAAGAAAGAAGAAGGAAGCGAGGTGTTTCATCAAGCCAACTCTCGGTCACATTCAAAGTGCAGCAAGCACGGTTTGCACAAAGATGCGCCGCAAGGTTTGCTAACCTGTTTACATGCTGAATAACAAAAAAAGAGAAAATATTACCGAGCACTCCTATTTGTAATAGGATATGAGCCAGAATTAAGCGAGAATTGTGGCGAGTGTTCCATGCAATCAACTTCCATTATCACATGCGAGAACCCTCGAAGAGAACCAATGTGTTGAAGATTGCTTTATCACATTTTAAAATAAAATAAGAGTGCAGACGCTCCTCCATCCGGTTCCTAGTAGTAGTACATACCTCTATAGTAGTAGTACTAGTACTAGTAAATTTTGCACTTGGCTGTTCGCCTCTTCGGGAAGTCGAACAATAATGGTACTAGTATAGTGTATGCTTCTAGCAATTTGACAGCGAATTAACTGTTGCACGTCCACCGCCTGAGTGAGTGAGAGCTTGCATTAGTCAAAAGTTTCTCCTTGTCCTGCGAGCCACCGCGCGCAAGCTTCTCCCGTCCTACAAGCTTCTCCTCGTTCGGCAAGTTGACGGGACACAGCAAAGTAATGCTAGTCCATACTGCCTCCTTTCCGGTTAATACAGCTTAATTTCAAACGAGATAAATACACTGTCTGTCACTGTATATTTGTAAAAATACGGTCAGTGGACTTCATAATACGCTCATTGCGCTCAATATATACATTTTCCGGTGTTTATACGGTTACTAGCTCACCCTGGCTGAGTATGTCTATGCATGCACGTGTAGGTTGAGCACTTGAGCGTGATCGTGTGTGTTCCGTCGTGTGCTCGGACATGCATGCATTAGGGCGTCGCGCGCGTTTTTGCGTCCATGTGTATGTGTAACTGTTGCATGCATGCACAAGGTTGTAGTCCCTCACATTCACATGTTCACAAGTCAATGCTTTGTCAAAACGTTGCGTGCAAGGTTTAATCAATCATTGTTCACGCATGCATTCCCGATATTAATATGTTGGTAAAGACAATTTCTTGAGGAAAACGATCCCATGAATTGAGTACAAAGGGGACCAATAAGCCAGGACGGAGGGAGTACCAGTAGTGAACCGGAAGGAGGGAGTAGGTACTAGTAGTACTACGTAACAATGTGCAGTAACAAAATTCCTCTATGCGCATCCTGTCTACGTGTGATGCAAGAAAATAGAGATAAGTACAAGTGAGACTTAGGAATGGTCATACACGTAGGGGGAGTACGTGTAGGGGCCACTAAGGAGAAGTCAAATCACATAGTAAGTGAGTCAGACGAAGCAACCGTCATTTCACTCTTCGATGACACGTACGCAATATAAAATGGTTGATATGGAGAGAAAAAGAAAACCACTATATATACACTAGTAGGAGCCTAAGCTACAACCCTGCTTGCTTGGGTTGCTATCTTCACAAGCATAGAACGATGGTGGCCACACCGCTGGTCACAGATCCGGCCCGATCCCGCTGATGGGGGAAGGGAACGATGTTCTGCGTAGACGCGGTCGACGTCGGCGAGGGAGAAAACCCACAGTCGTTGCGTCCCAATCGGGGGTCCCCGCGGTATGGGCTGATGCCGCCTCCCAACTGCCCTTCTAGCTATAGCCCGACATCCCAGGTACATCTTCCTTTTGGAGCTGGCTTGCTCCACTGCCGCAGCTCCCCACGTAGCTCCATCTCCATGTCGATCTTTCTCTACTTCTATCAGCTTCTATTTGTGATGAGTTTATGTCTCATGAACTAGTGCCGGTACTATTATTCTAATCACACTTATTTAATATCTTTGCCATCAGGGATGCTCAGCTCGATTTTAGTGGAACTGCACAAAAGCATCGTATGATCCGAGGGTGCCAACCGTCTTTCCTTCTACTGGTTCTACCAAGCCAGGAAATTAAATCATGTTTAGGGTTTAGGGTTTAAGTCATAGTGACCCCATCAATAGTTTTTCTTTTATACACACTCTCATAACTTTGGTCTTTAGTTGTGAAGTAAATATTGGCTATGACCTATGAATCATTGAGATGCATCAGCATGCGTGTTAGTTTTCCTTTGTATTTGATGGAATGTTGTAACGGGGCAACCTTGGAGTAGGAATGAAAATGAAGTGGAAAGTTTTTGTTTTCCTGGAGAAAAAATGGAAACGGAGAGAAACCAACGTTTCGTTTCATTGGATCGCGCCATCGAGAAAAACTAACATTTAAATCACGTCTGTCGCGTTCGTGTCTCACCCTCCTCCACGGCTCCACCCCACACGGTCGCTCGGCATGCCACTCACTGCAAACCGAGTATACCATAACTTTCCCGCCTGCTTGTCGATGGATCACGCCATGGAGTACTAGCACTACTGGAAGAGATTGATGAGTTGGGGGAGGACAGCTAGCTGTAGCATGGACTCCCAAGAACTTTTTACATGCATGTTGTGGCCGGCTATTACGACCTTTGAATGCGGTGCAGTTGCGTGCACCGAGAAGCGGCGCGGGCGACGCTCTCCCGGCTGGCGCGCTGCTTCAATGCCGGCGCTAGTGAGAGGTCGCGTCCGCTCTGGCCGGGCATGAATGCGGCACTGACCATTTTGGGAGGGAAGCGCGCGCGGGTGAGGAAGAGGGTTCGGGTTGGTCAGGAGCGGGCTTGGCAGTGGTCCGGACGCCAGCAAACAAGAGATGTTGTACGTTAATATTGCTGCATATATAATTAACAACGTAAATAATGTGCCAGTTGGACAAATATGATTGGGGATGGAGATGGAGATGGAGATGGAATTTTACGTAAACACGCATATGCATGTCTATGTCTGTGTGTGTGTGTGTGTGTGTGCGTGGCGACTCTCGCGACCTGGAAGCGGGGGCGTGTTTTTGATCGAGTTTTCTTTCTTGGTACATTAAAAAAAATTGTCCGCCAGTTTTCGTTTCTTTTTCCCGAGAACACGCGTATTCTATTTAAAACCACTGCTATGGAGAGATTTTTTTACTCCATTGTATATATAGCCTCTTGTTTGATAGGGTTTCTCGTGTCTCACTCTCTCACCCTCTCCATATCAAAAAAAGATGACAGTGTCCACTCTATCTCTCCCCTCACCGATGGTCACAGATCCGGCCGAATCCCGTCCGCTGCGGGAGGTGAGGAGGTGCAGCATTGACGTTGTCGCCATCGGCGATGGAGGAAGCCGATGCACACCATCCTCTTGGAGCCGGCGCTGGCACGGATGAAGGTCCTCCACGCCCTTGTTCGCTGCCGTCGTGTGGGCAGATCCCGCCCGCCCGCCTAAGCGACATCTCCCCTACCTGAGGTATAACTTCTTGTACTGGTCCAGCTCCCCAGGTCGCTGCATGCGGGTTTTCTTCTATGCGACTACTCCCCAGCTCCCCATGTACAGTAGCTAGGGTTCGTCGGCTGGTCCAACATCACCTACTATTATAGAGGAAATGCCACTCGAAAAGTTGTCCTGGTTTATGCCTCGGTGGAGGTATAAATGTTGTTTCGACAAAGAGTACATGGTGGTTGTGCGGTCATTGTCCATATGCTCCGATTGCTACTGCTAATCTAATACTATCACTGGTTAAATGAAGAAATGCTTTTTTTCTCGGGTATCCTGGTTTAGTTCCTATCAAGATAATCATGATGCTTCTGTTTGTTGGTGTACTTTTCATTAATTCTTATTGACAATTGAGATGTCACTGTTAATCTTGTACCACTGCCAAAACAAAGTAACAACACTATATCCCTTTTTTATATTTTTGCAAACAGCGATGCGTATCTCCATACCCGGGCATGTCTTCCTCAATTTTAGTGGAACTGCACAAAATTGGATGGCCATTGTTGTTCCGCCTCACTGTCCTCTGCCACGTGGTTCTTCCTTCCTCGAGCTTGATTACTGAGAAGAAACAGACCATAGTGAGGATTTGTCGAACTTCATAGGTGCCTCACCCAAACTTGATGCCAAATGGATGATGCATCACCATGATGACCTATCAATGCTCATGGTTGCGCCTCATGGTTGCATCGGCTGGTGAAGCTGATCGATTTTCAATGAAAAACAAGCTGTCTTCCATCAGTGATCTTTGCTTGTTACTGATGACTCCCTAGCAGTGGCGCCAGAAAGTTCCTGTCTGCTAGAACTACGTCGGTATTTCCCCAAAGAGGAAGGCATGATGCAGCACAGCGACGGTAGGTATTTCCCTTAGTGATGAAACCAAGGTTATCGAACTAGTAGGAGAACCAAGCAACACAACATAAACAGCCCCTACACACAGATAAAAAATCCTCGCAACCCGACGTGTTAAACGGGTTGTCAATCCCTTCCGGGTAACGGCGCCTCAAGATAGGCAAACGAACGGGAGATAAATTTGTAGTAGATTGAAATATAGATCACAAATAAAATAAATAGAAATAAAACGCAGCAGGGTATTTTTGTATTTTTGGTTTAATATATCTGAAAATAAATGCAAGGAAAAGAGTAGATCACAAAGGCAAATATATGAGAAAGAAGACCCGGGGGCCGTAGGTTTCACTAGTGGCTTCTGTCACAACCCTAGGTTAATTCTTGAAGTTAGTGGCATTGCATCCATGCATCATGTTTAAATTCCATTTAAATTTGAAATGGGGATGTTCAACCCTAGCACCAGATGAATCTCAACTAGGTTCAAATTCAAATATTTTCAATGAACCCAAAGTGCCTCCAGAAAAGTTCATGATTTTTTATGAAGGGGAAAACCTCTACCAAAAATGTTGAACAAATCTCTAGGACATTCTGGATTTTTGAATTAACTCATATTGTATTTTAATTGGGGCATTTAAATCCTATAAATATTTTAAATGCTCTAATAATTCTGAAACTAGTTGAGGGCTATTGGGAATAATTTCAACAGTGCCCACAAATATTTTCAGGAGTTTTAAAAATGGTTTAATATTTTTACTAAATCAAAACAAAACAGAATAAATAGAAAACAGAAAATAAAAGAGAGAGAGAGAGAGAGAGAGAGAGAGAGAGGCTACTGACCTGGCCTCACCTGGCACAGCCCACCTGGTGGCCCAGCCCACTGGCCTCCCCCCTGTCGTCTTCTTTCCCTGCCAGGAGGACGAGCGCGTGGCCGCAGCGCGCTGGCACGCGCCCCGGCCACCTCCTGCTTGCCGCTTCGCCCTGGGCCTCTCCGGATGAAGCCACGCACCCCCCGGGCCCCTCTCACTCTCTCCCGTGCTCATCCCCTCCTCTGCCGCCCTCTCTCTCCCGCGACCGAACGCTGCCGTCGCCGCCGCTCATCGTTGCCGTGGCCACAGCCAACCCCTCGCCTCCGCGTCGTTCCCACGAGCTCCGAGACATCGTCCTCATCATCTCCACCAAGTCAAACGAGCCGGGACGCGCCGTAGCATCATCATCACCACCGTCATCCACCTCGGGAGCCGATCACCACCGCCGTCGATTCACCGCTGACAGGACGTCCCCGAGCTCATCGTCTGCCCCATCCGACCCCTTGTGAGCTCCTCTCCGTATCCCCACCACCTCCTTGCTCGAGTTCGTGCCGCAGCTGCTGCCCCGCGAGCTCCCGCGCCGCCGTCCGCCATTGCCGTTGCACGCTTAGTCTCCGAGCTCCTCCGCTTGTAGTAGTTACCTTGGCGTGCTCCTGGTGATCCCAGGAACCCGTGGAGCCTCTTGTCTGCTCACGCCGTGCTCCGTAGCCCCGTCCCCGTGCATGCCCGAACTCCGGCCACCACCGCGATCTTGCACAGATGGATGCAGGCGAGTCCCAGCTCCACGTAGATGCCCTCGTCCGCCCTTTTGGTCGCCGAAGATGCAAACCCGAACGTCTCCCCCGCCTCTGGCTTCGCCGGCGACGAGCCGCGGGTCAACTCCGGCAGGATTGACTCGTTTGACCAGGGGTTTGACCTCCCCTGGGTCAATGACAGCTGGGACCAGAGCCTGGCTAACTTTAGCTTAGTGCTAATTAACGTTTACTTAACCCACTAAGTCACTGACATGTGGGCCCAGGCCCCTAACTAATTTAGGCTTAGTATTAGTTTAGTGTTAATTAATTCTATTAGATAGATAGACACTGACATGCGGGTCCCATAGGTCAGGTTTGACCTAGACCACCCAGTTGACTCGCTGACGTCATCCTGACCTAGTGCTGACGCAGTAAAGGTTTTCTGGAATTTAAAATAGATCAGAAATGATTTATGAATTTCAGAAATAACCTAAACTTTTAAAAATCACAGAAAATCAACCGTAGCTCAGATTGAAATAATTTATATACGAAAAATGATCAGAAAAATCCAATCTATCCATCTTTACCATTTTCATGCATGTGAGAACAACTTATGGATGATGTTTAGGAAAAATCATATAAAGGGCATTTAAACCTTCACATATGGAGTTTGAATTTGAAACTAGGGTTCAAACCAACTTCATTTAACTTGTTGCTAGTTGCAGTAGCTCAATCAACAGCATATTGCCATGTCACATTCATGCATCATATTGTTACATTGCATTGATTGTGTTCCCTATTGTTTGCCGGTGTTTGTTCCCTCTCAGTGGACATTGTTCCGACGTTGTGATCATTGACACCGATGAAGAGCTATTACTATCTTCAGAAGTGCCAGGCAAGCAAAACCCCCTTGTTCATTCAGATACAATCCCACTCTCTTGCTTCTGCTCTCTTTTACTGCATTAGGACAACAACGATTCAACTGTTACATGCTGCGGTAGTTGAACCCCTTTCCTCTGCATGACCTGTCATTGCCACAGTAAATAGATGAAACCCACTAGCATGAGTAGGATTTGTTTGAGCCCTGATGTGCCTACTCATTCATGCTTGTTGTCATGCCTGCTACTGCTTAGAGTTGAGTCAGGTCTGATTCATCGGGGATGAATTGGAATGTGGTGAACATGTCCTACTGCTGAGAGCTAAATGTGTGAACACGATTTGGTAAAGGTAGCGGTGAGAGGCCATTCAGGAGTACATGGTGGTTTGTCTCATTGAAACCGTCCTCCGAAACTGAGTTCTGTGTTCGTGATCCATGAACAGCTACTACCACACGTTGGGCCCTGAAATATGACCCCGCTCGACTTATTAACCCCCCTGTCCTCTGTCCAGGAGTTGCAAGTAGTTTCTGGTGTTTGTAGTATGCTAGAGGCCGTGCGCAGCGCTGACCCGAGGGGTGGGCTGCGATGCGGTAGGCACGTGGCCCGGTGTACCGAGTCGCCCATTTGGTGCCCGTAGTGGAAACCTCGGCCAGACTCCCTGCGGATGGAACCTGAATAGGCGATAAACCTGGACTAGGGACTTTTGTGGTTAGTCAGGTCATGGTCTACACCCACGTCAGCTTTCGGTTGAAGTCTGCCGAGCACATGTCGTGTGCAGACGCTAAATGGTGGAAACATGTGTGAAGAAGTACACCCCTGCAGGGTTATAAATGATCTATTCGAATAGCCGCGTCCACGGTAAAGGACTTCTGGGTTGCCTATACAGTTCATAGACAAGTGAAAGTGGATACTCTAAAATGCGCAAGATAAGCATGAGTGCTATGGATGGCATTATCGTAGGGAGATGGGAGCGGATCCATAGTGGTGTATTGATTGGTGAATAGGTAGACTCGTGTGCGCCACCTCAAAAGAGTTACTTGCAGACGTAGTTCAGGATAGCCACTGAGTCAAAGCTGGCTTGCTGCAGTTAAACCCCACCATCCCTTTGTTGATACTGATGCATATGTAGCTAGTTCTGATGTAAGTCTTGTTGGGTACATTTGTACTCATGTTTGCTTAATTTATGTTTTTGGCAGAGAGACTTCAGTCTCACTAGTAGTTCCGCGTGGACTTCGACGTTTAGCTTGTTACCTCAGCTATGATCTTGTACCTTGGGAGGGTCTTGTAGATAGTCAGGCTTCTCAGCCTTTTCCATTTGTAGTTGTCTGTACCCAGACATGTTTATGCTTCCATTGCTTGTATGCTCTGTATGTTGGGTCATGTGACCCATGGTTGTAATTCTTACTATGTATGACTCCTCGGAGCCTTCTGAATAAATACTTTGAGTCATAGAGTTTTGTTGTGGTGCCATGTTGTATTTGCACATATCGAGCATATTGTGTGTATGATTTTGAAATGCTTCGTATGTGTGGGATCCGACAACCTAGTTGTTTATTCTTGGTAGCCTCTCTTATGGGGAAATGTCTCCTAGTGCTTCCACTGAGCCATGGTAGCTTGCTACTGCTCCCGAACACTTAGGTTGGCCGGCATGTGACCTTCTTCATTCCTGTGTCTGTCCCTTCGGGGAAATGTCATGCGTTGTTCCTTTAAGTCCTTGTAGCTTGCTACGACTTGGGTTCATATGTTGATGATCAACACGTTCGTTGCTGGGTCATGTATGCCTGTCCCTGTAAGTTAGTGCCACCTTGGGTTTACGACTAGTCATGTCCGCCTGGGTTCTCTGTCATATGGATGCTAGCGACACTATCATATACGTGAGCCAAAAGGCGCAAATGGTCCTGGGCCAGGTAAGGTGGCACCCGTGGGAATACCGTGCGTGAGGCCGCAAAGTGATATGATGTGTTGCATGCTAGATCGGTGTGACTTAGGATTGGGGTCCTGACAGCTTTGGTATCAGAGCCTGACTGCCTGTAGGATTACCAAGCCAAACTGGTCGAAGTCGAGTCTAGAAATACTTTAGTTATATAAGGGAATTGATTGTGGAAGGGAACGTAAGGCTCTTTTTACTCCTTTACCTTATGCCCTTCTGATCTGAGTCATCCTCTTCTTTTCTATGGGGTTAAGTAACAAGGCCTTCTCATCTATCTATCAGGATGACAAGTTACTATGCTAGAGAGTTATAGGTATGATGGATTCGAGTCTCAGTTCAGTTTCTAGTACTTCCATGTGTTAACAGTTGGTCTCAGAACCTTGATATTATGATATTGAGTGGTTATGCTACCAATTTGCAGGATGTCTCAAATCTTTTTGAACAGTTACAGCCGTTATGCTGTCCGAGTCATCCCAAGTTTCCAAATAGTCTGATTCACTTGCAAATGTTTCCTTCATGTTCTCGATGTCCTTTTGGGTCAGTTTAAGCACACTAATCGATGTGTTGAGGTACTCCATTGCCTCAACATATATGTTGAAGCTATTATTATGAACACTAGGATGTCTTAGAGAACCACCCAGTAATATGGCCATGTTTTGTATTCCCAGTGTGATGATTTTGGCCGCCATTCTCGAAAGCATCCCATGATGCCATTTAGTTAGTAGGCCTTCTATTTCTGGGTTCTTGAACCCGAGATTCACCCTACTTACTTCATGTTGATAGTGTTTGCTAGATCCTTTAGGATATTAGTAACCTTTGCGATAGTCCTCGAGGTCCGTGGTATTTTCCTCTTCCAAATACCATGAACTACTTATGGCAGAAGTTCCTCGTTGAACCGAAAGATCACAACCAGAGTGCTCTTGATGAGTTCTCGACTCTATGTTGTGACTCTACCAGTCCTACCTCTCTACATGGATTATCCGGAAGAAACCTGTTGAACTTGGTTCGACATATTAATCTATGCATCACAACTCAGAAAGTTATATGCTCATTTGAGTTGTCTCTCTTTAGTTGTCTTCTAACCTCCATCAATCAGTTGATAGTCAAGAGTATGTGTGCATGCTCATCGATGCCTATTATTCTTGTAGTCCGTCAAGCCGTTCTATTTCAGAATGACTAGGAGAAACAAACTCCAGTACCTCATCCATATCTAGGATTGGGTCAAAACAGTTGTGTTCCGCAGATCAAGATGCAATCTAGCTTTTGTTTTGTTCTACCTTGGGGCATTACCATCTTTATGTCAAGAATGTCATGGGAATTGCATCACCTCCTATGAACTCTTGATACATTGATACTTCTCCCCATCATCATTCATTCCTCGGTCTCCGTGTTGTTGTAACCGGAATACCGACAAATGAATTGTGATGTGTGAAATCAATACTCCGGGCAACCCCATTGCTTGGTAGTAAATGGACAATAATCTCATTCTTAGCGTGTTAGTTATTGAATTATCATTCTAAGATTGATTGTGCTACCTAGTCCATATTTCTAGTGCACTCTTTGATCAGTGAGTTAGGATTGTGTTAATCCCTCACTCTTTTGATCATATCATGTTGCCCTGAAAAGCAAGATTGCTCCCGAGCTTAGAGACATATCGCTGGTTCGTGATTTTCTGGATATCTTCTCGGAAGTATTACCAGGTTCCCCCTGACTGTTATGTTGAGTTCGTGATCAAGTTGGTTTCTTGTAAACCACCCGTTCTCCAAGAATCTGTGTTGGATGCCCTGGCGAGTTGGTTAAGCTAAACTACAACTTGGAGAGTTGGAAGATGAAAGCTTGTCTGACCTAGTTCATCACTAAGGTATATATTTGTGTGTGTACATTGAAGAAAGATGATATCTTCATCGATTGGTCCTCGTAAACAGTTGTTGGATCTATTGTCTTGACAAAACTTTGATTTGAGTGTGGGCTATCGTCAAATCAAATCAGAACTGACGATATTCGTAATGTTGTCTTACTCGTGGTTATTCCTCGAGCACACAACATTATATTATTTTGGTCTGACCAATGCTATTACTTTGTTCACCTAGTTATGGAATTCCATCTATATGGAAATCTCAATAAATTGTTGTTGAGCCCATTGACAACATTTTCATCATCTCCATGATTCATGTTGAACATCAAGCTAGTGTTGGAAACTTTTCTAAGCATTATCTTCATGTCCCGTTCATGAAGTATATGTTGGATGAAAGAAATGACTTCCTCTAATTCACATGTATTTGATGTAAGTTGCCACCGTGAGTTCGAGAAAGCTTGTTTTTCTTCCTCTGGAATCATCCCAAGTCAATCATGCACGTGCGAAGTATTCTATGGTCTGATAGACTGATCATCTTCATTCCATATGCATCCCTAGCACACCAAGCCACTGATTGATTTGTTCAAGATAAAGGAGTCTGTTCTAAGTTGAATTCTTTGGACTTCCATGCGTGGAGACTTAGATGTCACTAATGATGGTTCCCTACCAGAACTTTACCAGAACTTGGTAGCGTTTCGTTGTAAGACTACTATGTGGTCCTGCTTGTCTTGGACAACGTGTTCACCTGTATGTAGCAGAACCAGCTCATGTTTTGGAGCTTGCTATCGTAGTTCATTTCCCGAGAATCTCGCAACATCATCTCCTCGATTTGTGTTGCAAACTTTCTTTCCAGACATGCTGTCTGAAATATATCGTTCCCAACCAGATCTGAACCTCAGGCAGATATGATGGTTGGAACATTCTCAACATTTGCATTTTGTCCCCAGCTTGCACCGCCATTCTGCCAATTTCCCATGGGCTGCCTTCTCAGCAGTTGCTGTTCAGGATCATCTTCAAAAGTGAACTTACCATGGGTCCCATCCATTTCCGATGATAAGCAAAAATCATCCATTGCGTTGTCTTCAATAAGGTAGTCCACATCATCCATTCTAGTCCGGGTATGCCATTCCTTTGAACTCCGCCAAACGATTGTTGGTCAATTGCCTTAGGCTGATATGAAGAGTTTCAATGATCTATGTATCAAAAGTAATTCTTTTTGCCACTTAAGGGAATAATTCTACAAGTCACCTTCCCTAAGGTGTCACGTTATGGAATCTGGGCAATTAGCTCCTCGCTACCTTGACCTCGCCCACCATCTTATTTAAGCATGGAATGGTTGCCTACCAATTTGAACCCTTGTCATCTACTTCTTCCATTGCTCCTGGTGTGTGTTTTGTGTATCAACTCAAGAGGTGTTCTTACGTCTCACTCTGTGAGTTGATCTTGAGTGTTCGATCTTCGTGGAGATCGTTTTCTATAGAGTTTTCTTCTGTCGTCATCGTGTTGGATAAAGATCTCGAAAGCAAAGACGTCAAGATCAATTTGAAGCAATGAATCAACGTTTTTTTGAGGTGCAACTGGATCGTGAAGATTGTGATAGTTTTGTGACCCCCATTCCTCTTACCTCACGTCTTGAATCTCGGGACGAGATTCTTATTTAGTGGGGGTGAGTTGTCACAACCCTAGGTTAATGCTTGTAGTTAGTGGCATTGCATCCATGCATCATGTTTAAATTCCATTTAAATTTGAAATGGGGATGTTCAACCCTAGCATGAGATGAATCTCAACTAGGTTCAAATTCAAATATTTTCAATGAACCCAAAGTGCCTCCAGAAAAGTTCATGATTTTTGATGAAGGTGAAAACCTCTACCAAAAATGCTGAACATATTTCTAGGACATTCTGGATTTTTGAATTAACTCATATTGTATTTGAATTGGGGCATTTAAATCCTATAAATATTTTAAATACTCTAATAATTCTGAAACTAGTTGAGGGTTGTTGGGAATAATTTCAACAGTGCCCACAAATATTTTCAAGAGTTTTAAAAATGGTTTAATATTTTACTAAATCAAAACAAAATAGAATAAATAGAAAACAGAAAATAAAAGAGAGAGAGAGAGGCTACTGACCTGGCCTCACCTGGCACAGCCCACCTGGCAGCCCACCTGGTGGCCCAGCCCACTGGCCTCCCCCCTGTCGTCTTCTTTCCCTGCCAGGAGGACGAGCGCGTGGCCGCAGCGCGCCGGCATGCGCCCCGGCCACCTCCTGCTTGCCACTTCGCCCTGGGCCTCTCCGGATGAAGCCACGCACCCCCGGGCCCCTCTCACTCTCTCCCGTGCTCATCCCCTCCTCTGCCGCCCTCTCTCTCCCGCGACCGAACGCTGCCATCGCCGCCGCTCGTCGTTGCCGCGGCCACAGCCACCCCCTCGCCCCCGCATCGTTCCCACGAGCTCTGAGACGTCGTCCTCATCATCTCCACCGAGTCAAACGAGCCGAGACGCGCCGTAGCGTCGTCATCACCACCGTCATCCACCTCGGGAGCCGATCACCGCCGCCGTCGATTCGCCGCCGACAGGACATCCCCGAGCTCATTGTTTGCCCCATCCGACCCCTTGTGAGCTCCTCTTCATTTGCCCTCCACCCCCTTGCTCGAGTTTGTGCCGCAGCTGCTACCCCGCGAGCTCCCGCGCCGCCGTCCGCCATTGCCGTTGCACGTGTAGTCTCCGAGCTCCTCCGCTTGTAGTAGTTACCCTGGCGTGCTCCTGGTGATCCCAGGAACCAGTGGAGCCTCTTGTCTGCTCACGTCGTGCTCCGTAGCCCCGTCCCCGTGCATGCCCGAACTCCGGCCACCGCCGCGAGCTTGCCTCCGCCGAGCTCGGGCCACCTCAGCCCCTGTCGTTTGCATAGATGGATGCGGGCGAGTCCCAGCTCCGCGTAGATGCCCTCGTCTGCCCTTTTGGTCGCCGGAGATGCAAACCCGAACGTCTCCCCCGCCTCTAGCTTCTCCGGTGACGAGCCGCGGGTCAACTCCGGCGGCATTGACTCGTTTGACCAGGGGTTTGACCTCCCCTGGGTCAATGACAGCTGGGACCAGAGCCTGGCTAACTTTAGGTTAGTGCTAATTAACGTTTAGTTAACCCACTAAGTCACTGACATGTGGGCCCATGCCCCTAACTAATTTAGGCTTAGTATTAGTTTAGTGTTAATTAATTTTGTTAGATAGATAGACACTGACACGCGGGTCCCACAGGTCAGGTTTGACCTGGACCACCCAGTTGACTCGCTGATGTCATCCTGGCCTAGTGCTAACGCAGTAAAGGTTTTCTGGAATTTAAAATAAATCAAAAATGATTTATGAATTTCAGAAAATAACCTAAACTTCTAAAAATCATAGAAAATCAACCGTAGCTCAGATTGAAATAATTTATATATGAAAAATGATCAAAAAACTCCAATCTATCCATCTTTACCATTTTCATGCATGTTAGAATAACTTATGGCTGCTGTTTAGGACAAATCATATAAAGGGAATTTAAACCTTCACATATGGAGTTTGAATTTGAAACTAGGGTTCAAACCAACTTCATTTAACTTGTTGCTAGTTGCAGTAGCTCAATCAACAGCATATTGCCATGTCACATTCATGCATCATATTGTTACATTGCATTGATTGTGTTCCCTATTGTTTGCCGGTGTTTGTTCCCTCTCAGTGGACATTGTTCCGACGTTGTGATCATTGACACCGATGAAGAGCTATTACTATCTTCAGAAGTGCCAGGCAAGCAAAACCCCCTTGTTCATTCAGATACAATCCCACTCTCTCGCTTCTGCTCTCTTTTACTGCATTAGGACAACAACGATTCAACTATTACATGCTGCGGTAGTTGAACCCCTTTCCTCTGCATGACCAGTCATTGCCACAGTAAATAGATGAAACCCACTAGCATGAGTAGGATTTGTTTGAGCCCTGATGTGCCTACTCATTCATGCTTGTTGTCATGCCTGCTACTGCTTAGAGTTGAGTCAGGTCTGATTCATCAGGGATGAATTGGAATGTGGTGAACATGTCCTACTGCTGAGAGCTAAATGTGTGAACATGATTTGGTAAAGGTAGCAGTGAGAGGCCATGTAGGAGTACATGGTGGTTTGTCTCATTGAAACTGTCCTCAGGAACTGAGTTCTATGTTTGTGATCCATGAACAGCTACTACCACACGTTGGGCCCTGAAATATGACCCCGCTCAACTTATTAACCCCCCTGTCCTCTGTCTAGGAGTTGCAAGTAGTTTCTGGTGTTTGTAGTATGCTGGAGGCCGTGCACAGCGCTGACCCGAGGGGTGGGCTGTGATGCGGTAGGCACGTGGCCCGGTGTACCGAGTCGCCCGTTTGGTGCCTCGGGAACCCTGCACACATTGTTCGAGGCCGTAGTGGAAACCTTGGCCGGACTCCCTGCGGATGGAACCTGAATAGGCGATAAACCTGGACTAGGGACTTGTGTGGTTAGTCAAGTCGTGGTCTACACCCACGTCGGCTTTCGCTTGAAGTCTGCTGAGCACATGTCATGTGCAGATGCTAAGTGGTGGAAACATGTGTGAAGAAGTACACCCCTCCAGGGTTATAAATGATCTATTCGAATAGCCGCGTCCACGATAAAGGACTTCTGGGTTGCCTATGCAGTTCATAGACAAGTGAAAGTGGATACTCTAAAATGCGCAAGATATGCGTGAGTGCTATGGATGGCATTCTCGTAGGGAGACGGGAGCGGATCCATAGTGGTGTATTGATTGGTGAATATGTGGACTCGTGTGCGCCACCTCAAAAGAGTTACTTGCAGATGTAGTTCAGGATAGCCACTGAGTCAGAGATGGCTTGCTGTAGTTAAACCCCACCATCACTTTGTTGATACTGATGCATATGTAGCTAGTTCTGATGTAAGTCTTGCTGGGTACATTTGTACTCACGTTTGCTTAATTTATGTTTTTGCAGAGAGACTTCAGTCTCACTAGTAGTTTCGCGTGGACTTCGACGTTTAGCTTGTTACCACAGCTACGATCTTTTACCTTGGGAGGGTCTTGTAGATAGTCAGGCTTCTCAGCCTTTTCCATATGTAGTTGTCTGTACCCAGACATGTTTATGCTTCCGTTGCTTGTATGCTCTGTATGTTGGGTCATGTGACCCATGATTGTAATTCTTACTATGCATGACTCCTCGGAGCCTTCTGAATAAATACTTTGAGTCGTAGAGTTTGTTGTGATGCCATGTTGTATTTGCACATATCGAGCATATTGTGTGTATGATTTTGAAATGCTTTGTATGTGTGGGATCCGACAACCTAGTTGTTTATTCTTGGTAGCCTCTCTTATGGGGAAATGTCTCCTAGTGATTCCACTGAGCCATGGTAGCTTGCTACTGCTCCGGAACACTTAGGCTGGCCGGCATGTGTCCTTCTTCATTCCTGTGTCTGTCCCTTCGGGGAAATGTCATGCGTTGTTCCTTTAAGTACTTGTAGCTTGCTACGACTTGGGTTCATACGTTGATGATCGACACGTTCGGTGCTGGGTCATGTATGCCTGTCCCTGTAAGTTAGTGCCACCTTGGGTTTACGACTAGTCATGTCGGCCCGGGTTCTCTGTCATATGGATGCTAGCGACACTATCATATACGTGAGCCAAAAGGCGCAAACGGTCCCGGGCCAGGTAAGGTGGCACCCGTGGGAATACCGTGCGTGAGGCCGCAAAGTGATATGATGTGTTACATGCTAGATCAGTGTGACTTAGGATCGGGGTCCTGACAGCTTCTCTCGAGAAAAATAGCAAATGGTGGGTAAACAAATTACTGTCGAGCAATTGATAGAACTTCGAATAATCATGACGATATCAAGGCAATGATCATTATATAGGCATCACGTTCAAGATTAGTAGACCGACTCCTGCCTGCATCTACTACTATTACTCCACACATCGACCGCTATCCAGTATGCATCTAGTGTATTAAGTTCATGGAAAAATGGAGTAATGCAATAAGAACGATGACATGATGTAGACAAGATCTATCTATGTAGAGATAGACCCCATCGTTTTATCCTTAGTAGCAACGATACATACGTGTCGTTTCCCTTTCTGTCACTGGGATCAAGCACCGTAAGATCGAACCCACTACAAAGCACCTCTTCCCATTGCAAGATAAATAGATCAAGTTGGCCAAACAAAACCCAAATATCGGAGAAGAAATACGAGGCTATAAGTAATCATGCATATAAGAGATCAAAGAAACTCAAATAACTTTCATGGATATAAAAAGATATGACTGATCATAAACTCAAAGTTCATCAGATCCCAACAAACACACCGCAAAAAGAGTTACATCATATGGATCTCCAAGAGACCATTGTATTGAGAATCCAGCGAGAGAGAGGAAGCCATCTAGCTACTAACTACGGACCCAAAGGTCTACAAAGAACTACTCACGCATCATCGGAGAGGCACCAATGGAGGTGGTGAACCCCATCCGAGATGGTGTCTAGATTGGATCTGGTGGTTCTAGACTCTGCGGTGGCTAGATGAATATTCTGTCGATGCTTTTAGGGTTTCTGGAATATTGGGGTATTTATAGAGCAAAGAGGCAGTCCGGGGAGCACCCGAGGTGGGCACAACCCACCAGGGCGCGCCTGGGCAGGCGCGCCCTGGTGGGTTGTGCCCCCCTCGGGGCACCCCCCAGGCGTAGCTAGGGCCCATTGTGTTCCTTCCAGCCCATAAAAATTCTCTGTAAAGTTTCGTGGCATTTGGACTCCGTCTGATATTGTTTTCCCGCGATGTAAAAAACATGCAGAAAACAGCAACTGGCACTTGGCACTATGTCAATAGGTTAGTACCAAAAAATGATATAAAATGACTATAAAATGATTATAAAACATCCAAGATTGATAATATAACAGCATGGAACAATAAAAAATTATAGATACGTTGGAGACGTATCAGTTACCCACAAAGATGATATCCTTCATCAGTTCACCTTGGTTGCGTTGAAGACGCAGTCGTCTTTCACGTTGGTACTAAGAGCATAAGTTTTGTATTTATTTCTAAGCCTTCTCACAACTTTGTCTTCAGTGCCCCTGTAATTTTATTTGTCCAGCTATTAACTTTGATTAAAAAAATGGTGAAAACCCAGATGGACGTAGTAGCCCTCCATTTTTATTTAGTCTGCATATTAGATTTGACTGAAGCCAAACTTTCTAAAGTTTGACCAAGTTTAGGCCGAACACAACAAACCATAATTATTGAGAGAGGGCAAACAGTACATACTCTCAAACCTTTCCGATAATTGAAATTAAAATTCTTTATTTGTACACACTCTCACACGTTTCCGATAATTTTGTGCATGTGTGGTTGTTCACTTAAGGGAGGGTAGTGTACCGCACGTGAAGGGCAGGAAGTGCGACCAGGACGCGTGGATCGTTAGTTCATCGGAAGTAGTAGTTTTCTTCACTGGTACGTTAAATAAAGAGTTTCGTTTCATACTTACACAATTTAAAACGATTGTTATGGAGAGAATAAGAAAACCACTCCACTATATATTAGTAGTATACACGAGTACTATATGGACGCAGCTTCATTGACTTAGTGCACCTGCCTTTGGGTGTATGACAGGTGGGCCCAAAATGTGGCTGGCCCACCTGTCATACAGCCAAACGCAGGTGTGGCTAAGGCACCGGAGCTCAGTCCATACTACAGTATATATGTAGTACTATATAAGCTGGAGCCTCAGCGCTTGTTCGCTACGGTTTGCACTCTCCACACTCTCGCCGCACTACCTATATATATACATGCTGGAGGCTCAGCGTTCCTTTGCTATGGTTTTCTATATTCACAGTCTCTCATCCTCTTCACCAGATCTAAACAAGACTGCGTTGGCATCTGTCTCTCTCCCCCCCCCCTCACAACTGGTGAAGGAGGCGTCCGGATCCCGTCGCACCGGGAAGGGGAGGAGGTGCAGCGTTCACTCTATTGCCTTCGGCGAGGGAGGCAATCCACTGCCGGTTGCAATGTTCTCTTTCACCCAGCGCATGTGTGGGAGAGCCACCGACCCCTTCTTCCTTGCTGTCGTACGTAGTGTGGGCAGATCCGGCCTCCCGCCGCACGCCTAGCCACATCCCGACGACCCTAAGGTATAAGTTTCTTTGAAACCTTCATTGCTCTAGCTGCATGCGGATCTTCTTTGATTCTGTAGTTGAATCTAGGTCTTGGTTCAAAGAGGAAAGAAGGGTGTGGTGGGGTGGAGCATGAATCTAGAACGTGGTTCAATGAGGAAAGGAGGGAGGGAAAGTAGTATAGACTGGCTATCCAGCCGCTTTGTTGGTCGAAAAGGGAAAAAGGGGGTAACCCAGTACACACATCTGTAAGGAACCGATCTCTTTGTTGAAAAAGGAAAGAAACTGGGGGGTCGGGTAGTTTGTGCAGGACTAGATTCGCTGCCCTCACATAGGAAAAAGGTTCAAAGAGAACAAATATGGGACCAACACAGATATGCTGCTTGGCAACTTACTCTGCATCACCCATTTATACGTGTGGACGCACATGGTGCTGGCATGTCCCATGTCCCATGTCCCATACAACTATTTTGCTGTTGTTAATCTAAGAATGCCGCTGGAAAATTGAAGCAATGCCACTGGTAAAAGTAAATTACATTTTTAATGAATGTTGTTTTAAGAGAATGTCTCTGTTAATATGAATCAATGCAACCGTTTTAGGAATGCTACTGCCCTACTTTGTTTTCCATCAAGATAAGTTAGATGCTTCTTTTTGTCGCAGTTTGTTTCATCCTTCTTTATTGGCCAGTAATTGTTTCATTTTTGCCTCTGTTAAAACAGGGATATCTATTCAACTTGTTGCTATAGCGAACTTAAATGTCACACCGGCAACTTTGCGTGATTTCAGTGCAACTTCACAAAATGAGATTGGATTTCCTATTCGTGTTTGTAGATTCGTATTTTATCTTGTTTGTCTCATGAAAGGTCAGTACAGGCCTTCACTCACATGATTGTGCAGTGTACTTTGAGATGTTGTGCTACTTGTATTGGTACTGTTTTAAATAAATGTTGAATTGAAGCTATTGTATTGCTGTCTTTTCCCATTAAGTAGTGAACAAAAATGGGACCAACCCAGACATGATGCTTGTTGCATTGTTACAACAAACTCTACATCACCCCCTTTATAAGTAGATGGAAGCACATGGTGTTATTGCGCCCACTCTCCCCTGGAACTGTTTATGCTTTTTGTTAATCTAATGCTGCTGGTAAAATTAAGCAATGCCACTCTCAGAATTAACTACTGAATCTTAGTTCAAAACTGCAACACTTGTTAGGGATTGGTGGGATTACCATTTTTGTGGCAGCATGTTTCATCCTCCTTTATTGGCCAGTAATTGATTCCTTTTTTGCCTCTGTTAAAACAGGGATATCTAGTCCACTTGTTGCTATTGCGACATTTTGCTTCGCTACGCGAAACACTTTTGTTTTAAGAGTGTTTTGTGCAGTTCAACTTGAATGTCACACCGGCGACTTTGCTTAATTTTGGTGGAACTGCACAAAAGGAGATCGGCTTTTCATATATGTGTTGGGATTTGTTTCAAGTCCTCCTCGCGAGTTGTTTCAAATCTTGGTCAAGAAAGGTCAGTACCGACTTTCATCCACATGATGCTGAAGTGTGCTTTGAGATGTTGTGCTACTTGTATTGGTACTATTTTGGATAAATGTTGAATTGAAGCTAGTGAACTGCTGTCTTTTACCATTAAGTGAGCAAAAATTGTTCCCACCCAGACATGATGCTTGTTTCTTTGTTACAACAAAACTTTGCATCACCCCCTTATAAGTAGATGGAAGCACATGCTGTTGTTGCGCCCACTCTCCCCTGGAACTGTTTATACTTTTTGTTAATCTAATGCCGCCGGTAAAATTAAGCAATGCCACTCTCAGAATTAACTATTGATCTTACTTCAAAACTGCAACACTTGTTAGGGATTGGCGGGATTACCATTTTTGTGGCTGCATGTTTCATCCTACTTTATTGGCCAGTAATTGATTCCTTTTTTGCCTCTGTTAAAACAGGGTTATCTATTCAACTTGTTGCTATTGCGACATTTTGCTTCACTTAATTTTGGTGGAACTGCACAAAAGGAGACCGGATTTCCATATATGTGTTGAGATCCCTTTCAGGTCTTCCTCATGAGTTGTTTCAAATCTTGGTCTTGAAAGGTCAGTACCAACTTTCAGTACCGACTTTCTTTAGAATTGACTACTGGATCTTAGTTCAAAACTGCAACACTTGTTAGGGATCAGCGGGAGTACCATTTCTGTTAGGGATCGGCCGGAGTACATGTTTAAGAAATGTATTGTTTAGATAATGTCTCTGTTATTATATATATGAGTTACAGTGTTTTACAAATGGTACTATCCTACTTTGTAGTTCTTTCTACATGTTTAACCAAGGTATTGTTAAGATAATGTCTCTGTTAAAATGAATCAGTCGCATTGTTTTAGGAATGGTACTTTTCTGCTTTGTCATTCTTTATACATGTTGAAACAAGACATTGTTAAGATAATGTCTCAGTTAATATGAATGAATCACACTGATTGAGAATTGCTACTCTCCTGATTTGTTTCCCATTAAGATAAGGTAGATCAGTAGATGTTTTTCTTCTGGGAGTACAAGTCATCAACCGTTATTTCTCAGTAATTGTTTCCCTTATACCTATTGTTGCTGACAGGGATATTAAAATTAAAGCTCGGTTTTATTTCAACTTTGATTTTAGTTGAACTGCACAAAAGGAGCCAATGTGTCTAAGGCAAACTGCTGCATTAGTGGGTCCAGTTGGTCTTACCACTTTGCAGAAAGAAGCAGTCACTGTATGCGCTACATTACAGAAGGAATGATCGAGAAGCTTTACAGAGTATTAGTAGACGTTGGTGACATGACTAGTCTGCAGAGAGCATAGGCAACTCCACAACACGTGGAGTGCACTGGGCAAAAAGTGCCCAGACAAGTATAAGAAGCCAGGACAGGACTCCAAGTCTGTCAATGTCATTCTAAGCAACAATGATGGGGCATCTAGGTATGGTAATCTATTTACCGTACTTTCAGTTTGTTAGTCCACCGATTGGTGGGTTGACACTGGGGCCAATATTCATGTGTGTGCTGATGTGTCTTTGTTTTCTTGCAGCATATAAATACGAAATCCACAGGGATGCTCAGCTTGATTTTAGTGGAACTGCACAAAATGTTCAGATGGTTCATGTCGTCCATAATACTTCATCATGCACAATACATCGAATGGTTCTCTAATCATTCGTTGTCACCTTGAGCCACCAGACTATCAGATGACAAACCCTGCCTGTTCCACAATCATAGGCATTAAATATTTTGAATGGGAAAAGCTTGTCAAAGTTTAATCATTGATGTTAGCAAGAAGACATTAGTTTAATATATTGGAATTGGAAAACCTTGTCAAATTTGCAAATTGATGTTAGCCAGAAGATATGCATTTGATATTTTTGAGTGGGACGCCCTTTGCTGTGAGCAACGTCGATCGTTTTTTCCTATTCCTGTCTTCAGTTCAGAAGTAAATATTTACTCTACTGAGATGCATAGTCACATGAATGTTGACTTATGTAAGGTATTTTAAGAGTTTGTTCTGAATGTTTTCTATGTAATGCCAGGCCTTGTGAGTTTGAATGCAAAGTTGAGCTTGGAATGTTGTGGCATGCGGCATCACGAGCTGTTCACCGTGCCTCCTGAGAATAATGCTTCATATTGTTTTGCATGTTGAGCTAATGCCTGTGATTTGCATGTTAAGAAGATCATCCTCTTCTGTTGTTTCTGTGCTTAAGAAGTTCATTGTCGTATGTTTCATTCATAACCTATACGACAACTCAGGTAGGTTAGAGGTGAAACCATATGATCTTTCGACCAACTCATCATCTTAGGCCGTGATTCGATCATCGTTTTCCAACCAAAACCGCTTGTAAAACTGACGCTTGTAAATAAAAGCAGATGGTCTCAGGCGAAGAGCTTGGTTGGTCGATTTCGACTAGTAAAATATACACTGGTCTCTCAAATTACACGTGTAACACGCCGGTTTTCGTTACAGACCTCGGGCCCTCGGTTTCATTACGCATGTATTTTACGCGTTGTTTCCGATGATGAGTAAATTACACTTGTATCTTAATACAGGTGTGAAATAAACCAGAGCTCCCAAGCGCGGCCTTACCGTTTCATGCCGTCTCAGTCTCTCGAAGTGCTAATAGGTGTCTGATGATCCTGGCTTCCTGAATGAGCAGCGGGCGCTGTATCAGACCATCCGTAGGGCCTGCGAGGACCTCTTTGTTGTCCTTCGAGTTGTTGCGCTCGCCGTGGCGCCAAGCATTGTCAACATGGTCAACGAAGATGAGGATTCAGGAGATGACTTTATTTTGACTGGATGACAGTAGGGACCCACTAGGGCCATAGCCGTACGTACGCAAGTTCCTCCTTATTATATACAACTATAATTTTTTTTTGCTTCCTCCTGGTTTCCTGACATCACGGTCCCACACCATCACCAGCCTATATAGTCAATAAACAATATAATTGCACAAGGAGCGGCCGACGGTTGGGACCCAGCAGCTCGAGCAGTATTTTTTTAGGTGTAAGCGGAGTTTTTCTTGAGTGATGTTTTTGTTGTTGTTCAGAGGAGCAGGGTATCAACTGGGCGGGCTGTAGCCCGTCTAGCCTAGGCTATTATTTTATGTCAACCAAATATCCAGCCCAGATATTATTTTCTCAAGGTGAAAATGGCTAGCCCAGCTATACTTTTTTTGCGGAATACCCAACCCAGGTCAACTTGTTATTCTCCGCCCCGCTGGGCTGTAAATCTTTCCTATTAGGCCTAACAAGAAAATGGGATTTAAGAAATAATTAAATGGGATGTAATTATAAAAACTGGGCTGTAAATATACAAAAACGCACCAAGCAGGTAATTAGTTTCAAAAATATTATTGTTTGAATTTGGAAATTTTCATTTCATTACTTATTGCGCGTGCAGTATTTTTTTAGATTTTTACCTAATACAAATTCATTTTGAAATTATATATAATCCGACTCAAAATTTCGGGATAATTTTTTTTGGATCCCATCAAAATGTGGGGTTTTTGGTTGAATTCTATTTTGAGAGGTTGGTTTAAATTATTAATCGTTGTCCTGGCTAGAAAATGGGCTGTAATTTTAACAGACTGTAAATGGGTTGTAGTAAATTCCATTCGAATTCAAAAATGGGTTACACTATTACAAATCGCAAATGGGCTATATGTTCTCTGCCACAGATGGGATGCTCACTTGTGGGCCTACTATTTTTTTGAGAATTATAGTCAGTGACGCATACGGAAGGCCTGTGGGCCTACTAAGGCGTACGGAAGCCTTTGTAAACTTATAGTCAAGACACGATTCTAGCAGCAGTGGTCGTTGGATGTCCATCCAATGGCTGTAGCGCTTCTTCAATCTCGGATATTATTGCTTCAGCCGCCCAAACAACCACCGGCGGTACCGCCTGCTACCGCCTCCTGTGGTGGGTTGTGTTGCCGCGCAAGCTTCACCGGCCCACTCTAGTCCCAAACGCCGTCCAGGCCATTCCTCTACTCACCAACACCTCATGTTCTTCACCGGCGACGGCAGCCTCACACCGCAGCCGAACCAGTGAACCCTCATACTCCCCTCCACGTGGGCATCAACTGTTGTGTCTTCGACTGCTCCGGGTCATTCCCTTCGTAATACTCGCCATCGTTCACTGCGTTGGTTCTCTCGGTGTGGCATGGTCAACTTTGTCAACAAACGACAGCCATCGGGGACAGAGATCCAGTGCCTTGCCCACAGCAAGGCACGGGGTAACTGGCGGCCAGCCAGCCGTTGGATCAGGGGGCAGCTCAGATGAGGCATGTACGTGGATTGGCTGACAGTAGGGACGCACATGGCCCATGGCCGCACGCAGCAAGTGCCCCCGTATTATGCGAAAACGAATAATTTGCCCCCCTGATAGGTTTGACCCACCAGCTACATCTTCGCACACAAGGAAGTGCTTCCTTTATTACGCGGAAATAAAAAGTTTCCTCTCCGTGACAGCTGGGGCCCACCAGCTTTATTATGATCCTTTTCATGAAAATATAGATTATACCAAAGATCCTAAATGGTTTTCTTTTTATTCTAACTCGAAAAGGAAGAAATAAAAAACCAGAAAACATCTTCGCACGCAAGGAAGTGCCACCTTATTACGCGAAAAAAAATTGATTCCCCCTGCTAGCTGGGACCCACCAGATTTGTAGGCTGACTTGTGGGCCTAGTAAGTTAACGCGTACGCAGGGCTTTGTTAACTTAGTCAATAAACGATTCTAGCTGCACTGACCGTTCGATGTTAATCCAACGGCTAAGCTGCGTCTTCAACCTCTGGTCTTGTTTCTCCAGCCGCCCAAACCTGTGCCCGCCGTACCGCCTGATCCAGCCTCCCGTGGCCGGCTGTGCTGCTGCGCAGGCCTCACCGCCCGACCATACTACTACTGGCCAGGCCTTCCCTCTACTCACCCACACCCCCTGTTATTCTCCAGAGACGGCAGCCTCAAAATGCAGCCGAAGCAGTCAACCCTCGTACTCCGCTACGCGTGGGCATCCACTGCTGCATATTCCCCGGCTCCGGGTCATTCCCTTCCTAGGTCGCGCCGTCGTCCACCACCTTGGTGCTCTCGGGCGGTACGGCGTCGTCAACGCGGTCAATGAACGACAGCCATCAGAAGAGGACTGTAAGTGGAGAGGCTGATAGCTGGGTCCATGGCCGCACGCAAGGAAGTGCCTCCTTATTACGCGCAAAATAATGATTCCTCCACCTGACACCTTGGACTTACCGGAAGGGCCTCTGTATTTCGCGAAAAAAAGTTTCCCTCCTGACAGCTGGGACCTACCGGCTTTATCTTCGCACGGAAGGAAATGCCTTCTTACCCCCTGACAGCTGGGACCCACCAGGTTGAAGCGAAGGTAGCGTTATCTGTCTGGTCGCGAACATGTATGTACATAGCGGTCGATCGGTGTCTCTGCAGCGACGTACCATGGCCGAGTAAGGAGTGGCACATCTTGAAATAGAGGCGCCGACATAGCATGTCACACAGTCCCGTCTATATCGTGTACACGTACGTACGGCCATGCTGCAACATAGTAAATACGGCTACGTATGCACATACGGGCGGGGTCTCTAACGCGTACAACGACTAATCCTGTTCATCGGATGCCAACCGGCTTGGTCGGAACGGAGAAACTGCATCGTGTTCATGGGGAGACAACAGAATGCGTCGTGTTCATCGGGAGGCAACGGAATACGTCATGTTCATCGGGAGCCAATCAGCTTGGACGGAACAGCCGATCGAAACAAGGCCTAGCGTACCGCAGAACGGAGGAAACAGCCTTGTGTTCGACCGGGCACGGTCGAAATGGGATCCTGTTCATCGGGATAGGTCTGGTGTACCGCAAAACGGAGGAAACGGACTTCTCTTGGACCTCCTACGGTCGAAACGGGGTCCTGTTGATCGGGAGGGGTGTTACATACCGCAAAATGGAGGAAACAGACTTGTGTTGGAGCACAACGGTCGCAACAGGGGTCCTGTTCATCGGGAGGGGTGTGGCGTACCGCAAAACGGGACTCCACGGGATATTGTTCATCTCCACTATCAACTACCTCCACGGGCTACTGTTCATCCACCATCGACCTCCTCCAGCCTCCACCTACGACTGTTCATCCACGGGCTCCTGTTCATCTAGCCTCCACCGCTCCTGCACTGGCTACTATTCAACCAGCCCTCTCCACGGGGTCCTGTTCAACCACCCCTCCACGGGCTACTGTTCATCCATCCCTCCACCGGCTACTGTTCAACTAGCCCTCCACAAGGTCCTGTTCATCCAGCCCTCCACGGGGTCCTGTTCATCCAACCCCAACCGGCTCGATCGATCGGGGTCCTATTCATCCAGCGGCAACGGCCTCTACTGCCACAGGGTCCTGTTCATCCAACCCCCAACCGAGAACTGTTCAGGGGGGGGGGGGGGGGGGGAAACAACGCTCACTGTTCATCAAGAGGCAACAGGTTCAATCGGCTTCAGTTAGCAGCAGTAGTGAAGGAATCGCTCGATCGGTTCAGTTAACATCCAGGGATCGATCGATCGCTCGGGTTCAGTAACACGTAGCCTTGAGTACAATCGCTCGGGTTCAGTAGGCGAACGCCTCGCTCGGGTTCAGTTAGAGCCCAACGCCTGCACCCACGCACGTACGTGTATGAGAGAAACGCGCATCGCTCGACCCCCGACCACCCACCGTAACTGGGAACTCCCCGATATTTTCCTCGCCCTCGCTTGTAACATGGTTTTTTCCATCATGGACGGCCCAAAGAATGTCATGCAGCTACGTCTCTGGCCCACCCAGGACGAAAAGCCCATTTTCTATCATGATATTTTGTCATAGAAGTAGGAGCGCACCACATCTATGATGATACCGGGTTTTGTCACAATTATCATCATAGAAGTGTCATAAGCATGACAGAAAAAAATTCGTTCGGCCCAAAATGTCACGGATGTGTCTTTTTTTTGTAGTGCCAGGACGAGCCTACACGGTTGCTTGATGGGGTTGCTCTCTTCACACTCTCTCGCACAAACCGACTGTGGCCACATCTCTAACATCCGGGCGGATCACGCCCGCCGAGGGAAGGGGTGGATGCTTTGTGTAGATGCGATCACCATCGCCGACGGCGAAAACCCACTGTCGGCACGTCCCGATCAGGGGTCCCCACTGTTCTCTCTCACAAAGCCGGTGCGGTTGCCTTCGTCCGTTGCTCACTGTCGTGATGTGGGCAGTTGCCGCCTCCCTCCGCCCTCCTCTAGGTTGAGCTACGTCCCGACATCCCTCAGGTACAACTTCCTTTACAGCCGGCTTGCACCACTGCCCCAGCTGGCCACGTCGCTCCATGTGGATATTTCTCTACTTCTTTGCTCCACACGTACCTCTACTGGCTTCTACTGTATTTGTGATGAGTTTATGTCTCATCAACTAGTCCCGGTAATCTTATTCTAATCATGCTTCTTCAATTTCTTTGCCACAGGGATGCTCATCTCGATTTTAGTGAAACTGCACAAAATGATCTGATGGTCAAAGGGTTGCCAACTTCATTTCTTTGGAAGGTTCAACGTCACCAGCAAATTAAATCCTGGTTAGGGTTTAGGGTTCAAGGGCTAGGGACTGCATGGATCATTTTTTTCTTTAGTTGTCTCTATTCCAAAATAAGTGTCATCTTTAGTAGTAGTACAACTTTGGACTAAAGTTTTCATAAAGTACTTATTTTGGAACGGAGGGAGTACATATTGACTATGATCTTTCAATCATTGAGATGCAATAGCATGCACGTTAGTCTCCTTTGTATTTGATGAAATGTGGCAATGGGGCAACCTTGGACGCGAGATAGAAGCTGGAAGCTTCATAGCATTGTACAAATTTATCTCCCTGAGAAATTACAGTACATACTATACTACTATGTAAAGAGTTAGGTGTCGCACGTGTCCAGAAAATATGGTGATAGAGTGAGGTGGGCCATGTAATCACTGAGCTTGCGTGTTTTCACTGCTTTCGCACTCCTCCGCTGTAAGAATGGATAAAATTGTAATCTACCTCCTTTCGCCGAAACGTGGGACATCCAGCAGTCGTACCACCTCAGTAATAATGACCAACGAGCCGTCAAATCACATGGACCTAGCAGTAAGTTGGACGGACGAAGCAACCATCACTCTTGAATCCGCTTCTCCCTTCAATGCAGGCGCCAGCGAGAGGTGGCGTCCGCTCTGCCCGGGCATGAATGCGGCATCGATTCTCTGGAGCGGCGCTAACTATTTCAGGCGGGAAGCATGCACGGGCGACGGAGGGTCTTTGGGTGGGCCAGGCTAGTCAGGAGCGGGTATGGCAGCTGTCCCGACTGGACGCCCGGAAACGAGAGGATGCACCGACTCCCGCGGCTAAATCATACAATACACACCATCTCTCTGTAGGAGTAGGTCGATGTATCACTCTCTCTAACACACACACACACGCTGTTAAAACACACACACACACACACGCACACACAGGTTCATAGAATAGGAATATCGTGTGAGTGGGAAGCCACAGGAAGTGAGATAAATGGAGTACGTACGAGAAGAGAAGAGGTGACGAATATTCCATCAAACCTGGACTGAGGAGTAGCACTCCCTCCGTCTAGGTGTTAAGTCATCTTACGAAAATCAGATATTCCCAAAATGTTTAGGCGTCGTCCATTAACTTCGCATCTCAATCCCCTCCTAGCCTCGTTGCTAGCGAGCGTTGTTACTTACTCTGCCTTGTTATCTCCCCTGTAAACCCAATGCATGGAGCGCAACTACGCGTTGATCAGTCAAGGAATCAAAGTTGGCTTGCATGCGAGTTAATATGTGGCCCTGCATGGTAGCTAAAATGGCATCTCTTAATTGTTGTGATTAATTGTTGCGTTTAGAGACGGAAATCAGGGCTTTGATTGCAGGAAGGACCGGACAAGCTTCTCCTTCTCCTCCAATCTGCTTGCACCTTGGTCCCGCTGCACCTTCTAACATGACTTACACCTAGACGGAGGGAGTAGTACGAGATACGGTGGCACACTGACTTCGGTCGAATACAAGTGCCCAAAATTATTGGAAGAGAGCAAATTGTACAAACTAAATAATTAAAATTGAATTTCTCGTTTTTTTCAAAAAGGAGGCAAAAGATTTGCCTGAGTTTCACAGTTTGCAAGTGACCCTACAAATAAAAGGCATGGCAATTACTCTCAATATGCCCTAGTTTCTTAGCACCCGATGTAACCCTTAGTACATACGGTGGCATACTGACTTAGGCCGAATACAAGTGCCCAAAATATTTAAAATTGGAGGATGGTGCAGGCCACCTTTTCGATATTTTGACCATGTGTGGTTCAGTTGTTGTTCACTTCGGAGGGTCGTGAACCACACGTGAACATTAGTAAGCGCCACCGGGAGGCGTGCAGCGTTAATTGCGGGTTGACTCCTTCGAGCGTTAAATTTTCTTAACGTACTAGCATTGCCCCTAGTATTTTTCTTCACTATGTTAAACAAAGAGTTCCGTTTCATGCACAATTTAAAACGATTTTTACGGAGAGAAAAAGAAAATCACTCCATCTATATACACTCCAGCCTCGTCGCTTGTTTTTCTAGGGTTTGCTCTATTCACACTCTCTCTCCACTATATATACACGCTGGAGCCTCAGCGTTTGTTGTTGCTCTCTTCACACTCTCTCAGCCTCTCCAGATCTAAACAAGACTTCATTGGCCTCTCTCTCTCTCCCCCCTCTCTGCCGGTCAAAGAGCGGGCAGTATCCGTCCACCGGGAAGGGAAGGAGGCTTAACACTGTCGCCGTCGGCGAGGGAGGGAATCCACTACCGGCGCAGCTGTTCTCTTTCACCCAGCGGCGGTGTGGGAGGGCCTCTGACCCCTTCTTCCTTGCTGGCGTACATAGTGTGGGAAGATCGGCCTCCGGCCGCCCACTGAGCCACACCCCGAGAACCTTAAGGTATAATTTACTTATTTACATGCATTGCTCTAGCTGCATGTGAGCTTTTTCTGCTTCTGCACTCGAATCTAGGTGTTGGATCAAACCAGAAAGTAGTGGGGAAAGTTGTATAGCATGAATCTAGGACGTGGTTCAAAGAGGAAAGGAAGGGGGGAAAGTAGTACAGACTGGCTATCCGGCACCTACGTTGGTCGAAAAGGGAAAACAATGACAAATGCACTATGCACATCTGTAACAAACTGATCTTTCTGTTTTGGGGCACAAGGCTATAGAGTTTGAGCAGGACTAGATTTGCTGCCCTCACATAGGGAAATGTGTCTAAAGATAACAAAACTGGGACCAACACAAATATGCTCCTTGGTTGTTTGTTCTTTATTGCAACAGACAGTGCATCACCCCTTTATACATCGGTAGATACACATGGTGCTGGTGTTCACTGTCCCGTACAACTCTTTAGCTGCTGTTAATCTAAGGCCCTGTTTGCTTAAAAAGTCCTAGGACTTTTTTTAGTCCCAACTAAAAAGTCCCTAGTCCCTACCTGTTTGGTTCCAGGGACAAAACATGGACTAGAGGTTATTAAATGACATGCTAAAAGATCATGTTACCCCTAGTAATGAACTAATAGAGATAAGGTGCAATGCAGGGCAGGGGCAACTATTGGAAAAAGTCCCAAAAAGACTCTCCCTCAGGGTCTTCTTTGTTTAGTCCCAAATGCCCACTTTTAGTACCTAAAAGTCCCTCTTGTTTGGTTTAGATGGGACTAAAAGGGACTTTCTTTAGTCCCTAGACCAAAAAGTCCCTGTATACAAACACCCTCTAATAATGCCACTGGAAAATTGAAGCAATGCCACATTTAAAAGCAAATTACATGTTTAACAAATTTTATTGTTAATATAATCTCTCTGTTAATATGAATCAATGCCACTGTTTGAGAAATGCTACTGTCTTGCTTTCTTTCCCATTTAGATAAGTTAGATGCTTCTTTTTGTGGGCTTCTGTGTCATCCACCATTATTGACCAGTAGTTGTTTCCTTTGCACCTCTCTGTAAAAAGGGTTATCTACTTCACCTCGTTGATATTGTGACCTTTTGTTGCACTGCACAAAACACTTTTGTTTTAAGAGGGTTTTGTGCAGTTTAACCAAAATGTCACACCGACAACGTTGCTTGATTCATTGATCTTAGTGGAACCGCACAAGAGGAGATCTGACTTCCTATCCGTGTTGGCAAATTTGTTTCAGATCTTCTTCTTGTGAGTTGTTTGAATTCCGTGTCATGAGAGGTCAGTACTAGCCTTCTTTCACATGATTGTGCAGTGTGCTATCATATGTTGTGCTACTTATACGGTAATGTTGCTTGATTTTAGTGAACTGCACAAATGGAGACAAGACTTCCAATCTGTATGTGCACCATAATATCCCATTGAGGTAAGATAATGATATTTCACAACTGTTGGCCTGTATTTTGCTACTGTCATCAGAAAATTAATGTCGTTGTTTAGTGTTATACTTGTGCTCCCTAATTGACATGCCAAATCTTACATTTAAGGTTAAGCTTGTCTGTTATTGAACCAAGTGATGCAGGGGAAGAACAAGCAAAAGAAAAACAAAAATCAACTCCCGGTGCTGTAATGACGCACTGGAACTGTGATGACACAAGTAATGATATAGTTTAGCATCTTAATTTGTTGCTATGGCTGGAACGAGCAATTGTTTTGCCACTGATTTGATGCCACTCTTAATGTAATATGTAATTATCTCTACTTGTGCAAAGAGGGATCTTCTTTGAAGATAACATATATTTTAGTGGAACTGCACATGAAGATGTTGGAAACATTAAACTAATCGAGGAGTGTATAGTAAGCATGGCAACCACAGTAGATAGCAACAGATGGTTCCGGAGAAGTGCTTCATCTGTATGCTCTACACAATAAGCCTCCTGACAAAGGTTGGTAGTGGCCCATGGATTTCATCCATATGATTGAGCTTTGTCATCTCTATTGGTGGTGTGCTACTGTTTAGATACTGTCATGAGAAAGTGGTATTGTCCTCGAGAAGTACTTCATCTGTGTTGTTTTAATTATTTCCTTTCCTTTTTTTCGAGCAAACAGGGATGCAACATTTAGATGTTCTCTTACATTTGCACAACAGGATCATCCTCTTCATAACAGAAGGAAGCAGTTGAAGGATGGTTATATTACTGCCCACAAGAACAAACTAACTTCAGCTCATAAGGACTCACTGATCTCCATCTTTGTTGTTGTGATGGCCAATTGTTGTTTTAGGATTATTCCCAGTGAGTTCCATTTTTTAAATGTGTGATCTGCATGGATCATGTAGGTTGCCTGTTTAAACCGTCAATTCATAGTATAGTTTGCTTTATACTAATCACTTCTTTTGTATTTATGCAAACAAGGGTGCTCAGCTTGATTTCAATGGGAACTGCACAAAATGTTCTTGAATACATCGAATATTCTCGAATCATTCATTTCCACCACAAGAAAGGAGGTGCCGATATGTTCAAGGCGTTGCGACATATAAAAGGCAAAATCATACAAGCTACGTGCGAATTTGGTTGATTTTGGTGGAACTGCACAAAAAGAACAGCTGGTTTATTTAGCATGAGGTGCCATGTCAATGCCCAAACTGATGGCAAACCCTGCTCATTCCACAATCGTAGTCATATTATATTTTAGAATGCGAAAACCTTGTCAAAGTTTGCTCATTGATGTATGCAAAACAACACGCATTTGACATTTTGGAATGGGACAACCTTGTCAAATTTTGCTCATTGATGTTAGCAAGAAGACATGTGTTTGATATTTTTGAATGGGACGCCCTTTGCTGTCAGCAGCATCGATCGATTTTTCTTTATTCTTTAGTTGTGAAGTAAATATTGGCTCTGACATGTGAATCAGTGAGATGCATAATCATCGATTGTTTTGAATGTTCTCTATGAATTGCCAGGCATGTGTGTTTGATTGCAATGTACAGGAACGCTAAAAAACTGGTCAAACTTTTTGTACTCCCTCTGTTCCTTTTTACTTCGCATATTAGATTTCTTTCATGTCAGTTGATTTTACATTGTGAATGTTGATACTTTTTCTATAAGATTTGTCAAAGTAGAGATACTTTGACTTCAGACAAAACTTATATGCATACTAAAAAGGACCGGAGGGAGTACGTGTGAAACTGCTGCAAACGAGGTGATCAATGCTAGTACGTATTGTTTTGCATGTTCATCCAATGCCATTGATACAAGAATTCGAACTAAATTCATTCATACACGGCCGGATTTTATATAAACATGTCAGATTTCATTACATTTCATACATTCTTCAACTAAAAAGGGGTGCGCTGGAGGTATAATTAATTAACCGAAGCTACCCACCCATGTCCGGCTCTGCCGAACAGAAGCTACAGTCACTTAACTGCAGTTGCAGTTGGGTCACTGACATGTGGGCCAGATGCCTGTTGGGCCCACATGTCAGTGACCCAACTACACTGCAGTTAAGTCATTGAAGCAGCGTCTTTCTCCAGCACAGCTCTCTGACTCCACGTCGCCGCCAAGAAGCTAATCGGCCGTCAATGGTCAACCCGCCAAGCTTGGCTTCACCCGGAGGGTAGCAGCGGTGGCCTTACTTGGACCCAAGTGGCGGTGACCTACCGTGTTCTACTCTTCCCCGTTTTCTGTGTGGCGCGGCCTCGTTGGCAGCGGGGCGGGGCCTCGACAGAGCTGGTGATGTCCTCTATGTCGTTGCCGGCGGAGCGGGGGAAATCCTCCCCCTCCTTGCCAGCAGAGCGGGACCTCGGTGGAGCCGGCGATTACCTCTGCCTCGTCGTTTGCGGGGCGGGGCCTCGGCGGAACAGGGACTCGCCAAAGTCAGCAAAGTCCTCTGCCTCGGTGCCGGCGGGGCGGGGCCTTGGCGGAGCCAGCGGTGTCCTCTGCCTTGTTGTTGGCGTGGCGGGGCCTCGACGGAGCAGGGCCTTGTCGGTGCCAGCGGTGCGAGGACTCGGCGGAGCCGGCATTGTCCTCCGCCTCGTCGTCAGTCTCACGAAACAGCGCCTCGCCCGCTTCATCGCCCTCTTTGTAGGCGGCCGTAAGCTCCGCCACCCGCATGCGGTACCGCCAGTGCGCGAGGCGGCTTTCATGGGCGGAGCGGTACGACTCGAGCAGCGCCTCCTACTCCGCCCACTCCGCGGTGATCTGCTCCTACGCCTGCAGGTGCTCCTGGAGGAGATGGTGGTTGTAGGCGGCGTCGGCCTGCGCCTCTCGGAACTGCTCCTGACGCTTCTGCCTCACCGTGTCCATGTATTAGGCACAGGCCTCACCGATGGTCATGGTGCAATGCACCGGCGAGGATGGAGCGGAGGAGGGGGTTGGCGCCGGATCGTCAACTACCATGTTCTCCATTGGGACGTCGTCGTCCTCCGGCTGCCTGCCGGCCAGCCAGTCGGCAGCAATGGCTTCCATCTCCTTGTGGTCCATCGTCCGCCAGTCCCGAAGAGCACTGGAGCGTGAGGAAGCCATGGTGGGCAGTAGTGGTGTGGACAGGAGAAAGGGAATGGAGGCAGATGACTACGGCTATGGCCGGCGCAGCAGTTTATATAGCAATGGTGGGTGGCGGAGGGACGGACGGGTGGCACCGGAGTAGCCGCCTCAGCAACCGCGTATCATTAATGTGGGCGGCAGACGAACGGACGGACAGCACTTGTGTCGTTTGAACGCGGAGCAATAGACTGCACCAGGAAGCAGCGCGGGTGGCGCTGACCGTTTCAGGCGGAAAGCGCGCGCAGGCGAGGGAGGCGGTCTGGGTGGGCCAGGGCGGTCAGACTCGTGCTTGGCAGCAGGTCAGTCCAGCAGCCAGACATGCTGGCTCGCCAGCAAGCTCGCCAAGCTGAGCGACGACAATCAGACGATGGACGTAGCATCCGACCAGGAGCCGGTGCCACCGTCCAAGCCGGTTCGTGCCGTGTTGATCAGGGTGTGCAAAACCGAACCGGAAACCACAAACCGAACCAAAATAACCAAACCGAACCAAAATTTTGATTTTTTCAGTTTCTGGTTTCAGTTTCAGTTTCTAGAAACCATTTAGCATTTGGTTTTTTTGGTTAGAAACTGAAAACCATTCGGTTAAACTGAAATAACCGAAGTCCGATTTAATACCCTATGATACGAGTCCAACCCTTCAGGGACCCCATCTTTTATAGCTCTCAGCCCACCGCACTGCTGCTCGAGTGGCGAGGTGGTACTAATCTCAGCAGCTCCAACCGACCAGAGCACCTCCTATCGCATGCAGTGCTTGTTTGGGCCTCAAACTATCCGGCCCATAAGGCAGCTTTTGTCAAGCGAGCCACGCGCGGAGTGCTTCGTTTCATCTCCTCCAGGCAGTCGATCTATTATTTCTCAAAAAAAAAAGGCAGCCGATCTATTTTGTCACCTCTAAAAACAAATGTTGATCAATTTTGTCAGGACTTTGGAGGATCAGCCTGGAGAGGGTCCACCAGGTGGGTCATGGCCTCGTGGCCATTGAAGATGCATGGATTTTCTCTCTTTCCTCTTTTTGCTGCTTCCTCTTTCCTTCTTGTAATCAGTCTTACTAGATCATTGATGGCGTGCGTTGCTGCGCCCGTCCATTTTGAATGTTATTGATAGTATTAAAAATTTATATAATAATATGAGGTTTCCTTTTTATTTGAAATGAGGGATTGCAGAAGAGAGGTTGAGATGTTGTTGTCCATTTTTATTTTTGATTAAATTTTAGAAGAACTGCAAACATAACATATATTACAAAATGGACAGTAAGTGGAGACCAAAGGTTATGCTAATCTAACATTTTGTTTGCAGTGGCAAAGTATATCCCTAGCTCCGTAAATGGCCGGTAAGTGGAAACTAAAGGGACATTACAAAATTTTAGAACACAATGATGTGGCGTGTTGCTGCGCCCGTCTATTTGTACAATACAAATAATAGGAATTTTGTTGAATAGATGACTACATGAAGCACAATAAATTCCAATAAACACAACTAAATATTAGCCAGTGATCAAAGAAATCTCATATATAATCGATAAAAGCAAGGTTTACACATAGAAATATGATTGGTACGACCAAATACACAATATTGTATGGAGTAAATACAAGTAATCAATACTACCAAGAAAAATAATAAGCAGCAGATTGTTTACATGGAGCATTAATGAAATCTTCAGATGCCTCTCCAGAAGAGCCACCATGTTTGGAAACAGAAAAAATAGGCGAGCCTAATGCAATAGCCCTTTTCTTTGCAGAACTGCAATACAGATAGAAAATAGAAACTAAAAAGTATCTTAGGAGATACCGATGGGCAACAACAATAAAAAATGCATGCAAATGTCCAGACTCTGTAAACCCTGAGTGGCAAGTATTAGAAAAAGGAAAGCATGTAATGTTCTCATCTGAGCTTGCACATACTGTAGTCAACATGAGTTCAGAGACTATTTGTTTTAGCAAATACATAATTGAGAAAATAAGGACAAGTTCTGATAACAGAAAGTTCAGAACATCACTGACCTAGCAAGTGACATAACAGAAATTGAGAGACCTCATCATTATGAATTAATAGGCAGGAAGTTGGATATGAAGTATTACACAATGCTCACACTCAACATCTTATTGTCCGACTTAAGATAGAAAACCTAGTCCAGGAAATAGTATGTACATCAGAGCTCTTTCTGGTCAGCTTTCTTTTATCTACATACCTTTCCATTACTCGTACAACAATGCCATGGGAGGCACACTTAAATAGGTCTATACCCTTGATGTAATGTCATTCTATAAAGTTATGGGCATGTGTGGCCCCAGCCAAATCACTAACATTTAAAAATGATCAGAAATATATTGTCATTAGCCTACCAAAATAACTGTACAGAGATTGTAGAGATCTTTCTAGTCAGCTTTCTTTTATCTACATACCGTGCCATTACTCGTCCAGCAATGCCCAGTGGACACTTGACTGTTTAGACTTTGAGTCTCTTCAACTTTGTAAGGTAGGCCCAAATCCTTCCATGTCTTATTTTGAAGCTTCGATAACATAGCACCACGCATACTAAGCCATAGCCTAGTGGAGAAGGTGAGGGATGCGACTGAAGCAGCAAGGACAGGTAAGATAGCGAAGAATCCAAGAGCTGCCGAGGGCCAGCGAGATTGCTTTCTCATCCTGCATCTGTGACACCATGAAAGACTCAGTGTCCGAACAAAAAAAGTACGGCTGGATTTGTGATGCAGATTCAAGAAGATGCCTACAGACGAGAAGATTAAGGTGATGGTTATGAACACCACCAAGGATGTCCCCGCCGCCCTGTGGTTCGTCGTCTCGGCCGCCAATGACCGGCATCTGCCCGACAGCCGGTGACCTGGCAGGTTCGTGAGCGTTAATACGCCGCTCCGCCCACGCTAATCATTTAAGATTTTGGCTACAATAGGAGGAAGACGTGGGTGTCAGGAGAAGCATATGCACCTTGCCGTTGTCTAGACAGCACTGTACATGCATATACAGTACATATAATTATTAGAATTGACAGCTGAATAGCAAATTCAGTTAGAATTTCATGTCGACATAAAATCCCAATGTAATCAGATTAAGAAAATTCTATTTATCAAATCTAATGAACACAATGGCTAGACAAAATAATAGTTGTACTTGGATAAAATTTACAAATGCACATGAACAGATTCACACGAACAGAGCCAAGGGTTTAATCGGGAACCTCACCATCATCCTGAGATCGTTGCTATCCATCTGGAGGTGAATCCATCCGCGCTATGGAGTAGGGCTATAGGAAATATCGAGTCATATCGCAGTTTCCAGAGAATCCATTCATGGAGCAGGGGAAGGGGTGCAGGACAGCAACGGGGGGGAGGAGCAGAGTGGGAGGAGCTCCAGGCCGCCGTTGCCATGGATATGAAGCCTCCGCCGCATCTGTGAAGGTGATGTGACCCCGCCATGGAGTGGCAGCGCTCGTGGCTAGGGCGAAGAGGAGGGCCGGCGCATGGCCGAAGAGTCAGAGCAGTGCTCTCCTGGAGCGCGGGAGACAGCGACATTGGTGGGGAGCGGCGGCGGCGTGGGAGAGAGGGCCGACGGGGTGGAGGTGGTCATGCCCTCGTGGGAGAGGGGCGGCGGTTTGGATGAGCTGGGCTGTGGTTGGTTAGCTAACTGGGCTGCGAGAGGCGGACCAATTTACCAGAGGGCTCAGATTTGGCTGCGGGAGCAGCAGCCCCTAGGACAGTTGGGCTACTAATCTGCGTAGTTAGCCCAGGCGGAAGTGCATTCAGATCTGACGGCCAGGAACTCCTAGATAACAAAAACAGACGGCCGAAATTCAAATCGCTGTGAGGGCTCGTTTTAGGTGCGGTTATACTGTCCTGAATGTGCTGCCATCTACTAGTAATGCCTAGGAAAAAGTCACGTGGACCTCCAAAACCTGCCTAATCTCTCATATTTGTTGCCACCTAATGCTTATTACTAAATCGTGTCCATCATCTAACGATCCAATCTACGTACACAGTGCACACAAGAAAAAATCTATCCTACATACAGGAACTGAATCATGTGACCAAAAAATTATTTGTCGTTCAAAAATTCGCGTCAACTTTGGTTATTTTGGTTATTACCGAAACCAAACCAAAATTAAATGGTTATTACCGAAACCGAACCGTATCTATGTATAAAACCGTATAAACCAAAGTATAAAAACCATATAAACCAAAAACCATATAAACCGAACCGAATCAAACCGAGAAAACCGAATGCACAGGGTGACGTGTTGACCATAGAGCCGGTGCGGCCGCACTTCGATGCCCTAATGGCAGAAGAGCTACCAGCGCAGGAGGACCTGTGCTGCAACCTCCGTCTCCTCAACGAGCACCGGCGAACAAGCGAACGACAATGTCGTCGCAGACATGTGGCCCTATGATCTTGGCTTCCTGAAAGAGCAGCGGGCGCTGTATCAGACCATCCGTAGGGCCCGCGAGGCCCTCTCCGTCATTCTTCGAGTTGTTGCGCTCGCCGTGGTGCCGCCGTCTCATGTTGTCAACATGGTCAACGAACATGAGGAATGAGGAGTTGACTTTACTTGGAGAGGATGACAGTGGGGACCCACCAGGGCCATAGTCACACGTACGCAAGTGCCTCATTAATATATACAACTATAATTTTTTTTGCTTCCTCCTGGTTTCTTTACATCACGGTCTCACACCATTTTCAACCTATGTAGTCAATAAACGAGAGAAATGCACAAGGAGCGGCCGACAGCTGGGACCAAGCAGCTCGAGCAGTATTTGTGTTTTTGAGGTGTGAGCAGAGTTTTTCTTGAGCGATGTTTTTGTTGTTGTTCAGAGGAGAGCAGGTATCAACTGGGCGGGCTGTGGCCCATCTAGCCCAGGCCAGATATTAATTTTTTTCAAGCTGAAAATGGCTAGCCCAGTTATACTTTTTTTTGAGGAATACCCAGGCAAGGTCAACTTCTTATTCTCTGCCCCGCAGGGCTGCAAATCTTTCATAGGAGGGATGCATTAGGCTTAACAAGAAAATGGGCTTGAAGAAATAATAAATGGGATGTAATTATAAAAACTAGGCAGTAACTATAAAAAAATGCACCAAACACGTAATTACTTTAAAAAAATTATTATTTTTGGATTTTGAAAATTTTAATTCCATTACTTGTTGCGCGCGCAATATTTCGTTGGATTTTTACGTAATACAAATTTATTTATATTTAATCTGACTAGAAATTTTGGGATAAAAATATTTCGGATCCCATCAAAATGTGGGAGATTTTATTGAATTCTATTTTGAGCGGTTGGTTGAAATTATTAATTGTTGTCCTTGCTAGGAAATGGGCTGTACTTTTAACAAACTGTAAATGGGCTGTAAATTCCATTAGAATTCAAAAATGGGTTGTACATTCTTACAAATCGCAAATGGGCTATATGTTCTCTGCCACACACTTGTGGGCCTACTAAGTTGACGCGTACGCAAGGCTTTGTCAACTTATAGTCAACACACAGTTCTAGCAGCAGTGGCTGTTGCATGTCCATCCAACGGATGTCGTGCTTCTTCCTCAATCTCGGATATTCTTGCTTCAGCCGCCCAAAAAATGATTCCTCCCCCTGACATCTGGGGTGCACCGTTTCAAAGGTTGGCCTATGGGCCTACTAAGTTGACGCGTACCAAGGGCTTTGTCAACTTAGTCAATATAAATGATTCTAGCTACAGTGACCATACAATGTCCATCCAACGGCCGTCGTGCTTCTTCAACCTCTGGTCTTCTTGCTCCAGCCGCCCAAACCAGGGCCGGCCGTGCCACCTGCTCCTGCCTCCCATGTCCGGCTGTGCTGCCACCGCTAGCCATGCTATCCCTCTATACTCACCCACACCTCCTGTTATTCTCCGGCGACGGCAGCCTCACACCGCAGCCGAAGCAGTCAACCCGCGTACTCCCCTCTGCGTGGGCATCCACTACCGCGTCTTCCTTGGCTCCGCGTCGTTCCCTTCCTAGGCCTCTCGGTCGTCCACCGCCTTGGTGCTCTCGGCGCGGTGTGGTCAACGTGGTCAACGAAGGATAGCCATCGGAAGAGGACTTTAGGCGGTGAGGCTGACAGCTGGACCCACTAGCTACATCTTCGAACACAAGGAAGTGCCTCCTTATTACTCGCAAAATAAAAACGATTCCTCCCCCTGACAGCTGGGACCGACCAGCTATATCTTCGCACACAAGGAAGTGCGTCCTTATCCTCCCTGACCCCTGGGACCCGCCCGTTCAAAGCGTACGTAGCGTTGTCTGTCTGGTAGCGAACGTGTACGTACATACTGGTCGATCGGTCTCTCTCCAAGTATGAACCGTGGCCGAGTAAGTAGCGGCACATGTCGTTGTAGAGTACTCGACATATCAGTTCACGCAGTCCCATCTAAGTCCTGTACACGTACGTACAACCACAGGGAAAAAATGCGGCTACGTACATACATACGGGCGGGGTCTCGAGCACGTACTCGCGCATATATACAGACGGCCAGGGCTTGTGTACATGGAGAGGCAACGGCCGGTAGCAACGGCGTCATGTTCATCGGGCAGCAAACCGGCTAGGTCAGAATGGAGAAACAACCTCCTGTTCATTGGGAGGCAACCGACTGGGTCGGAATGCGTCCTGTTCAACGGGAGCCAACCGGCTTGGACCGAACAGCCGAAACGGGGTCTGGCATACCGCAGAATGGAGGAAAGGCCTTCTGTTCTACCGGCCACGGCTGAAACGGGATCTTGTTCATCGGGAGGGGTCTGGCGTACCGCAAAACGGAGGAAACAGACTTGTTTTCGAGTGCCTACGGTCGAAACGGGGTCCTGTTGATCGGGAGGGGTGTGGCGTACCACAAAAAGGAGGAAACAGACTTGTGTTGGAGAGCCTAGGGTCGAAAAGGGGTCATGTTCATCCACCGTCTATTGCCTCGCTCCAGCCTCCACGGGCTATTGTTCATCCACCGTCGACCTCCTCCAGCCTCCACAGGCTATTGTTCATCCACGGCAACTGTTCATCCAGCCTCCACTTGCTACTGTTCATAGAGCCTCCACGGGGTCCTGTTCATCCACCCCCAACCGGCTGGGGTGCGGCGGCCTCCTCGGGGTCCTGTTCATCGAGCGGCAACGGCCTACTACCACGGGGTCCTAGTCATCCAACCCCCACCAGGAACTGTTCATCCACAGCAAACCAACTGGCTCGACTCACCACGTCTTGACTCGTTCTACGTACCGCGCGCATGTTAGCAACGGTCACTGTTCATCGAGAGGCAACCCAACACCGGCTGGCTACGTCTCGCACGGGGGCTCGATAGGCTTCAGTAAGCAGCAACAGTGATCGATCGCTCGGGTTCAGTTAGTAGCAGCTGCGAAGGAATTGCTCGAGTTCAGTCAGCAGCGAATGAATCACTGTGGTTTAGTTAAGAGGCAAGGGATCGATCGCTTGGGTTCAGTAACGTGCGATCGCTCGGGTTCAGTTAGCCAACGCCTCGCACACACGCGCGTACACGAGAGAAACATGCAAACCACAGTGCATTGCTCGCCCCGACCACCCATCGTAACCGGGAAATCCGCGATATTTTGCTCACCCTCGCTTCTACCATGATTTTTTCCGTCATGGACGGCCCAAAGAATGTCATGCAGCTGTGTCTCCGGCCTGCCCAGGATGAAAAGCCCATTTTCTGTCATGATTTTTTTTCATAGAAGTTGGAGCCCACCACATCTATGATCATACCGTCTTTTGTCACAATTATCGCCATAGAAGTGTCATACGCATGACAGAAAAAAGTCCGTTCGGCCCAAAATGTCACGGATGTGTCTTTTTTTTGTAAACTTTCGTCGAATAGGCCAATTTTTTTACCACGGCATCTTGGTGCCATGCCATTACATCAAGCAAGGTTCCATGTATTTCTGATCATTTTTGAATTTTCTTGGAATTTAAAAGCCATGCCACCTGATGCTTGTGTCCACGCTGTGACACCAATATGTTTAAAAATTCTTTCCAATTTACTGCACAGGGCATTAACTCGCACACAAGGACACAAATATGATTTTCTAAACCATTATGGTTAGCTGTTGCATGTACATGTAGTTCAAATTTGAATTACGGTCATTAAATGGCTAGAAAATCACTTAAATGACTTAAAAAGGCCAAATGACCCCTGAAATTTTCCAAATTTTAGCATGCCAGTTGTATTAGTGCACGTTAACGGTACAAAAAGTTTCAAGGCCAAAAGAGGAAGCTACCACCGGTTCATCATCAAACATGCATTGTTCCCTCTCAGAACCACGAGTCTTCTAGTGAGATGCTCCGATTTGTGAGGGGTGTATGTCCAAACTTTCGTCAAACAGGCCAATTTTTTATCACATCATCTTGGTGCCATGCCTGTACATCAAGCAATGTTTCATGTATTTCTAATCATTTTTTTGGAATTTAAAAGGCATGGTACTCAATGTTTGTGTCCAAATTGTGACACCAATATGTTTGAAAATTCCTTCCAATTTACTGCACATGGAATCAACTTGCACACAAGGACACAAATATGATTTTCCACCCCATGATGGTTTGCAGTTGCATGTACATGCAGTTCAAATTTGAATTACGGCCATTAAATGGCTAGAAACTCACTTGATGTCTTAAAAAGGTCAAATGAACCCTAAAAATTTCCAAATTTTAACATGACAATGGTATTAGTGCATGTTAACGGCACACAATTTTCTCGTACATTTAAAAAACCATCCGTTGCAACTGTACTCCAAATTCGTCTTCCACAGCTAATACAAAAAATCAATTACATTACACACAGTTGGTTATAGGAACCGTTAGCGATGAAAATTCATGGGTCTATTAATGTCTTCCTCCATAAGCTTCGTCGGCTTCGTCTGCTCAAGTGTCGGCCGCCCCTGAATCCACGAGTCCCCGATCCCCATTCCCCAACCACTTCTTGCAAATAATGACATCGTGGAAATGCTTTGTGAGGGCCCGTACGACCGCGTCCTCCTCGAGCACGGCCACCTAAGCCGAGAGCGCGGTCACATCTGCATTGAGCGTGATCGCATCCGCCGAGAGGGCGTCTGCAATAGCCGACAGGGCAGCTGCAGCAGCCGAGGTGGCTGCAGCAGCTACTCTGACGGCAAATATGCCAAGAGCGCTCGAGCAGCCTTCCGTGTCGCCGATGTTGCCCTAGCTCGGGTCGAGACCATCCACACCAATATCGAGGATGCCCACGCCAAGATATTCCATGCCACCTCAGAATCTAGCATGCACCCCACGTCCGAAAAGTTGGCGGAGGCCATGGAGCTCTTGCTTCCTCATGAGATCGCCGAGAGGGAGCTGGAGATGCATGAGGCGGCGGAGATCGAGGGGCGCCGGGAGGAGGAGTTCTCTCCCTCTCTCTCCCGGTGGCGCCAGAACACCGCCGGGGCAATCATCGTGATGGCGATCTACCCCAACAACTTTGCCACCATCATCACCAACTCTCTCCCCTTCTATGCAGCAGTGTAACATCTCTTCTCCCCGCTGTAGTCTCTACTTGAACATGGTGCTTAGTGCTATATATTATTATCCAATGATATGTGGCAATCCTATGCTGTTTGAGTACATTCATTTTGTCCTATGGGTTGATTGATGATAGTTATTGGTTTTAGTTGTATGTTTTATTTTGGTGATGTCCTATGATGCCCTCCATGTCACGCAAGCATGTGTGATTACCGCTGTAATGTGTTGCAATACATTCATAATTTTCTTATAGTGGGTTGCGTGAGTGACGGGAACACAGACCCGAGTATGGGGTTGTTGCATATGGGAGTAAAGAGGACTTGTTAATTAATGCTATGGTTGGGTTTTACCTTAATGATCTTTAGTAGTTGCGAATGCTTGCTAGAGTTTCAATCATCAGTGCATATATCCCAGTACGGAAAGTATGTTAGCTCATGCCTCTGCCTCGTATAAAATTGAAATAATAATTACCTATCTAGTTATCAATTGCCTAGGGACACATCCTTCTCTTGTGTTACAAAAAGCTTTCTACTAAACAACTAACTTTTATTATCTTGCAAATTACTCGTAGCTATATTCTAGCTAAGTACTTCTAGTTTTATTCTTGCAAACTTATCCTATTACATGTACAAAGTAGTTTTATTCTTGTTCTAGGTAAAGCAAACGTTTAGTGTGAGTGGAGTTGTCTCGGTGGTCACCTAAGCCGAGAGCGCGGTCACATCTGCATTGAGCGTGATCGCATCCGCCGAGAGGGCGTCTGCAATAGCCGGGGGGGGGGGGGGGGGGGGGGGGGGGGGGGGGGGGGGGGGGGGGGGGGGGGGGGGGGGGGGGTCTTACTTATCAAGAAAGGCTACAATTGATCCCCTATACTTGTGGGTTATCAGGCGGCAAGGAGGCGCAGCCCGGTTGGGCCTTGGTGCTGGTGAGCACCAGCACTGTGCTTAAGCATGGGGCAATCAGCGGCGCCAAGGCGGCCCTCGACACGTTCAAGGAAGACCTTCAGGAAGAGGAGGCATGCATCATGGAGGAGCGCCAGCGCCTCGCGGACGGGTGGTGCCAGCTTAACGTGACCATGAAGCTGGGCCATCTGTAGGACGAGGCCACGCGAGAGAAGCGAGACAAGATCATGAAGTACACCAAGGAGCTCTTCGAGGGAGCCCTTGAGGATGCCACAGAGGTTGGGCAGTGGCGAGACAATGCCAAGGCCCGCGGGGAGGTGCTCCAGGAGCAGACGGAGGTCAAGGAGTAGGTGCTCCGAACGCGGGAGGAGGCCTGCAAAGGCCAACTCACTTCTCGCGAGGAGGAGCTCACCAAGCGTGAGGAGGCCCTCGCGGCTTGCGAGGGGGCCTAGAGATCTAGGAGCGGGAGCTCGCAAGGACCACCTTGGAGCAGGAGGTCGAGCGCGAGCGCTTGGCAACGCTGGACGCCAGGTGGCGGCTAGCCAAGCCTCCTATGACTCCCGCATGGCCAAGGCCAATGCCCAGCTCGAGGAGTGGGAGAAGAAGTACAAGGCGGACACCGGCGCCAAGGTGAAGACGGAGCGTGAGGCTCTTGTCAAGGACCACCGCGAGATGCTGAAGTTCTAGCAGGATAGATTCATGCAGAAGCAGAGCGAGCTCAAGGCTAAGAACTCTCACCTTGCGAAGGAGCTGGAGGACACGGAGGCCGCGTGGCAGTTGGCGCTGTCGGCTAAGGTAGACCTGGATATAGGTGGGCGGCGTATCTAGGCCGTCGAGAGGGCCAAGGACGACCGCGTGTGGTAGCAGGGGCAGCAGCATGTGCGCAACAAGATGTTCCCTGCCCTCATGCAGCGCGCGTGCATGGCTGTTGCGCGCTTCACCGACGAGAAGACCTTGGAGCCCCTTGACGAAAACAACACCAGCTACCTTGACTTCTTTACCAAGCTCGTGGAGAAGATGGAGGAGGAGGCTGCGAAGGTGAACGAGACCATCGAGGAGGAGAGCCGCGACCTCCTGAGCCAGGCGAGGACGTGGATCTTCAGCAACCTCTTCTGAAGTGACGCCGACTTTGACTTCAAGAGGGTGATGGCCCATGTCCCGCCGGAGCTGTGCGGCGGGCTCAAGAAGGAGGTGCGGGACCATGTGGTGGCCCACATCCAGCGATTCGCGCCTGTCAACAACGGCTCTTAGGAGGATGCCGATGACGGCAGCAATGACGATGACGACAGTGCCTCCTCCGCCAAGGCCCTCCCTCCTTTTATCCTATTTATCAAGTAGATGCGACCCTGTGGGGTGTGCAAACATTGCTTTGTTTTCTAATAACATTTCCAGTATATGTTTCCTGCCATTTTCATTTCCTCGTGAGGCCTGCTTTCCTTTTTGCGTGCCTTCATGCTCTATGTCTCTAGGACCTAGCCCCCAAGCATGCCACGACCATCGCTGGTATGTTAGAGCGTGCGCTTAACAAGGCCAGAGGGTTTAGGGCTCAGCGAGGTGGAAAGGGATCCTGAGGCGGGATCCTCAGGGAGCCCACCCCCCTTTGACATGCAAGTGTCTTGTGTCCAGGAAAGAAGGGCACCCAGCGAGGTCACGAGGCAAAAAGTGCTCGCAACGCGCTAAGAAAAGCTCATGAAGTGATTATGACTTAGCTTTCTCTAAGTATACGACTTGACGTGCCATCGCCCGCATGATGAGCCTCACAAGGGGTGTCTACTCGTGAAGCCCCTTGTGGATACTTGGTGGAGACGGCGCGATAGGCTACCTCACGAGGAGGAGTGCTTGTGAAGCCTTCATGTGCCCTGCGTCACTGACAGCGATTGCCAGCAGCTTTGCAAGTAATTCGGCAGAGCACCCTCGTGAGGTCGCTTGCAGGTGTCACGCAAGGAGACAAAAGTGCCAAGGACCTTGGTGAGGTGACGTGCACGGGAGCAGGCCCACGAGCCACAACTCAGTCACTTGGGTTTATACCGGCGCCGCCGGGACTGACCCAGGCCCAGGCTCTGTGTCCAGCCCCCACTCAGGTGATACGCACAAGGAGATCGCGAGCGCGCGTGCCTCATGAAGCAAATTCCTGACCAAGTACACAATACTTAGGAAATAAAGTTCTACTGATGCCTGAAGAGGTCTTATTACATAATTGAAAAGATACATGTTGTTGTGATGCGCACGGGTCAGCTTGACGATGCGATGGCCAAACGACCCCTCAGGTAATCAGTCTACCATGTCTGAGCATGGGGCCCCACTAGGTTGTGGGCGGGAGCCCTCGCAGCCAGCGGCAACGCGGAAAGAGAGGCCTCGGAGCCTGTACAGCGGGGGGGGGGGGGGGGGGGGGGGGGGGGGGGGGGGGGGGGGGGGGGGGGGGGGCTCATGACGAGATGCCCGCTTGGCGATGTTGTCAGCTTCCTTGTTGTCGCGACGAGGGATGTGTTGCAGCTCCATGCCAGGAAGCACTTCTCGAGCTTGCGCTACCATGTCTGAGCATGGGGCCCCACTAGGTTGTGGGCGGGAGCCCTCGCAGCCAGCGGCAACGCGGAAAGAGAGGCCTCGGAGCCTGTACAGCTCCACTTCGTTCGTGCCTGTGAGTTCATGGGTAGAACTTGTGGAGGTGCTGGATGTTCCAAGTGTTTGGTACCGAAACACCCTCCTCCATTTCCGGCCGTGCTATGCTAGGCTGGGAAACGTGCACCACCCTGAAAGGGCCTTCCCACATGGGTGGGAGCTTGTGGAATCCTTCCCTGGAGAAGATCCGTCGCAGGACAAGGTCGCTAGCTTCAAGGGTACTCGGCGTATATTGTGCCTGTTGTAGCGATGTAGTGCATGCTGATATCTGGCTGCCCGGAAGACAGCCTGGTCACGTGCTTCCTCGAGGAGGAGTAGATCAGCCTCACGCAGGCCATTCTGGTGGATCTCGTCGAAGTCTAGGTCCAGCGGGGACCCGTGCTTGAGCTCGGCGGGGAGGACCGCTTCTACCCGATGGAAGAGAAAGAAGGGTGTTTTGCCGGTAGGTTTGGTGGTTGTCGTGTGGATCGACCACTGCACAGACTGGAGCTCGTCGAGCTAGCCTTTGCCATAGGCTGTGAGCTTTTCCTTGAAGCTTCTTGTCTTGAGGCCCTTGAGGACCTCAACGTTGGCGTGCTTGGCATGGTCGTTGCTTCGCGGGTGAGCCATAGAGGCGTAACAGATCTGCGTGCCAATGTTGGCGCAGTAAGACTTGAAGAGGCCGCTGGTGAACTGTGTGCCATTACCAGTGATGATGCGGTTCGGGATGCCGAAGCGGCACACCAGACCCTTGATGAACTTGACGGCTGAGCATGCCGGGATGGTGGAGGCGGGGTCCACCTCCGCCCACTTGGTGAACTTGTTGATGGCATAGAGGTAGCGGTAGCCGCCAGGCGCGCGAGGGAAGGGGCCCAGGATATCCAGCCCCCATACCATGAAGGGCCATGAGAGGGGAATGGTCTAGAGCCCTTGCGTTGCCTGGTGGATCTGCTTGGGGTGGAACTAGCAAGCCTCGTGGTACTGGACCAGATCCTCAGCGTCATGAAGCACAGTGGGCCAGTAGAAGCCGCTGTGGAAGACCTTGCCGGCGAGGGTGTGCGACGAAGAGTGGTGGCCGCAGTCTCCTCCGTGTATGTCAGCAAGCAGCTCGCGCCCTTGCTCTACTGGGATGCAGCATAGCACGACTCCATTGGGGCGCTTGCAGTAGAGGTTGTCATCCCTCAAGCAGTAAGGCCTAGCATGGCATGCCATTCGCTCCGCTTCTGTGTCGTCCTCAGGAAGGGTACCACTCTCCAAGTAAGGCTTGATGTTCGTGGCCCAGCTCTCAGTTTGAGGCTCGAGCGCCTGAAGGTGGGCCGCAGTCTAGTGCGCCTGAGGAGGGTGTGGGTGGGAGCACTTCATGAGGCACCATGGTGCTGGCTTCGGGAGGTGTTGCAGATGGCCTCAGGAGCCTCTCCTCGAAGACGCCAGGGCTCTGGGGCTCATGACGAGATGCCCGCTTGGCGATGTTGTCAGCTTCCTTGTTGTCGCGACGAGGGATGTGTTGCAGCTCCATGCCAGGAAGCACTTCTCGAGCTTGCGCACCTCCTCGAGGTAGGTGGCCATGTGCTCGTCCTTTTGTTTGCAGCTCTTGTTGGAGAAGTTGATGAGGAGCTGCAAGTCTCGCTTGATCAGGAGGCGCTTGATGCCAAGGGCATTGGGAGCCTTGAGGCCGGCGATGAGGCCCTCATACACTGCGATGTTGTTGGAGACCTTGTCATCATACCTGAAGTAGAGTTATATAGCGTAGTATAGCTTGTCTCCTGCTAGTGAGGTGACCATGACGCTAGTCCCCATGTCTTGTCGTGAGAACGGGTTGTCGAAGTGCATGATCCAGCCGCCAGGGGTGTTTTTCCCAGACGGAAGGGATTATTCCTCGCGAGATTCCTCTTGGTGCGGATCCGTCCATTCCGCCGTGAAGTCTGCGAGTGTAGCGCCCTTGATTGTCCTCGTGGTGAGGAACTCCAGCTCAAAGGGTTGCAGCTCAGTGTTCCATTTGGTGATGCAGCCAGTGGAGTTGTAGCTCACAGGATCGGTGAGGGAGTCCTGGATTAAGGGGTCCTCAGGCGTCCGACCTATTGGACATGGGCCGGACTAATGGTCCGTGAAGATACAAGGCAGAAGACTCTCTCCCGTGTCCGGATAGGACTCTCCTAGGCGTGGATGGCAAGCTTGGCGTTCGGATATGAAGATTCCTTTCTCTGTAACCGACTTTGTACAACCCTATTACCCTCTGGTGTCTATATAAACCAGAGGGTTTAGTCCATAGAGGCAATCATAATCATACAGGCTAGACTCCTAGGGTTTTAGCCATTACGATCTCGTGGTAGATCAACTCTTGTAATAATCATATTCATCAAGATCAATCAAGCAGGAAGTAGGGTATTACCTCCATAGAGAGGGCCCGAACTTGGGTAAACATCATGTCCCCTGTCTCCTATTACCATCAACCTTAGACGCACAGTTCGGGACCCCCTACCCGAGATCCGCCGGTTTTGACACCGACATTGGTGCTTTCATTGAGAGTTCCGCTGCATCGTCACCAGAAGGTTCGATGGCTCCATCAATCATCTACAACAATGCTGCATTGGGGGAGGTTTTCCTCCCCGGCCAGATCTTTGTGTTCGGCGGCTTCACACTGCGGGCCAACTCGCTTGGCCATCTAGAGCAGATCGACAGCTATGCCCCAGGCCACCAGATTAGTTTTGGAAATCTGGACTATGTCACGGATATCCGAGGAGACTTGATCTTCCAAGGATTCGCGCCCCCAACCTCCGCTCTGGCCTTAGATCCGGAGCGTGTCGCTAGATCCGAAGACGGGCTCCCTGAGCTCGCCGGACCATCTGCGGCTGCTAGACCCAGTATGGAAGAGGCGGAGGAAGTAGTGTCACCGACATCCATTGCGAAGCCGGACCCTTCCCCGGATACTGGCTCCGAATCCTTAGGACCAGCATCGTGTGAGTTCGGCCAGGGGGTCTCCCTCCCGCCGTACTCCACGGACTCTATTCTCTCTGATCAAACCTCGCCTTTAAGCGAGGATCTGGACTTAATGTGATCCCTTATCATTACAGGGGAGCAACATCCGAGCTACGCCTAGCCCGGGCTAGGGGCTGAGAGCGGGGAATTTTACGTCCCACCCACCACCCACTTTATAGCCACCGTCGAGGACTTAAAAGACATGCTCGATTACGACTCCGAAAACATCGACGGTATGGACGACGATGCCAGAGAAGAGGAGGCCCAAAACCCGTCGTTTACCGGACGATGGACGGCCACCTCTTCGTATGACGTATACATGGTGGATACACCCAAAGAGAATAGCGGCGATGACAAGGAAGATCCAGTTGAGGATAAACCTCCTGAGATACAGCCAAAGTGCCGACGACAGCGGTGCCGCTCTAAATCACGCCGTGGAAAAGACAGCAATACCGGCACATGAGATAACAACACTCCGGATGATGCCGAAGACAGAGAAGACCCCTTCGAGCCAACTTCTGAACAGGACGATCGGGAAGATGGGCAAGTTAGGCCTGATGAACGGGCCATAAACGAAGACTCGGAGGACAGTAATTATCTCCCACTCTCCGAGGATGAGGTGAGCCTCGGTGATGAAGACTTCATCGTACCTGAGGAACCTCTCGAGCAGGAGCGCTTTAAGCGCCGGCTAAGAGCCACTGCAAGGAGCCTGAAAAAGAAGCAGCAGCTGTCGGATTTCGGGTTCCAGCAAAACCCCTGAGGTTCGAACACTGGGGTGCGCACGAAGATCTCTCCCTACCTAATCACACCCTCACTCTCACCGCGATCTCAAAGCGTAGCTCGACGAACCCACAGAAAGAGAGACACCAGGGTTTATACTGGTTCGGGCCACCGATGTGCTGTAATACCCTACTCCAGTGTGGTGTGGTGGATTGCCTCTTAGGCTGAGGATGAACAGTTACAATGGAAGAACAGCCTCCTGAGGAGAGGTGCTCTTGTGCTTGGTGAACTTGTGTGGTTGAGGGTGATCTGAGTGATCCGTGATTAGTTGCCTCCTACTGTGGTGGCTAGACCTATTTATAGAGGCCCTGGTCCTCTCCCCAAATATTGAGCGGGAAGGGATCCAACAATGGCCAAATTCGAAGGGAGACAACTAGTACAAGTTATCCTGACTAAAGGTGGTCTTCGCCTGCCAAAGGCTCTGGTGGTGACGCCGTCTTGGGCTCCATGGTGACCTCCGTCCTGCCGTCCTACTGGTCTTGGTCTCGTTGCACCAATATGGAAACCATTGCCTGATGCCTCGGGACTCCTCGCCTGCACTTGCCTCTTTAGCACCAAAGAGGAAGCAAGGACACTGTGCGCGCTGGCGCCCGCCTGGCCCCAGTCATCATGGCTTGAGTCACTGAAACCTCGCGAGGTGTCCCTTGCCTTGATCTCTCGGGGGGGGGGGGGGGGGGGGGGGGGGGGGGGGGGGGGGGGGGGGGGGGGGGGGGGGGGGGGGGGGGGGGGGGGGGGGGGGGGGGGGGGGGGGGGGGGGGGGGGGGGGGGGGGGGGGGGGGGGGGGGGGGGGGGGGGGGGGGGGGGGGGGGGGGGGGGGGGGGGGGGGGGGGGGGGGGGGGGGGGGGGGGGGGGGGGGGGGGGGGGGGGGGGGGGGGGGGGGGGGGGGGGGGGGGGGGGGGGGGGGGGGGGGGGGGGGGGGGGGGGGGGGGGGGGGGGGGGGGGGGGGGGGGGGGGGGGGGGGGGGGGGGGGGGGGGGGGGGGGGGGGGGGGGGGGGGGGGGGGGGGGGGGGGGGGGGGGGGGGGGGGGGGGGGGGGGGGGGGGGGGGGGGGGGGGGGGGGGGGGGGGGGGGGGGGGGGGGGGGGGGGGGGGGGGGGGGGGGGGGGGGGGGGGGGGGGGGGGGGGGGGGGGGGGGGGGGGGGGGGGGGGGGGGGGGGGGGGGGGGGGGGGGGGGGGGGGGGGGGGGGGGGGGGGGGGGGGGGGGGGGGGGGGGGGGGGGGGGGGGGGGGGGGGGGGGGGGGGGGGGGGGGGGGGGGGGGGGGGGGGGGGGGGGGGGGGGGGGGGGGGGGGGGGGGGGGGGGGGGGGGGGGGGGGGGGGGGGGGGGGGGGGGGGGGGGGGGGGGGGGGGGGGGGGGGGGGGGGGGGGGGGGGGGGGGGGGGGGGGGGGGGGGGGGGGGGGGGGGGGGGGGGGGGGGGGGGGGGGGGGGGGGGGGGGGGGGGGGGGGGGGGGGGGGGGGGGGGGGGGGGGGGGGGGGGGGGGGGGGGGGGGGGGGGGGGGGGGGGGGGGGGGGGGGGGGGGGGGGGGGGGGGGGGGGGGGGGGGGGGGGGGGGGGGGGGGGGGGGGGGGGGGGGGGGGGGGGGGGGGGGGGGGGGGGGGGGGGGGGGGGGGGGGGGGGGGGGGGGGGGGGGGGGGGGGGGGGGGGGGGGGGGGGGGGGGGGGGGGGGGGGGGGGGGGGGGGGGGGGGGGGGGGGGGGGGGGGGGGGGGGGGGGGGGGGGGGGGGGGGGGGGGGGGGGGGGGGGGGGGGGGGGGGGGGGGGGGGGGGGGGGGGGGGGGGGGGGGGGGGGGGGGGGGGGGGGGGGGGGGGGGGGGGGGGGGGGGGGGGGGGGGGGGGGGGGGGGGGGGGGGGGGGGGGGGGGGGGGGGGGGGGGGGGGGGGGGGGGGGGGGGGGGGGGGGGGGGGGGGGGGGGGGGGGGGGGGGGGGGGGGGGGGGGGGGGGGGGGGGGGGGGGGGGGGGGGGGGGGGGGGGGGGGGGGGGGGGGGGGGGGGGGGGGGGGGGGGGGGGGGGGGGGGGGGGGGGGGGGGGGGGGGGGGGGGGGGGGGGGGGGGGGGGGGGGGGGGGGGGGGGGGGGGGGGGGGGGGGGGGGGGGGGGGGGGGGGGGGGGGGGGGGGGGGGGGGGGGGGGGGGGGGGGGGGGGGGGGGGGGGGGGGGGGGGGGGGGGGGGGGGGGGGGGGGGGGGGGGGGGGGGGGGGGGGGGGGGGGGGGGGGGGGGGGGGGGGGGGGGGGGGGGGGGGGGGGGGGGGGGGGGGGGGGGGGGGGGGGGGGGGGGGGGGGGGGGGGGGGGGGGGGGGGGGGGGGGGGGGGGGGGGGGGGGGGGGGGGGGGGGGGGGGGGGGGGGGGGGGGGGGGGGGGGGGGGGGGGGGGGGGGGGGGGGGGGGGGGGGGGGGGGGGGGGGGGGGGGGGGGGGGGGGGGGGGGGGGGGGGGGGGGGGGGGGGGGGGGGGGGGGGGGGGGGGGGGGGGGGGGGGGGGGGGGGGGGGGGGGGGGGGGGGGGGGGGGGGGGGGGGGGGGGGGGGGGGGGGGGGGGGGGGGGGGGGGGGGGGGGGGGGGGGGGGGGGGGGGGGGGGGGGGGGGGGGGGGGGGGGGGGGGGGGGGGGGGGGGGGGGGGGGGGGGGGGGGGGGGGGGGGGGGGGGGGGGGGGGGGGGGGGGGGGGGGGGGGGGGGGGGGGGGGGGGGGGGGGGGGGGGGGGGGGGGGGGGGGGGGGGGGGGGGGGGGGGGGGGGGGGGGGGGGGGGGGGGGGGGGGGGGGGGGGGGGGGGGGGGGGGGGGGGGGGGGGGGGGGGGGGGGGGGGGGGGGGGGGGGGGGGGGGGGGGGGGGGGGGGGGGGGGGGGGGGGGGGGGGGGGGGGGGGGGGGGGGGGGGGGGGGGGGGGGGGGGGGGGGGGGGGGGGGGGGGGGGGGGGGGGGGGGGGGGGGGGGGGGGGGGGGGGGGGGGGGGGGGGGGGGGGGGGGGGGGGGGGGGGGGGGGGGGGGGGGGGGGGGGGGGGGGGGGGGGGGGGGGGGGGGGGGGGGGGGGGGGGGGGGGGGGGGGGGGGGGGGGGGGGGGGGGGGGGGGGGGGGGGGGGGGGGGGGGGGGGGGGGGGGGGGGGGGGGGGGGGGGGGGGGGGGGGGGGGGGGGGGGGGGGGGGGGGGGGGGGGGGGGGGGGGGGGGGGGGGGGGGGGGGGGGGGGGGGGGGGGGGGGGGGGGGGGGGGGGGGGGGGGGGGGGGGGGGGGGGGGGGGGGGGGGGGGGGGGGGGGGGGGGGGGGGGGGGGGGGGGGGGGGGGGGGGGGGGGGGGGGGGGGGGGGGGGGGGGGGGGGGGGGGGGGGGGGGGGGGGGGGGGGGGGGGGGGGGGGGGGGGGGGGGGGGGGGGGGGGGGGGGGGGGGGGGGGGGGGGGGGGGGGGGGGGGGGGGGGGGGGGGGGGGGGGGGGGGGGGGGGGGGGGGGGGGGGGGGGGGGGGGGGGGGGGGGGGGGGGGGGGGGGGGGGGGGGGGGGGGGGGGGGGGGGGGGGGGGGGGGGGGGGGGGGGGGGGGGGGGGGGGGGGGGGGGGGGGGGGGGGGGGGGGGGGGGGGGGGGGGGGGGGGGGGGGGGGGGGGGGGGGGGGGGGGGGGGGGGGGGGGGGGGGGGGGGGGGGGGGGGGGGGGGGGGGGGGGGGGGGGGGGGGGGGGGGGGGGGGGGGGGGGGGGGGGGGGGGGGGGGGGGGGGGGGGGGGGGGGGGGGGGGGGGGGGGGGGGGGGGGGGGGGGGGGGGGGGGGGGGGGGGGGGGGGGGGGGGGGGGGGGGGGGGGGGGGGGGGGGGGGGGGGGGGGGGGGGGGGGGGGGGGGGGGGGGGGGGGGGGGGGGGGGGGGGGGGGGGGGGGGGGGGGGGGGGGGGGGGGGGGGGGGGGGGGGGGGGGGGGGGGGGGGGGGGGGGGGGGGGGGGGGGGGGGGGGGGGGGGGGGGGGGGGGGGGGGGGGGGGGGGGGGGGGGGGGGGGGGGGGGGGGGGGGGGGGGGGGGGGGGGGGGGGGGGGGGGGGGGGGGGGGGGGGGGGGGGGGGGGGGGGGGGGGGGGGGGGGGGGGGGGGGGGGGGGGGGGGGGGGGGGGGGGGGGGGGGGGGGGGGGGGGGGGGGGGGGGGGGGGGGGGGGGGGGGGGGGGGGGGGGGGGGGGGGGGGGGGGGGGGGGGGGGGGGGGGGGGGGGGGGGGGGGGGGGGGGGGGGGGGGGGGGGGGGGGGGGGGGGGGGGGGGGGGGGGGGGGGGGGGGGGGGGGGGGGGGGGGGGGGGGGGGGGGGGGGGGGGGGGGGGGGGGGGGGGGGGGGGGGGGGGGGGGGGGGGGGGGGGGGGGGGGGGGGGGGGGGGGGGGGGGGGGGGGGGGGGGGGGGGGGGGGGGGGGGGGGGGGGGGGGGGGGGGGGGGGGGGGGGGGGGGGGGGGGGGGGGGGGGGGGGGGGGGGGGGGGGGGGGGGGGGGGGGGGGGGGGGGGGGGGGGGGGGGGGGGGGGGGGGGGGGGGGGGGGGGGGGGGGGGGGGGGGGGGGGGGGGGGGGGGGGGGGGGGGGGGGGGGGGGGGGGGGGGGGGGGGGGGGGGGGGGGGGGGGGGGGGGGGGGGGGGGGGGGGGGGGGGGGGGGGGGGGGGGGGGGGGGGGGGGGGGGGGGGGGGGGGGGGGGGGGGGGGGGGGGGGGGGGGGGGGGGGGGGGGGGGGGGGGGGGGGGGGGGGGGGGGGGGGGGGGGGGGGGGGGGGGGGGGGGGGGGGGGGGGGGGGGGGGGGGGGGGGGGGGGGGGGGGGGGGGGGGGGGGGGGGGGGGGGGGGGGGGGGGGGGGGGGGGGGGGGGGGGGGGGGGGGGGGGGGGGGGGGGGGGGGGGGGGGGGGGGGGGGGGGGGGGGGGGGGGGGGGGGGGGGGGGGGGGGGGGGGGGGGGGGGGGGGGGGGGGGGGGGGGGGGGGGGGGGGGGGGGGGGGGGGGGGGGGGGGGGGGGGGGGGGGGGGGGGGGGGGGGGGGGGGGGGGGGGGGGGGGGGGGGGGGGGGGGGGGGGGGGGGGGGGGGGGGGGGGGGGGGGGGGGGGGGGGGGGGGGGGGGGGGGGGGGGGGGGGGGGGGGGGGGGGGGGGGGGGGGGGGGGGGGGGGGGGGGGGGGGGGGGGGGGGGGGGGGGGGGGGGGGGGGGGGGGGGGGGGGGGGGGGGGGGGGGGGGGGGGGGGGGGGGGGGGGGGGGGGGGGGGGGGGGGGGGGGGGGGGGGGGGGGGGGGGGGGGGGGGGGGGGGGGGGGGGGGGGGGGGGGGGGGGGGGGGGGGGGGGGGGGGGGGGGGGGGGGGGGGGGGGGGGGGGGGGGGGGGGGGGGGGGGGGGGGGGGGGGGGGGGGGGGGGGGGGGGGGGGGGGGGGGGGGGGGGGGGGGGGGGGGGGGGGGGGGGGGGGGGGGGGGGGGGGGGGGGGGGGGGGGGGGGGGGGGGGGGGGGGGGGGGGGGGGGGGGGGGGGGGGGGGGGGGGGGGGGGGGGGGGGGGGGGGGGGGGGGGGGGGGGGGGGGGGGGGGGGGGGGGGGGGGGGGGGGGGGGGGGGGGGGGGGGGGGGGGGGGGGGGGGGGGGGGGGGGGGGGGGGGGGGGGGGGGGGGGGGGGGGGGGGGGGGGGGGGGGGGGGGGGGGGGGGGGGGGGGGGGGGGGGGGGGGGGGGGGGGGGGGGGGGGGGGGGGGGGGGGGGGGGGGGGGGGGGGGGGGGGGGGGGGGGGGGGGGGGGGGGGGGGGGGGGGGGGGGGGGGGGGGGGGGGGGGGGGGGGGGGGGGGGGGGGGGGGGGGGGGGGGGGGGGGGGGGGGGGGGGGGGGGGGGGGGGGGGGGGGGGGGGGGGGGGGGGGGGGGGGGGGGGGGGGGGGGGGGGGGGGGGGGGGGGGGGGGGGGGGGGGGGGGGGGGGGGGGGGGGGGGGGGGGGGGGGGGGGGGGGGGGGGGGGGGGGGGGGGGGGGGGGGGGGGGGGGGGGGGGGGGGGGGGGGGGGGGGGGGGGGGGGGGGGGGGGGGGGGGGGGGGGGGGGGGGGGGGGGGGGGGGGGGGGGGGGGGGGGGGGGGGGGGGGGGGGGGGGGGGGGGGGGGGGGGGGGGGGGGGGGGGGGGGGGGGGGGGGGGGGGGGGGGGGGGGGGGGGGGGGGGGGGGGGGGGGGGGGGGGGGGGGGGGGGGGGGGGGGGGGGGGGGGGGGGGGGGGGGGGGGGGGGGGGGGGGGGGGGGGGGGGGGGGGGGGGGGGGGGGGGGGGGGGGGGGGGGGGGGGGGGGGGGGGGGGGGGGGGGGGGGGGGGGGGGGGGGGGGGGGGGGGGGGGGGGGGGGGGGGGGGGGGGGGGGGGGGGGGGGGGGGGGGGGGGGGGGGGGGGGGGGGGGGGGGGGGGGGGGGGGGGGGGGGGGGGGGGGGGGGGGGGGGGGGGGGGGGGGGGGGGGGGGGGGGGGGGGGGGGGGGGGGGGGGGGGGGGGGGGGGGGGGGGGGGGGGGGGGGGGGGGGGGGGGGGGGGGGGGGGGGGGGGGGGGGGGGGGGGGGGGGGGGGGGGGGGGGGGGGGGGGGGGGGGGGGGGGGGGGGGGGGGGGGGGGGGGGGGGGGGGGGGGGGGGGGGGGGGGGGGGGGGGGGGGGGGGGGGGGGGGGGGGGGGGGGGGGGGGGGGGGGGGGGGGGGGGGGGGGGGGGGGGGGGGGGGGGGGGGGGGGGGGGGGGGGGGGGGGGGGGGGGGGGGGGGGGGGGGGGGGGGGGGGGGGGGGGGGGGGGGGGGGGGGGGGGGGGGGGGGGGGGGGGGGGGGGGGGGGGGGGGGGGGGGGGGGGGGGGGGGGGGGGGGGGGGGGGGGGGGGGGGGGGGGGGGGGGGGGGGGGGGGGGGGGGGGGGGGGGGGGGGGGGGGGGGGGGGGGGGGGGGGGGGGGGGGGGGGGGGGGGGGGGGGGGGGGGGGGGGGGGGGGGGGGGGGGGGGGGGGGGGGGGGGGGGGGGGGGGGGGGGGGGGGGGGGGGGGGGGGGGGGGGGGGGGGGGGGGGGGGGGGGGGGGGGGGGGGGGGGGGGGGGGGGGGGGGGGGGGGGGGGGGGGGGGGGGGGGGGGGGGGGGGGGGGGGGGGGGGGGGGGGGGGGGGGGGGGGGGGGGGGGGGGGGGGGGGGGGGGGGGGGGGGGGGGGGGGGGGGGGGGGGGGGGGGGGGGGGGGGGGGGGGGGGGGGGGGGGGGGGGGGGGGGGGGGGGGGGGGGGGGGGGGGGGGGGGGGGGGGGGGGGGGGGGGGGGGGGGGGGGGGGGGGGGGGGGGGGGGGGGGGGGGGGGGGGGGGGGGGGGGGGGGGGGGGGGGGGGGGGGGGGGGGGGGGGGGGGGGGGGGGGGGGGGGGGGGGGGGGGGGGGGGGGGGGGGGGGGGGGGGGGGGGGGGGGGGGGGGGGGGGGGGGGGGGGGGGGGGGGGGGGGGGGGGGGGGGGGGGGGGGGGGGGGGGGGGGGGGGGGGGGGGGGGGGGGGGGGGGGGGGGGGGGGGGGGGGGGGGGGGGGGGGGGGGGGGGGGGGGGGGGGGGGGGGGGGGGGGGGGGGGGGGGGGGGGGGGGGGGGGGGGGGGGGGGGGGGGGGGGGGGGGGGGGGGGGGGGGGGGGGGGGGGGGGGGGGGGGGGGGGGGGGGGGGGGGGGGGGGGGGGGGGGGGGGGGGGGGGGGGGGGGGGGGGGGGGGGGGGGGGGGGGGGGGGGGGGGGGGGGGGGGGGGGGGGGGGGGGGGGGGGGGGGGGGGGGGGGGGGGGGGGGGGGGGGGGGGGGGGGGGGGGGGGGGGGGGGGGGGGGGGGGGGGGGGGGGGGGGGGGGGGGGGGGGGGGGGGGGGGGGGGGGGGGGGGGGGGGGGGGGGGGGGGGGGGGGGGGGGGGGGGGGGGGGGGGGGGGGGGGGGGGGGGGGGGGGGGGGGGGGGGGGGGGGGGGGGGGGGGGGGGGGGGGGGGGGGGGGGGGGGGGGGGGGGGGGGGGGGGGGGGGGGGGGGGGGGGGGGGGGGGGGGGGGGGGGGGGGGGGGGGGGGGGGGGGGGGGGGGGGGGGGGGGGGGGGGGGGGGGGGGGGGGGGGGGGGGGGGGGGGGGGGGGGGGGGGGGGGGGGGGGGGGGGGGGGGGGGGGGGGGGGGGGGGGGGGGGGGGGGGGGGGGGGGGGGGGGGGGGGGGGGGGGGGGGGGGGGGGGGGGGGGGGGGGGGGGGGGGGGGGGGGGGGGGGGGGGGGGGGGGGGGGGGGGGGGGGGGGGGGGGGGGGGGGGGGGGGGGGGGGGGGGGGGGGGGGGGGGGGGGGGGGGGGGGGGGGGGGGGGGGGGGGGGGGGGGGGGGGGGGGGGGGGGGGGGGGGGGGGGGGGGGGGGGGGGGGGGGGGGGGGGGGGGGGGGGGGGGGGGGGGGGGGGGGGGGGGGGGGGGGGGGGGGGGGGGGGGGGGGGGGGGGGGGGGGGGGGGGGGGGGGGGGGGGGGGGGGGGGGGGGGGGGGGGGGGGGGGGGGGGGGGGGGGGGGGGGGGGGGGGGGGGGGGGGGGGGGGGGGGGGGGGGGGGGGGGGGGGGGGGGGGGGGGGGGGGGGGGGGGGGGGGGGGGGGGGGGGGGGGGGGGGGGGGGGGGGGGGGGGGGGGGGGGGGGGGGGGGGGGGGGGGGGGGGGGGGGGGGGGGGGGGGGGGGGGGGGGGGGGGGGGGGGGGGGGGGGGGGGGGGGGGGGGGGGGGGGGGGGGGGGGGGGGGGGGGGGGGGGGGGGGGGGGGGGGGGGGGGGGGGGGGGGGGGGGGGGGGGGGGGGGGGGGGGGGGGGGGGGGGGGGGGGGGGGGGGGGGGGGGGGGGGGGGGGGGGGGGGGGGGGGGGGGGGGGGGGGGGGGGGGGGGGGGGGGGGGGGGGGGGGGGGGGGGGGGGGGGGGGGGGGGGGGGGGGGGGGGGGGGGGGGGGGGGGGGGGGGGGGGGGGGGGGGGGGGGGGGGGGGGGGGGGGGGGGGGGGGGGGGGGGGGGGGGGGGGGGGGGGGGGGGGGGGGGGGGGGGGGGGGGGGGGGGGGGGGGGGGGGGGGGGGGGGGGGGGGGGGGGGGGGGGGGGGGGGGGGGGGGGGGGGGGGGGGGGGGGGGGGGGGGGGGGGGGGGGGGGGGGGGGGGGGGGGGGGGGGGGGGGGGGGGGGGGGGGGGGGGGGGGGGGGGGGGGGGGGGGGGGGGGGGGGGGGGGGGGGGGGGGGGGGGGGGGGGGGGGGGGGGGGGGGGGGGGGGGGGGGGGGGGGGGGGGGGGGGGGGGGGGGGGGGGGGGGGGGGGGGGGGGGGGGGGGGGGGGGGGGGGGGGGGGGGGGGGGGGGGGGGGGGGGGGGGGGGGGGGGGGGGGGGGGGGGGGGGGGGGGGGGGGGGGGGGGGGGGGGGGGGGGGGGGGGGGGGGGGGGGGGGGGGGGGGGGGGGGGGGGGGGGGGGGGGGGGGGGGGGGGGGGGGGGGGGGGGGGGGGGGGGGGGGGGGGGGGGGGGGGGGGGGGGGGGGGGGGGGGGGGGGGGGGGGGGGGGGGGGGGGGGGGGGGGGGGGGGGGGGGGGGGGGGGGGGGGGGGGGGGGGGGGGGGGGGGGGGGGGGGGGGGGGGGGGGGGGGGGGGGGGGGGGGGGGGGGGGGGGGCCTCAAAATAAGGCAAGTGAGTCAACGATCTCTGTAAGAGGAATTGGAAGATGGGGGTTCCATGGCGCACTGAGATGAAAGGCTGTCTTGGACGTGCGGCCCCTTATCCCTATCCCTTTGTTGATGAATCCCATGCAACGCGCCCTTGCTTGGATGAAAAAATGTCATAAGGGGGACTCGTTTCACTTGATTCGTTCCGTCGCACCCGCACTATTCCTAAATTTCTTTTCTGTTTCTATTTTGAAAAAAAGGTCGAACTCATTTCGTATAGAAAGAAAGATGTGTCGGGTTTGGATCGAGTGACACAGGAGGTGCTTCTGCGTGGCACTCTTTTTAATGGGCTTTACCGTCTTTCTTTACCTTCAGAACACAAAGCTTTGCTTGGCGAAATAACTCCTGCCTATATTTGGCATCTCATCTACTTAATTTAATGACATTCCATATCTCAGGAAGGAAAAAAAGCGAATGGAATTTCAGTCAAGTCTTTTTTTCTGCTTTATCCTTCTCTCAATCAAAGAAAGGGAATGCAGATGTTCTGTCGCCCTCTCTTCGTATGCCACCAGCCTTCCTCTCAAAACCATACTGATCCGATCTTGCGCAGATAGGTAGGGACGATCCCTCCAGTAACCATGCCTAAAATCATAAGCTGACCCATTACTTCTGTAGGTGCCTCAATTCTTCCCATTTTCCTACTTATATAACTCTTTGGGGTCCATACCGCACTTGGGGACGGGATATGATTGCTTTCTTAAACAAACCTTTTAGAGCGTTGTCATCTTACCAGCACAGGACTCAATAGTAAGGACTGTCACTGCATTGATATCGCTCATGGATCGTGTTATACTTGGGAAGATCCGGCCCAAGGGGAAGTCTGTTATCCACAACCCAACCTTAGATGAGGGAGAAGTTCACGCTTGATCTTCGACCCAAGACAATGGAAGGGAGCTAAAGCCTTCTTCCTTTTTCAAATTCGTTTATATGGAGCAAAAAGAGGTCGTGTCATACCATTTATTCCGCCAAGAAGCATTCGTCTACGGCACTTAGAACGCCTCGACACATTTGTACTCACGCCTAGGACGGTCTTTCACACGGAAGTAAGATTAGAGAGTTTGATCATAGTTTGACCGTAGTAAAAAAGAAGTCCCTTTCTCATTTGCTTCCTGGTCATCTCTATAGAGATAGAAGAAAGAAGTCCCAAGCAAGGGTCATGCTATTTCTATTCTTTTCACTATTGTTATTCCCTATTTCCTTAACTGATCTTGAGTTGTACCGAAACAACAGAAATATGGTCTCTCATAAATTGATTTCTTTCATCACTGTTCTTAAATCAATCCGTGTCAGGTACAGAGCCAATCTTCACATCCCATAGGTAAAACAAGTCGCTTTATGGGCTCCTCGTGAAACTACAACCTTTCTGAAGCCCTAGTCAAAAAGTTGTGCGAAACCTCAATTGGTAAGAGGAGTAAACACCTATTCTTTGGCCATTCAAAACATCGAATTGGTTGGCTCGCTCAACCTCTCGAACCGGGACAAAACTTCCCAGCGTTGCATTCACCGCCTAGCCTCGTCCAACATGACTGTAAGGCACGTTTTGCATGCCTTTAAAGTGTACCCCCTCGGAGGTATCAAAAAGTGCGAGAAATCGCATTGATGACTAATAAAGTAGGGTTTTCACTCGTGTGGGTTCGCCCACCTTCCCTTCAGCAGCTCTCCCTGGACACCCTATACTAAACTGAGGAATTACTTAAGCTCCTGGCTTTTTTTCCGACAACTCAAAGCCGCTGCACCGACAGATAACATGCCGTGGATCTTATGTGGCGCTAAAACTTCATGATAGATCAAATCCTGATTACGACTGGAGAGGGACGTTGATGTTCCAAACATTGGGTTCAAGAGCTCGGTTTGATAGACATAAACGGGGGGGGGGGGGGGGGGGGGGGGGGGGGGGGGGGGGGGGGGGGGGGGGGGGGGGGGGGGGGGGGGGGGGGGGGGGGGGGGGGGGGGGGGGGGGGGGGGGGGCAAAAACAACGGTCACACCCTTGCCAAACACCTCCTCAGCTGACGATAATATATCGGACATTGGACTGCAGGGCCTTAGTTGGCCAAGTATGTTTTGTATATAAGGATCCATGGTCTTATCAAACTCCAATTACCAAATGGTACATACAGGAGTTGTTGCATAAAAGGAAGTACCATTGCCACCAGTGATCTTTAAAAGTGAGAAACTAAACTCATCACGTTAGGAGAATCCTCTAAACTTAATATAATAGGCTCACTTTATCACTAGAAACTTTTTAGTGATGACCAAATAACGAAAACACTTCGTTGAATGACGTGTTGTTAAAGAAAATAGCTGCGTCGCCCCCCTTCAAGACAGGAAACTATAGACAGGTACCTGAGGTGCCCTGCTGAGAGAAGAATTTGTCAACAATCAAGCACTTGAGCTTGCAAGAAAAAATATATGATGTCTATGCTATTATTGGGATAAAATGAATCAAAAAAGCAGCAGAATACGAGAAGGATTTCTTTTCTTAAAGGGTGTATACATTAGAGTGTACCTGCTTGGTGGGGGGGGGGGGGGGGGGGGGGGGGGGGGGGGGGGGGGGGGGGGGGGGGGGGGGGGGGGGGGGGGGGGGGGGGGGGGGGGGGGGGGGGGGGGGGGGGGGGGGGGGGGGGGGGGGGGGGGGGGGGGGGGGGGGGGGGGGGGGGGGGGGGGGGGGGGGGGGGGGGGGGGGGGGGGGGGGGGGGGGGGGGGGGGGGGGGGGGGGGGGGGGGGGGGGGGGGGGGGGGGGGGGGGGGGGGGGGGGGGGGGGGGGGGGGGGGGGGGGGGGGGGGGGGGGGGGGGGGGGGGGGGGGGGGGGGGGGGGGGGGGGGGGGGGGGGGGGGGGGGGGGGGGGGGGGGGGGGGGGGGGGGGGGGGGGGGGGGGGGGGGGGGGGGGGGGGGGGGGGGGGGGGGGGGGGGGGGGGGGGGGGGGGGGGGGGGGGGGGGGGGGGGGGGGGGGGGGGGGGGGGGGGGGGGGGGGGGGGGGGGGGGGGGGGGGGGGGGGGGGGGGGGGGGGGGGGGGGGGGGGGGGGGGGGGGGGGGGGGGGGGGGGGGGGGGGGGGGGGGGGGGGGGGGGGGGGGGGGGGGGGGGGGGGGGGGGGGGGGGGGGGGGGGGGGGGGGGGGGGGGGGGGGGGGGGGGGGGGGGGGGGGGGGGGGGGGGGGGGGGGGGGGGGGGGGGGGGGGGGGGGGGGGGGGGGGGGGGGGGGGGGGGGGGGGCTGGAGCTCGACACGGAGCAAAATGTAGATGATCTCCGCAAATGGGCGAGGTAGGAGGACGTGGTTGGAAGTTTTTTGACACGAGGCCTTGCGCAAAAGACGAGTACTTCAGAGCCCACCAGGAAAAGGATATTGGTTCGCATCTCTATATTGATCCGCGGCGCTTCTATGAAGTTTTCCTTGTCTCCGATTTCAAAGCTGAATGGATGACTGAATCTGTCGAAGCATCATTCGATATTTGCAGATTGACGTAATGCTATGAGGAGTTAGAGTCTTCTGCGGGAAAGACATTTCTTGTAGAGTTTTTTAGATCTTTTTGCTCTACTTTTTCGAGTATTCCTTACATAAGATCTCGGAAGAGCCGATGTTTCCTTCCGTTCCCGGTAAATAGGAATTCTATATCCTCTAGCTCTTCGTGACCTGTTGTGTCTGCCCTCGACTTAGCCGTCATAGAATAGAAAGGTTTCTAACCGTTGAAAAGGATACTTCTAAACGTTAAGGGGCGCTCAACCTTCCACTCAAATCCTTTTTACCAGAAGGGAGCTCGCCTGCCACGACATATAAGGGAAAAGGCAATGTGTGGAACTAGATCAAGTTTGATCTGCCACTTACACTGGAAGGGCAAGAACTAATGCTTATGCGTATTCTTCCACGGCATATAGAAGGTTAACTACTCCAACTCGATGGCTGAGAGAAAAGTGAAATCCTAGCTTTCCCTAGAATCAGCTCTTTACTATCCTGCCCCAGGGGGTTTTTCGGAGACATTGAACCCTAGATTTAGAAGCTTTCCCAAACAAACCTTTTGACCAGGAAAAGGCATACCAAAGATTTTTGGAAAGACACATTGAAATGGAAGCTCTCGAACCTATTCCGAAGTAAGTTTAGGATGAGGTTTCCGATCCGGTTGGTGTTCCGACATCCCGAATCGAGGTGGCTCTAAACTCAGGTTTGCCTACCTCTCTAGTTACAGAGGGAGGAGAGGGGCTTCGTCTTTTTAGGTCTCTGAAAAGCCAGTTGACATGTGCGATCCAATCAAGGAGGCAGTACTTCTGCCTGAGTTCCTCTGGATCCTACTCGTCGGGATTACCGTGCTCCCGCAGGTTGTTCACCATGCGTTCCATAGCACTTTGACTTTATATCTTTTACCATCTTGGAATCATGTAGATGTAGATTGCTTTCATCGCAGGGTCATTCCTGAAGGTGGCTTGTACCAGCTCTTCGTCATCATAAATAGCAAGCCACTCCTTGTTTATTACTCCGCTTTTTCACTCTCTCATTCTTAGTTAACCATTTCATTCTATTGAATCTTTGGTACTTTGAGTTTTGAACAATAGTTAGAATTTATTATTAAGCGATCCCCCCCCCCCCCCCCCCCCCCCCCCCCCCCCCCCCCCCCCCCCCCCCCCCCCCCCCCCCCCCCCCCCCCCCCCCCCCCCCCCCCCCCCCCCCCCCCCCCCCCCCCCCCCCCCCCCCCCCCCCCCCCCCCCCCCCCCCCCCCCCCCCCCCCCCCCCCCCCCCCCCCCCCCCCCCCCCCCCCCCCCCCCCCCCCCCCCCCCCCCCCCCCCCCCCCCCCCCCCCCCCCCCCCCCCCCCCCCCCCCCCCCCCCCCCCCCCCCCCCCCCCCCCCCCCCCCCCCCCCCCCCCCCCCCCCCCCCCCCCCCCCCCCCCCCCCCCCCCCCCCCCCCCCCCCCCCCCCCCCCCCCCCCCCCCCCCCCCCCCCCCCCCCCCCCCCCCCCCCCCCCCCCCCCCCCCCCCCCCCCCCCCCCCCCCCCCCCCCCCCCCCCCCCCCCCCCCCCCCCCCCCCCCCCCCCCCCCCCCCCCCCCCCCCCCCCCCCCCCCCCCCCCCCCCCCCCCCCCCCCCCCCCCCCCCCCCCCCCCCCCCCCCCCCCCCCCCCCCCCCCCCCCCCCCCCCCCCCCCCCCCCCCCCCCCCCCCCCCCCCCCCCCCCCCCCCCCCCCCCCCCCCCCCCCCCCCCCCCCCCCCCCCCCCCCCCCCCCCCCCCCCCCCCCCCCCCCCCCCCCCCCCCCCCCCCCCCCCCCCCCCCCCCCCCCCCCCCCCCCCCCCCCCCCCCCCCCCCCCCCCCCCCCCCCCCCCCCCCCCCCCCCCCCCCCCCCCCCCCCCCCCCCCCCCCCCCCCCCCCCCCCCCCCCCCCCCCCCCCCCCCCCCCCCCCCCCCCCCCCCCCCCCCCCCCCCCCCCCCCCCCCCCCCCCCCCCCCCCCCCCCCCCCCCCCCCCCCCCCCCCCCCCCCCCCCCCCCCCCCCCCCCCCCCCCCCCCCCCCCCCCCCCCCCCCCCCCCCCCCCCCCCCCCCCCCCCCCCCCCCCCCCCCCCCCCCCCCCCCCCCCCCCCCCCCCCCCCCCCCCCCCCCCCCCCCCCCCCCCCCCCCCCCCCCCCCCCCCCCCCCCCCCCCCCCCCCCCCCCCCCCCCCCCCCCCCCCCCCCCCCCCCCCCCCCCCCCCCCCCCCCCCCCCCCCCCCCCCCCCCCCCCCCCCCCCCCCCCCCCCCCCCCCCCCCCCCCCCCCCCCCCCCCCCCCCCCCCCCCCCCCCCCCCCCCCCCCCCCCCCCCCCCCCCCCCCCCCCCCCCCCCCCCCCCCCCCCCCCCCCCCCCCCCCCCCCCCCCCCCCCCCCCCCCCCCCCCCCCCCCCCCCCCCCCCCCCCCCCCCCCCCCCCCCCCCCCCCCCCCCCCCCCCCCCCCCCCCCCCCCCCCCCCCCCCCCCCCCCCCCCCCCCCCCCCCCCCCCCCCCCCCCCCCCCCCCCCCCCCCCCCCCCCCCCCCCCCCCCCCCCCCCCCCCCCCCCCCCCCCCCCCCCCCCCCCCCCCCCCCCCCCCCCCCCCCCCCCCCCCCCCCCCCCCCCCCCCCCCCCCCCCCCCCCCCCCCCCCCCCCCCCCCCCCCCCCCCCCCCCCCCCCCCCCCCCCCCCCCCCCCCCCCCCCCCCCCCCCCCCCCCCCCCCCCCCCCCCCCCCCCCCCCCCCCCCCCCCCCCCCCCCCCCCCCCCCCCCCCCCCCCCCCCCCCCCCCCCCCCCCCCCCCCCCCCCCCCCCCCCCCCCCCCCCCCCCCCCCCCCCCCCCCCCCCCCCCCCCCCCCCCCCCCCCCCCCCCCCCCCCCCCCCCCCCCCCCCCCCCCCCCCCCCCCCCCCCCCCCCCCCCCCCCCCCCCCCCCCCCCCCCCCCCCCCCCTTCTAGAATCTACTTTGAAAGTGGAAAATAGGTCTCTTCTTCAATGAAGGCAGAACTATTCACTAAGCCAACAGGTTAGCGAAGGAACTTTTGCCGGTCTTGCTGCTTTAAAGCGAACGAGTCTTCCTTATTCCTATGGTCATTAGAATAACCTATTCATCCTCTTGGCCACTCTGAACTCATAGGTAGCTGTGGTTCGGTTTACCTTCTTTCGCTTTGCCTTGGGTTCGGTGGTAGTAATAGTCCTTCTTTAGCTCGCTCCTCCTTTCTTGGGTTCCCTAACTGTCTGCTATTGCTAAAGCTCAACCTATGCCTCCGGCAAAGGCAAGACGGAAAGCAAGCATTAAGTGAAGAAGCAAGTTCAATTACTCAAACGTTGGAACTTATTGTAAAACACATTCCGTCGCCCAAGTCAGATCATTGCCTACTGGCCACGAGGCTTATGAGGCCAGCGGAGGAGGTGGAGGGAAACGTATGAGATGAGGGATTTGGACTTGCTACACTTACCAGATGTGAGGTAGTGAAATGCTTTCCTTCCATAGCGAACTTTCCCATAGCCGTAGTTCCAGACTCTCCGAAGCCTATGACCAAGAGTAAGGGCACTCAGCAGGCTGCACCGATTAGAGAGAGTACGTCGTCTATTCATTCCACTCATTCCTTAACGTCCAAAGCTAAGAATTCAAAAAGTTAATAGGTGGGTAGGTGTTCTTAGGTTCGTAACATGCCTTTCTCGGAAGCCTTGTTGAATTAATGGCAAGGGAGATATTAGCTTAATGGCTTGGCTATGCTTGAGTCAGCGGAAATCATTTATGACGAATAAAATCAATCAGAGGTAGTTACCTCTCCTGTAGCCGGGTATGAGAGGTCTAGTTCGGTGAGAATAGATAGGGATAGAAAGACCATCCTGGTGCACATGCTATGGGTCTTATTGTTTGTTGGGAAAGCAAGGAAGACTAGCTTTGGCGTGGGAAGCTTACCAATTTATGCGGTGGCTACTCGATCGAGGGGGGGGGGGGGGGGGGGGGGGGGGGGGGGGGGGGGGGGGGGGGGGGGGGGGGGGGGGGGGGGGGGGGGGGGGGGGGGGGGGGGGGGGGGGGGGGGGGGGGGGGGGGGGGGGGGGGGGGGGGGGGGGGGGGGGGGGGGGGGGGGGGGGGGGGGGGGGGGGGGGGGGGGGGGGGGGGGGGGGGGGGGGGGGGGGGGGGGGGGGGGGGGGGGGGGGGGGGGGGGGGGGGGGGGGGGGGGGGGGGGGGGGGGGGGGGGGGGGGGGGGGGGGGGGGGGGGGGGGGGGGGGGGGGGGGGGGGGGGGGGGGGGGGGGGGGGGGGGGGGGGGGGGGGGGGGGGGGGGGGGGGGGGGGGGGGGGGGGGGGGGGGGGGGGGGGGGGGGGGGGGGGGGGGGGGGGGGGGGGGGGGGGGGGGGGGGGGGGGGGGGGGGGGGGGGGGGGGGGGGGGGGGGGGGGGGGGGGGGGGGGGGGGGGGGGGGGGGGGGGGGGGGGGGGGGGGGGGGGGGGGGGGGGGGGGGGGGGGGGGGGGGGGGGGGGGGGGGGGGGGGGGGGGGGGGGGGGGGGGGGGGGGGGGGGGGGGGGGGGGGGGGGGGGGGGGGGGGGGGGGGGGGGGGGGGGGGGGGGGGGGGGGGGGGGGGGGGGGGGGGGGGGGGGGGGGGGGGGGGGGGGGGGGGGGGGGGGGGGGGGGGGGGGGGGGGGGGGGGGGGGGGGGGGGGGGGGGGGGGGGGGGGGGGGGGGGGGGGGGGGGGGGGGGGGGGGGGGGGGGGGGGGGGGGGGGGGGGGGGGGGGGGGGGGGGGGGGGGGGGGGGGGGGGGGGGGGGGGGGGGGGGGGGGGGGGGGGGGGGGGGGGGGGGGGGGGGGGGGGGGGGGGGGGGGGGGGGGGGGGGGGGGGGGGGGGGGGGGGGGGGGGGGGGGGGGGGGGGGGGGGGGGGGGGGGGGGGGGGGGGGGGGGGGGGGGGGGGGGGGGGGGGGGGGGGGGGGGGGGGGGGGGGGGGGGGGGGGGGGGGGGGGGGGGGGGGGGGGGGGGGGGGGGGGGGGGGGGGGGGGGGGGGGGGGGGGGGGGGGGGGGGGGGGGGGGGGGGGGGGGGGGGGGGGGGGGGGGGGGGGGGGGGGGGGGGGGGGGGGGGGGGGGGGGGGGGGGGGGGGGGGGGGGGGACGAGTCCAATAGGAAGAGCTAGTCCTCTAAAGTAAAGTAGGCGAATTATGGCTAAATAAAAGAATTCTTACTTTCACGGCCATCAAACATTCCAAGACATCTCTTCAAGACTATCCGACTCAGCTCTGCGTAGGCAGAGCCAGGAACTAGATCCGTATCCCATGATCAGTAATCTTACAATTACACAACCACCAGATCCTTTAGGTTTGTTCGATCTATCGATAACTGATAGACAGACGCCTTTGACACTTCCTCCAGGTGGAGTTGATTAACACTCTCATGGTTGGTCGATGGAAATAGCAAGACGAGACAGACATGATAATCTGAGAAATATATGTGGTGATCCCTTAAGCAATATCTAAGAATTAAATGTGTCCAAGATTCAATTGATTGGTTGAAGCCAAGGTCTCGAGCTAGTCCATCTTCCTATATGATATTCTTAATAATGCGCAGCACCAAGCCTGAAATTGGGGAATGAATTGAATCGATTGCCTTCCTTTCCTGGACTGGACTGAAACTAATAGGCTGCTTCCTCGTCTGTACTTCAGGGGGGGGGGGGGGGGGGGGGGGGGGGGGGGGGGGGGGGGGGGGGGGGGGGGGGGGGGGGGGGGGGGGGGGGGGGGGGGGGGGGGGGGGGGGGGGGGGGGGGGGGGGGGGGGGGGGGGGGGGGGGGGGGGGGGGGGGGGGGGGGGGGGGGGGGGGGGGGGGGGGGGGGGGGGGGGGGGGGGGGGGGGGGGGGGGGGGGGGGGGGGGGGGGGGGGGGGGGGGGGGGGGGGGGGGGGGGGGGGGGGGGGGGGGGGGGGGGGGGGGGGGGGGGGGGGGGGGGGGGGGGGGGGGGGGGGGGGGGGGGGGGGGGGGGGGGGGGGGGGGGGGGGGGGGGGGGGGGGGGGGGGGGGGGGGGGGGGGGGGGGGGGGGGGGGGGGGGGGGGGGGGGGGGGGGGGGGGGGGGGGGGGGGGGGGGGGGGGGGGGGGGGGGGGGGGGGGGGGGGGGGGGGGGGGGGGGGGGGGGGGGGGGGGGGGGGGGGGGGGGGGGGGGGGGGGGGGGGGGGGGGGGGGGGGGGGGGGGGGGGGGGGGGGGGGGGGGGGGGGGGGGGGGGGGGGGGGGGGGGGGGGGGGGGGGGGGGGGGGGGGGGGGGGGGGGGGGGGGGGGGGGGGGGGGGGGGGGGGGGGGGGGGGGGGGGGGGGGGGGGGGGGGGGGGGGGGGGGGGGGGGGGGGGGGGGGGGGGGGGGGGGGGGGGGGGGGGGGGGGGGGGGGGGGGGGGGGGGGGGGGGGGGGGGGGGGGGGGGGGGGGGGGGGGGGGGGGGGGGGGGGGGGGGGGGGGGGGGGGGGGGGGGGGGGGGGGGGGGGGGGGGGGGGGGGGGGGGGGGGGGGGGGGGGGGGGGGGGGGGGGGGGGGGGGGGGGGGGGGGGGGGGGGGGGGGGGGGGGGGGGGGGGGGGGGGGGGGGGGGGGGGGGGGGGGGGGGGGGGGGGGGGGGGGGGGGGGGGGGGGGGGGGGGGGGGGGGGGGGGGGGGGGGGGGGGGGGGGGGGGGGGGGGGGGGGGGGGGGGGGGGGGGGGGGGGGGGGGGGGGGGGGGGGGGGGGGGGGGGGGGGGGGGGGGGGGGGGGGGGGGGGGGGGGGGGGGGGGGGGGGGGGGGGGGGGGGGGGGGGGGGGGGGGGGGGGGGGGGGGGGGGGGGGGGGGGGGGGGGGGGGGGGGGGGGGGGGGGGGGGGGGGGGGGGGGGGGGGGGGGGGGGGGGGGGGGGGGGGGGGGGGGGGGGGGGGGGGGGGGGGGGGGGGGGGGGGGGGGGGGGGGGGGGGGGGGGGGGGGGGGGGGGGGGGGGGGGGGGGGGGGGGGGGGGGGGGGGGGGGGGGGGGGGGGGGGGGGGGGGGGGGGGGGGGGGGGGGGGGGGGGGGGGGGGGGGGGGGGGGGGGGGGGGGGGGGGGGGGGGGGGGGGGGGGGGGGGGGGGGGGGGGGGGGGGGGGGGGGGGGGGGGGGGGGGGGGGGGGGGGGGGGGGGGGGGGGGGGGGGGGGGGGGGGGGGGGGGGGGGGGGGGGGGGGGGGGGGGGGGGGGGGGGGGGGGGGGGGGGGGGGGGGGGGGGGGGGGGGGGGGGGGGGGGGGGGGGGGGGGGGGGGGGGGGGGGGGGGGGGGGGGGGGGGGGGGGGGGGGGGGGGGGGGGGGGGGGGGGGGGGGGGGGGGGGGGGGGGGGGGGGGGGGGGGGGGGGGGGGGGGGGGGGGGGGGGGGGGGGGGGGGGGGGGGGGGGGGGGGGGGGGGGGGGGGGGGGGGGGGGGGGGGGGGGGGGGGGGGGGGGGGGGGGGGGGGGGGGGGGGGGGGGGGGGGGGGGGGGGGGGGGGGGGGGGGGGGGGGGGGGGGGGGGGGGGGGGGGGGGGGGGGGGGGGGGGGGGGGGGGGGGGGGGGGGGGGGGGGGGGGGGGGGGGGGGGGGGGGGGGGGGGGGGGGGGGGGGGGGGGGGGGGGGGGGGGGGGGGGGGGGGGGGGGGGGGGGGGGGGGGGGGGGGGGGGGGGGGGGGGGGGGGGGGGGGGGGGGGGGGGGGGGGGGGGGGGGGGGGGGGGGGGGGGGGGGGGGGGGGGGGGGGGGGGGGGGGGGGGGGGGGGGGGGGGGGGGGGGGGGGGGGGGGGGGGGGGGGGGGGGGGGGGGGGGGGGGGGGGGGGGGGGGGGGGGGGGGGGGGGGGGGGGGGGGGGGGGGGGGGGGGGGGGGGGGGGGGGGGGGGGGGGGGGGGGGGGGGGGGGGGGGGGGGGGGGGGGGGGGGGGGGGGGGGGGGGGGGGGGGGGGGGGGGGGGGGGGGGGGGGGGGGGGGGGGGGGGGGGGGGGGGGGGGGGGGGGGGGGGGGGGGGGGGGGGGGGGGGGGGGGGGGGGGGGGGGGGGGGGGGGGGGGGGGGGGGGGGGGGGGGGGGGGGGGGGGGGGGGGGGGGGGGGGGGGGGGGGGGGGGGGGGGGGGGGGGGGGGGGGGGGGGGGGGGGGGGGGGGGGGGGGGGGGGGGGGGGGGGGGGGGGGGGGGGGGGGGGGGGGGGGGGGGGGGGGGGGGGGGGGGGGGGGGGGGGGGGGGGGGGGGGGGGGGGGGGGGGGGGGGGGGGGGGGGGGGGGGGGGGGGGGGGGGGGGGGGGGGGGGGGGGGGGGGGGGGGGGGGGGGGGGGGGGGGGGGGGGGGGGGGGGGGGGGGGGGGGGGGGGGGGGGGGGGGGGGGGGGGGGGGGGGGGGGGGGGGGGGGGGGGGGGGGGGGGGGGGGGGGGGGGGGGGGGGGGGGGGGGGGGGGGGGGGGGGGGGGGGGGGGGGGGGGGGGGGGGGGGGGGGGGGGGGGGGGGGGGGGGGGGGGGGGGGGGGGGGGGGGGGGGGGGGGGGGGGGGGGGGGGGGGGGGGGGGGGGGGGGGATCAGAATCACACTCTAGATCATACCTTTCACGAAAGAAAAGGACAGGCAGCTGCTGCTAAACCAAGATCTCCATCTCTTGACTCCGTCAATCAATCTTACCTTGTAGGGCACAAAGGTATATTTACCATACGAGATATGTGCACCTACTAAAGGGAATAGAAAGATCTTGGGCACAAATACTCCACTTTTCACGAAAGACATAGATTCACCAATGATTGGTTGGACTAAATACTACATTTATTTGCTCAGAAGAAGGAAAGTTGGCTGTGAGAATGATTTCTCATACATAGTCTTTCCTAGGACCATTCCAACAGGATGCTCAGAGGTGGGTGGAGAAAAAGCTCAAAAGGCATACTTCCTGCGCTTTCAGAGGATCTAAATCAGTCTTCATCCTTTCGCTTTTCAAAGCCCCTCGCAATAAATATGTAAATTCGTTTCGCAGAAATTCAGAGATTTTTGATCTCCTCGAAAGAAAATGAGTTCGATCAGCAACACCCGTCTCCGCAGCACCAGGATAAAGACCTTCTTTTTACCCATAACCTTTCTCTGCAGCATTGGAACCAAGATCGGGCTTGGCATAGTTACGAGGTTCCCGTTCTATTTAACTAACACTAACTAAAGCTAACCGGAAGCTTTCTTCTCATGCGACTCTTGGATCGAAAAGAGGCTGCTGGACTGGACCATGGCTGAAACTGCCAGGCACGGACTAAAAGCTTTTATCAGGGATTCCCGAGTCAAATGACTACCATACATAGCATAGAGCTGGAAGCTGCACTAGTGTACAGAGAAGACT